>VZQC01001366.1:218823-259827 GCA_009823505.1 Rhizomys pruinosus
TTTTTTTTTTTTAATTTTTTTTAATTTTTTAAAATTTTATTTATTTTTGTATGTGTATGAATGCACTGTCTGCATGTAGGTTTGTGCACCCGTGTCGTGCAATGCCACGGAGGTCAGAAGAGGGTCTCCGATTCCCCTGGAACTGGAGTTCTCCTGGAATTGGAGTTACAGACGGTTTTTAGCCGCCATGTGGTGCTGGGGACCAAACCCGGGTCCTCTGCAAGAGCAGTCGGTGCTCTTAACCACTAGGCTATCTCTCCAGCCCACACACTCACCTTCTTTTTACACTTTCTTCTTGGAGCCTCCAGAAGCCACACTGTCTTGGTTCTCCCACTTAACTGAGACCATGGGAGTCTCCTCAACAACCTTTTCCTCCTCACAAGAATTCTTAATTCTGGGCTTAGTCCTCAGACTCCCTTCTTCAGCTACTGCACTCTTTGCACAGATGATCCAACATCCAGAAAGGAGAAGCACAGAGCATGCCTCTTGGGCTTGAAGACTTCCTGGGCTTTGTACCAGGTGGTAAATGAAACCCAGGGTGCCCGCTATGGCCTTCAAGGCCGCGCATGTCTTACTTAATACTGATCGATTTCCTTCTACCTCTTTCAGAGCTCCTTTTATTTTTTAACCAATTGAGTAATTAATTCACTTTGTGGGGGGGGGGTTTGAGACAGGGTCTCTCTGTAGCTCTGGCTGTCCTGGAACTGCTCTGTGAGTTCAAGACCAGGCTGGCCTTGAACTCACAGAGATCTGCCTGCCTCTGCCTCCTGAGTGCTAGGATTAAAGGCATGCGCCACCGTGCCCAGCATTCACTTTTTAAAAATATTTAAATTTTCAAATTTAAAATACTTTATTATTTTTATTTTATGTGTATGAGTGTATTGCCTGTACATATGTAAGTGTACCTGTGTCATGCGATACCCTTGGAGGTCAGAAGAGGATGTCAGATTCCCCTGGAATTGGAGTTACAGATAGTTGTTAGCTACCATGTGGGTGCTGGGAATCAAACCTGAGTTCTCTGCAAGAAGAACCAGTCCCCTTAGCCACTGAGCCATCCATCTCTCTAGCCCTGATTTAGTTTATACCTACGTGTGTGTCATAGAACTTCCTGGAACTCCCTGATTTAGCTAGACTGGCCAGTGAGGCCCAGGATGTGCCTGTCTCTGTCTTCCAAGCGCTGGGGTTATAGGTACACCACACCTGGCTTTTGCATGTGGGTTCTGAGGCTGAAACTCAGATCTTCATGCTTCTGTGTAAGCCCTTTACCAATGGAGCCACCTCTGTAGCCCTCTCCATTAAAACTTCTTGACCGAAAATGCTACTGACCAACAATTTGGCTAGGAGAGAGAGTGAGGAATATAGCCAATTTCCTGGAGAATCAGTTTCGGGGTGGGGAAGAACCAATTACACTCACAGCCAAAATAAGTAAATGAAATAAAAAGTTAAAACAAAAGGGAAAGAAAGCAAAAAAAGATGTTAATCATTATGACTTTGGAAAACCATTTTTGGGCCTTTGTTTCTCTACCATGAAGTGATTTTGTTTTGGTTGTAAAATACTCAAATAATTTCATCTCTAGGACTTTATTCTAAAGAAATAACTTGAAATTTGAACAAAAATTTATTCATGACTATATCCATCTTAGTAGATTTATTAATAATCAAAAAGTTATAAGAAATGTCCCTTGAGAAAAGGAAATAAATTAGGATATGTAATATATGCTTACTATTGTAACATTAAAAATATATTTGACTACTAGAATAGAAATTACGAGAATCATGGGAAATACAATTTTAAAAAATGAGGAAAAACTTTTATAATTCAGTATATTCATAATCTCAATGTATATACATAACACATTTACGGGAAGGAAAGCTGGAGGAAGTGCATTAAAATGTAACAATTATTTTTGGGTCATGAGCATAGTCAATTTTTATCAACATTATTTTCTATATGTTATATGACTTTTCCTGGGGAATTGTGAATAAATGTCTATTTATCCCAGATAGGGTACCAACACCAGGCCAAAGAAATGATTCTACCCAAGTCTAGCTTGGTGAGTCAATGAGTTTATTGGGGTTACTTCTGGGAGCAGATACATGACCACAAAGCCAACCTCAGCATCTAACTCATGGAAGGTGCATCTCAGGAGCTCCCTGCATGTCTTGTGACTCCTGTTAACTTTCTGAGCTACCATAGCCATGAAAGTTTACTTCACTCCCCCCGCGTCCTGCTCCCCAAGTCTTAGGATCCCTCCAGGAGGGGATGTTTTAATTTGGAGGAAATAACTACATAGCTAATCTTCAATGATTATATAATACGGTCTGCAGCCAGCACTCGTAGATAAGGACTCTACTGGTACGAGCTTGTAGCTACAAGTCTTGGGTTTAGTACAACTTGGTTCAACAAACATCACACCTTGTGTGAGTCTGACACTGTGGCACCAGCTGGGGATAAACATAAGTAAGACAAAGTCTTGCTTCAGAGATAGACAAAATGCTGAAAATATAGCATGGAGATAAACTCGAGGAGCATGAGTATTCTGGGAAGAAGAAGGTGATTAGTTACTTTTTCTATTGCTGTGATAAAACACCATAATCAAAGAAACTTGTAGAAGGAAGAGTTTATTGGGCTTACGTTTCTGGAAGGATAAGAATCCATTGTGGTGGGGATACCAGCAGGAGGCAGCTGAAGCAGAAAGCTGAGGGCTCACATCTTTTTTTTTTTTAATTTAATTTTAATTTTATTTATTTATTATTTATATGACTGTATTGTCTGCATGTAGGTTTGTGCACCCGTGTCATGCAATGCCGCGAAGGTGAGAAGAGGGCGTCGGATTCCCCTGGAACTGGAGTTCTCTTGGAATTGGAGTTACAGACAGTTCTCAGCTGCCATGTGGGTGCTGGGGATCAAACCCGGGTTTGATCCCCAGCAAGAGCAGTCTGTGCTCTTAACCGCTAGGTCATCTCTCCAGTCCCGAGGGCTCACATCTTTAAGCAGGCACAGGAAGAGAGGGAGACAAACTGGAAGTGGGACATGCACTTTTTTTTTTTTTTTGTCTTTTTTGAGACAGGGTCTTCCTGTAGCTCTGGCTGTCCTGGAACTTGCTACGTAGACCAGGCTGGCTTTGAACTCACAAGAGATCTGCCTGCCTCTGCATCCCAAGTGCTAGGATTAAAGGTGTGCACCACGAGGCCTGGCTAGAACCAACCCCACTGACACAAGCCTACACCTCACAAACCTCCAAAACAGTGCCACCAACTGAACCAAGTATTCAAATACTTGAGCCTAAGGAGAACACCTCATTCACAACACCACAGGCAGAGAGGGGAGTGTTTGGGTGACCGAGCTTTAGGAACAGTGCCTCGAAGGTACTCACTTGGCTGTTAGAAACAAGCAAGATTAACATATGAAAGAAGCCAGTTTGCAAGAGGAGCAAGAACTGGAAGCCCTTCCCTACCTGGACTTCTTTTTTTTTTTTTTTTATTTAACATTTTTTTTATTGATGCTTTGTGCATTTCATACATCATTTTCCAATTCAGTTCAGGCATATTTCCCTTTCCCTTCCCCCCAACCCCCACCCCAACCGAGATCATGCATTCTGCCATAACTGCCTGGACTTCTTTTATGGAATGGAGCATAGCATTCTGGAGAAAAGCATGTGGCTTACTAACTTGGGAGAAGCTACTGTTATGTAAGTGTCCTATAAAGGGTCATGGGTCCCAGGTGCAATCCTTTGCCCTAGGACACAGGAGCCTGGGATCCAGTGCTCTCTGAACTCAGACTCCGGCTCAGCACTTCTAGCTCGGTTTCCCTGGTTTCCCGGACTCGGGCTTTCTCACTGTTTCTCTCACTTCCATGATAACATCAAAGCCATGCCTCTTCTGTCTCCCTCCTCCTGGCTACTGCTGGCATTTTCAACTTGCCTGTCCTATTGGTTTACTCTCAAACTTTGATAAAATTGCTCTTGAGCTTCCTTCTGAGTCCATTTAAATTTTTTTTTTTTATTAATGAGACTAAAAACACAAAAAAAGGGAAGCCAAATTTCTTCTGAAACAAACACCTGGAGCCCACATACTCGCTTGGAATCTTGGGCCAGTCATTTAACAGATTCTCATCCTCTGGGCTTCCCATCTGTAAAAGGAAAACCTGACCACAGACTCTCTGCTAAGCCATCCGTAGATGTGGTTTGTGAAAATTGTGTTGAGAAAGCAAGAGCAAACGCTCCGCTCCGGGCACCCGAGGCTGCATTAGAGGTGAATGGATATAACCTCCAGAGAGTGTAAGAGCGCCTCTGGAGAAGCACTTTTAATGGTTAACAGAGCAAGTCCCAGGGTGCTGGATGACAGTCCGCTACTATCTGGGGTGAGGTTGCCCTTTTTTCCATTCCTTTCAGTGATGTGTAAGGTGATCTTGTGCAAATGAAGTTAAAAAGCTGAGGTAGGGATAGGATGGAACTTTTCAGCATAGTGTCTCCCTTCCCTTTCCCTTCTTGCTTCAACTCTGGGGTGACTTTCTGGAAGCATTGTGTTTGACCACTTCAAGGAAACTGCCCTAGTATTCTGAAATGAGCAAGTTTCGATACCATCTGGAGTTAGATGGGGGGTCTTGTGGGACTGTTGGCATTGATGCTTGGTTTGTGGTTGTTTCTGCTGGGTGGTGTGTGTGTGTGTGTGTGTGTGTGTGTGTGTGTGTGTGTGTGATATGTGTGTGCTTATAAACCTGAGGTGGAAACTGGGTGTCTTCCACTATTGCTCTCTCCATTTTATCTTTAAATTTATTTATCTATCTATCTATCTATCTATCTATCTATCTATCTATCTATCATCTATCTATATCTATCTATCTATCTATCTATCTATCTATCTATCTATCTATCNTGATCCCTGAGAACTGGAGTGCCATGCAGATGTGAGCTGCCCAGCAGGAACAGAACTCAGGTCTTCCACAAGGACAGCAAGCGTTCTTAACTGCTGACCATGTCTTCTATCTATCTATCTATCTATCTATCTATCTATCTATCTATCTATCTATCATCTATCTATATCTATCTATCTATCTATCTATCTATCTATCTATCTATCTATCTATCATCTATCTATATCTATCTATCTATCTATCTATCTATCTACTTGTGTGCGTTTGCAGTGTGTGTGTGTCAGTCAGAGGAAAACTTTTGGGAGTTGGTTCTCTCATTCCACCATGTGGGTCTTGGGGATTGAACTCTTATCTTCAAGCTTGGCAGCAGGCACCTTCACCCAGTGAACCATCTTCATGGCCCTTCACCTTATCTTTGGAGACAAGGTTTCCCACTGAGCCCAGAGCCCATTGACTGGCTAGAGTGACTAGAACAGTCTCCAGTGATCTGCTTACCACTGCGTTCCCTGGCACTAAGGTTACAGCTATGCTGACCATGCCTGGTTTTCAAGCGGGTGCTGGAGATTTGAACTCAGGTCCTCATGCTTATGCAGAATGCACTTTGCTGACTGAGCCATCTTGTGAGCCCCTTTTTTGTTTTTATAACCCTCCTATGGTGAATCCTAAGAATCTGTTGACTGACGGAACCAACATGAACAGATGCAGTAGGACAACTGCCTTGCATAATCCGGGTATGAGGATAAAACACTAGCAGCCCCATTCTCCAGGAGGAAAAATCAAGACAAAGCCTATGAAGAGCTTTGCTCAGCCCTTCTGCCAGAATCTGGCAAGTTTCTCTTCCAAGTTTTGGCCCCGTGTTAAGCTCTGCCTTGGCAGAGCAGGTCCCGTCATGTCTACCACATGGCTGCTCCCCTGCCGAGCTGCAGGATGTGGCTTTTTGGAGACAATCACCTTCTGTTTCTGGGCTTTGACATCTGGGAGGTGGACGGCCAACGGGCCTTGGCCCGCTCTCCTGGCCCTTGGCTTACCGCATATTTGTTGGAAACTGATTTTCAGGAGAAAGCCATGATGGTGAAGGTCACCTTCTGGACAAATAATTCTGGTCCAGGGGTACCAGATGCAACTGGGAGTCTGAGGCAATGAACAAATGAACAATGACTTTGTCTTAAAACAGGATTTCAACAGAGCTGTGGCCATCGTTTGCTCAATAGTGTTGGCACTGTAGAGAGAAGTGACTGAGGGCGGCTTGGTTGGAATCCAATTTTAGTAATTAGTTCTATTCACAGTAAGGCGTGTTAATGGGTCCCACGTTGAGGATGAAGAATCCCCTGTATAAGGTGCCAAGTACCAATTAATGGAAACAACATTGGTGTCCCACAGGTAAAAGAGCATTCTGCATCCATTCTCTTCAAACTCTAGGCAAGAGCTTCCCTTAGTAGTAGCTCTAATGTAGATAATAGATCATAGGTTCCAAGAAGACAGGGTTTGTGTCTGTCTCTCACCACTCTCTTCTCAGTGCTTAGCTTACCCCCTGAGTATCTATCTCTCTTAGATTGGAAAAGCCTGTGATTCTTTTCCTTCCATGCTCAGTCTTTGTGATTCAGCTCTGCAATTCTTGGCATGCGACTTGTTTTGGCCATATACATCAATAGAAGGGGCTTTATGTCAGCTTGGGTCTTAGACTTCTGCCCTCCTTCTTCAAAGCTCTATATCAGTAAGGTTAGGCTGCTGTGCTGAAGGGTGAGACACACAAGACCCACTTATCCTCACTGTCTCTAGCAACATCCCATCACCTTCTCTTCTTACCCTAGAGTCGACTGCCTTCATGACCAGCAACTGACTACAAAGGCACATGAGTGAGACTAGATGGGATCACAAAACCTATCTATCTGGGTCCATCCACAAGGTTATGCTAGAAAGTGTGAACTCAAGAAATGGTGACTGGTGCTGGGGCTCAGTTGGTAGAGTGTTCACCTAGCATTCATGAAGTCCTGGATTCAAGTCCCAGAATCACATAAAATTGGGCGTGGTGGTACATGCATGTAACTCCAGCACTTGGGAAGTAGAAATAGGAGGCTCAGGAGCTCAAGGTTACCCTGGGCCAGTTTGAAGCCAGCCTGGGCTTCAAAAGACATGCGGCCCTGTCTCAAAAAGGAGGAGGAGGAAGAGGGGAGGAAGAAGAGGTAAAAGAGAAGAAGGAAGAGATGAAAGAGAAGAAGGAAGAAGGGAAATAGTGATTCTTTTAAGCTACAAGGTTTGGGATGGTTCATTGCTATAAAAGCTAACTAATCTGATGTGTATTTACTGAGGGATGGATGGATACATTTTCAATGAGATGTCACTCAATTGTAAGTAGCTTGCCCAGTCACTCTTTTTTAGATTTTTGCTTTTTTCCCCCTAATACCACAGGAAGAACTGCTCTTGTTCAAGACTTGGTTTGTTTATTGTCTCCTTTCATGTAATCTAAGCTCTATAGGAGGATAAAAGACCTTGCTACTCACCCAGCTTGAATTCCTACTGCTGGCTAGGGAAATGGCTCTGTTGGTAAAGAGCTGGCCATGGAAGCATGAGGACCTGAGTTAGATGCCCGGAGCCCACGTAAGAAAAATATACGAGTGGTAGCACATACTTGTAATACCGGCGTTGGGGAGACAGAACTGGCAGGATCCCTTGGGCTCACTGACTCTTCAGCGCAGTCAAAGTGGTGAGCTCAGGGCCAATCAGTTTTCAAACCACAAGATATAGATGGGTCCCGAGGAACAAACAACACTTGAGGTTAACCTCTGACCTTCACGTGCACACATACGCATGAATATACACAGACACACAGATCACAGACACACACACACACACACACACACACACACAGAGACACACACACATGCACACACACACAATTTCTACAACCCAGAACTGTCCTTGAGTTTTCCGTAAATATTTACTTAGTAAAACAATGAATGAATTTTGTTAATATTACTGATGATAAAAATGGTCAAATAAAGAGCTTGGGAAGTTGTAGCCATATTTGGTACAGCATATCTGCTTTTTGTATGTTTTCTTTAATTATTTTCATTGTGAATTAGTACTTAGGGAAACCTGGAAATAAATAACCTTACCTTTGTGGGGATATTATTATTTTTCATTATTTAAAAAAAATCATGTGTGTGTGTACAGATATGTACATGCTAAGGCATGCCTGTGGAGGTTGGAGGACAAGTCCAGGTGTTGGTTGGCCCTCACCTTCCATTTGTCTGAGACAGGCTCTCTCTTGTTCACCCCTGTGTACACTAGGCTAGGGGCCACATGAGCTTCTGCAGATTCTTGTTCCTCTGCCTCCCATCTCCCCACAGAAGCACTGAGATGACCAATACGCTCACTACTTACTGGGTCTGGCTTTATGTGGGGATGTGATCTCAGGTCATTAGGATTGCACAGTAAACTCTTTACCCACTGAACCATCTCCTTAGCTCACTTTCATTCTTTCACCTCAATATTTATTCCCATTTCTCCCTCCTTGAAACTTGCAATTATCTGTATTAATGGAGGCACGCTTTGGTTTGTTTGGATTTTCTCCATTAGAAAAAAAAACATCACCATTAGCTGGATGTGGTCATGGTTGTCTATAATTCCAGCACTCAGGAAGTTGAGTCAAGAGGATTGCCATGAGTCCGGAACCAGCCTGGGCTATAGAGTGAGTTCCAGGACTTCCAAGGCTCCATAGAAAGATGCTGTCTCGGGGCTGGAGAGATAGCCTAGAGATTAAGAGTGCTGACTGCTCTTGCAGAGGACCCGGGTTCAATCCCCAGCACCCACATGGCGGCTGAGAACTGTCTGTAACTCCAATTCCAGGGGAATCCGAGACCCTCTTCTGACCTCCGCGGCACTGCACGACATGGGTGCACAAACCTGCATGCAGACAGTACATTCATACACATAGAAAATAAATAAATTCGAAAAAAAAAAAGAAAGATGCTGTCTCAAGCCAGGCATGGTGGTATACTCCTTTAATCCCAGCACTTAGGAGGCAGAGGCAGGCAGATCTCTGTGAGTTCAAGGCCAGCCTGATCTACATAGTTCCAGGACAGCTGGGGTCCCCTAAAGGGATGACCCTGTCTCAAAAAGACAAAAAAACAAAAAAAAAAAAAAAGAAACAATGCTGTCCAAAACCAAAACAAAAATGAAATAAAACAAGTCACTATTAACAATATTAGTGCCACCATGAAAAACAACAGAAGCAATGAACAGCCTTTGTTTCTGAGTTTCCCTTTCCTTCCTTTCATCCCCTCTAACCTCATATATTTATCTCAGCCTCCTGGTATTTATCTCTAATATTTCCTTTATTTATTCATTCTTGTTTTCTATCTGACATCTAAGCAGTTGAGAAAAGAAAATAGACACAGATGTAATGGGCGGAAAGATGCTGAAGATGGAAGATTTTGTTCTTCGGCTTGATTTGTACCTTAAAATCAGGTGTGTACTTATTTACTAAAACAGAAAAAAATACCTTTTTTTTTTTTTTTTTTTGTCTTTTTGAGACCGGGTTCCCCTTTAGCCCCAGCTGTCCTGGAATTCACTTGTAGGTCAGGCTGGCCTTGGTGGGTTGAAAGTACAAGAGGATCCACCTGACTCTGAATCCCAAGTGCTGGGAAGTAAAGGCATGTGCCACCTTTTTTGCCCCTGGTTAAAGGACTCTTCTTAGTGCCATGTGGGCGGTGCTGGGAAAAAACTCGAACCCCAGAAAAGGTTCATCTGCATCTGCAAGAGCAGAGTCAGTCCACGGCGTTTAAACCCACTGAGCCAATTGCTCTCTAGCCCCAAAAAAAAACACCCATTTTCTAAGGTGACAACATTACTTCCAAGAAAAATTGATGTCTAGTTCTGACCCATTATCATTATTAAGCTCGCTCTAGGCTCTGTATAGGAAACAAGATAAGCATGTATCGATTATTATAAAAGGATAATACATATTGAATTCTTAGAACAAATATTTGCATTGTGGTGTGTGTGTGTGTGTGAGACAGCGGAAGAGAGAGAGCGACAGAGACAGACAGAAAGATAGAGCCAGGAGACCCTCATTTAGCATGGCACTCACTGGAATTGTCTCAGCCTGGCAGGCCAGTAGTCAGCCCTAGATCTGTTTTATTTTTGATTCCTCCCCAGCACTGAGAGTAATCTAGAGTATCGATAAAACCACCACCCACCATACCACCCATGCCTTAGCTTTTCTTTTTTTTCTCTTAAAAAAAATACCTGGGTTCTGAGAATGAACCCAAGTTTCTTCCTTTCCAAAGCCAAGTTAGTACTTTGTTGACTGCTGAATGAGCCCATTTCTCCACCTCTATCACAGTTTTTATGGAAACAAAAAAAAATGTTTTTGGCCAGGCATAGTGGCGCTTATGCCTTTACTCCCAGCACTTGGAGGGCAGAGGCAGGGAGCCAGGCAGGGCGGCCCAGGCATGGCATATCTTTGTTGAGTTTCATAGGCTGCCCTGGTCTACATAATGAGTTTCCAGGACAGCTGGGGCGGCCTGGCTACAGGGAGACCCTTTAAAAAAAAAAAAAAAAAAAAAAAAAAAGTTTTTGTATTTCAATTTGGTATTTAGAATGGAATTATCACTGTTTTTTTGTAAAAATGACCAAACGTATAGTAGACTTCTTTTGCCTTTGGTCAGGAACTCCATCTTCCAGTTTCAGTTGGAAGCAGGAGACTGGACCTTGATTTTCCTAAAAAGCTTTTGTACTGTTCTTATTTCTCTCCTCTTTGAAGGCTGAAGAGAAACATGAGAGTTAAAACAACAACAGTGACTTTCTGCTATGGACATTTCAGACGCTTTTGGCACCGTCATGTGTTATGATTGACAGTTTTACTTTAGGAAGGAAATGAGGTTTCCTTCCTCTTTGCTGTTCAGATTACCCTTCTGAGGGGCTGCACGGAGCTCTGGATTCCACCCCCCCAGCACTGGTAAGTCCAGGGGTATATGGTTTCGTGCACCCCCACCCCTGTGATCCCCAGCAATTGGAGGCAGAGGCCGGAGGGTCCGGCATTAAGCCAGGCCTTTCCCTGCTGAGGCTCTTGTGTCATAAAAAAAAAAAAAAAGGACCCACATAAGGTGACACCTCCCAACTAACTGCTCACCTGACTTCTCCAGCCTAATCCTGACCACAAGCCAAATATATGACTGGCAAGGTGCCCAGCTTCTAGAAAACCTCATGTGGAGAGCTTCAGCTGGGTCTGAATCTCTTCATTTTAAAGACTATGTACACCAACTCTGTGGGAAGCTTATGGCTTGCCACAGTCTTTCTTTTCCTCCTCCTTTCCTTATAGGGCTTACATAGCAGGCTTCTCTTGCTTATCTATCTCTAAGGCTATTTCTTTGACTTTCATATCAGTCTGTCAGGACTTTAAAGGGGGGGCGGTGAAAAGAAAGGAATTCAGGGACAGGCCCACCTACTCCTCTTCCTGTCATGAGCATCATCAAAGTGGATTTATTAAGCTGGCATGTGCCTGGAGTCTTAATTTATCACTGAGAAATCTCATGCCTTCATGGGTATCCATGGGATTCAGGTTCTCCTGCAGATGAGCCTGAATAGCAGTTCACACGTCTGTCATTTCCCATGTTCTTCTCATGCGCTTACTCAACTACTATTTCTTTCTAACAGCTTTATAAATTGAGTACATTAGATAATATTTGGCTGAGCCAGTTTTTTTTTTTTTTTTTTTGGTGTGTGTGTGTGTGTGTCTGTGTATGCATGTGTGTACATTTGGGTATGTGTGGAAGCCAGGAGACAACCTGAGGTCTTCTTCAGGTCCCATCCACCTTGGTTTTGAGAATAGCTGCTCTCTCAACTCGCCTGGCGAACTCAGGATTAGCCTAGCTGGCTGCCTCCAGCCACAGGGATCCCCATGTCTCCACCCTCCCGACGATACTGACATTATAAAAATGTTGTGCCACCATACCTGTTTCTTAAAAATATTTTGTCTTCTCCGGGCGTTGGTGTGGCCGCAAATGCCCTTTAATCTAAGCACTTGGGAGGCAGATGGCAGGTGGATCTTTGTGAGTTCATCGGCCAGCTTTGGTCTACAGAGTGAGTTCCAGGACAGCTGGGGCTACAGGGAAACCCTTGTCTCGAAAAAGGACCAAAAAAAAAAAAAAATGATTTGTCTTTTGGGGGGGTTCTTTTTTTTGAGACAGGGTCTCCGTGTAGCTCCAGCTGTCCTGGAATTGAAGTATAGACCAGGATGGCCCTTGAACTCACAAAGATCCGCCGTCTCTGCCCCCCAAGTGCTAGGATTAAAGGACTCCCCCTCACCCAAAAAATAAAATAAAATAAAGATTTTTTTTTTTTTTTTTTTTTTTTTTTCTTTTATTTGTAAATTTGTATAAAATGCATGGAACTTCAATAACAAAAAATTGACTTTGAAAAAAAAGATTTTGCCTTTTTTTTTCTTTTTAATTTTTTTTTTTTTTTTTTATTTTTTTATTTTTGTATGTGTATGATAGTACTTCTGCATGCAGGTCTGTGCACCCGTGTCGTGCAATGCCGCGGAGGTCAGAAGAGGGTCTCGGATTCCCCTGGAACTGGAGTTCTCCTGGAATTGGAGTTACAGACGGTTCTTAGCCGCCATGTGGGTGCTGGGGATCGAACCCGGGTCCTCTGCAAGAGCGTCGGTGCTCTTAACCTCTAGGCTATCTCTCCAGCCCCGATTTGCCTTTTCAAATCATGTGCCCGTGTGTGGGATTGTGTCCGGAGTGCAGGTGCCCTTGAAGGTCCGAAAATGACTTCATATCCCCTAGAGCTGGAGTTACAGGCAGTTGAGAGCCACCAGGCATGGGTGCTGGGAACTGAACTCATGTCCTCCACTACAGCATTATGTACTCTTAATTGCTGAGCCATCTCTCCAGCCCCACACCCAGTTTTTTTTTAATTTTTAAAATTAAAATAATAAATTTTTTAATTTTTAAAAAATTTATTATTTTTTATGTGCATGAGTGTTCTGTCTGCATGTAGGTTGGTGTACCCGTGTCATGCAATGCCATGGAGGTCAGAAGAGGGCATCGGATTCCCCTGGAACTGGAGTTAAAGACAGTTCTTAGTCACCATGTGGGTGCTAGGAATTGAACCCGGGTCCTCTACAAGAGCAGTCGGTGCTCTTAACCGCTGAGCCATCTCTCCAGCCCTACACCCAGTTTTTAAATGTGGATTCTGGGGTGGAACTTACCACCTCATGCTTCCACGACAAGCACTTTACTGCCCAACTCTGTTGAGCCAATTTTCATAAAGGTCTCATTCTGGAAATTGTTGTAGGTGTAAGTGGCATCTTAAAGCAAATTCCTTCCCTCTGGCCAGCATACCAGGCCTCAGCTTCACTCTACTCCTATCAGTGTTCCAACCCTCACTTGGATGTAGCCAGAAAATCCGATTCACTAAGACCATAGGATACGGCATCACGGGTGGATGACAGGAGGCTCGGCAGGAGGATATTAACACTCATTAGAGTACGTTTTCCTGATCGTAGATAATGACGGCTTTCTTTGTTCAGCACCCCCGTCAACCCCTCCACTGCAGATTTCCAAACTCTGAACCAAATCTGAGCATCTGGATAGAAACTGCTGCGACGGCCGAATTAGCCATTTCAATTAGGGAAAGTGGGGAGCCGCCTGTGTGTTTCCAATCCCCCATCATCTGCAATAACTGCTTTTCAGGGAGGTTTATGAAGCTGTTCCTAGAAGGAAGCAGCATTAATATGACATAACCTATTAAGCAAAAGTTATGAGCTTGGAAAGGCAGGGACATACATAAAGGATTTTGAATTGACATTTCATATTTTCCCCACTCCCTGCACTGGCTCTGTGCTGGGCTAATTCCACTTTTATCTGGCTTTTAAATAAAAATTTATGGATGGCAGCTGAGGTCCTTCGTAGGGTCTTTGTGATTTGGGACTAAGATCTATAAGTGCCTGAGTACCTCATTAGTGTGTGTGCACTAGCCACTTGTGGGTGGTCAGAGGACAAAGAAAAGCTGGGGAGAAGAGGAGGTGGGGTGGGGGAGGGAGAGAACAAAGGACAAACAGACAGTTTTCAGATAATAATAATTGTGACGATTAGTTTTCATTGTCAACTTGCTGTAACATAGAGTAGTCTCAATTGAGGAATTATCTTGATCAAGTTGACCCGTGGGCATGTCTATGGGGGACTGTCGTGGTTGTAATTAAGGTGGGAAGACTCATCCTGAAGGTGGGTGGCACCGTTTCACAGGCTGGGCCCTGGACTATGTAGCAGTTAGGAAACTGCTGAGCACTAAGCAGCGAGCACCCAAAACGCGTTTTACTCTTTGCTCTTAACTGTGTGTGATGGACTGCTTGAGTTCCTGCCTTGACCAAAGAGATGGACTGCTACTTGGAATTGTAAGCCAAACGAATCCTTTTCTCCTCAGTGTTACCTTTTCTCAGGATATTTTCTCACAGCAACAGAAATGAAAGTAGCACAATGATAATCATTATTATTATTACTATTATTATTACCAATGCTGGGGATTGAACGTAGGGCCTCACACACACAAGGTGAGCACTCTACTACTGGGCTACAGCGCTAGCCCTCTGGTTATTATGAGTATTGTTCTGCTGGGGTAATTAAAGTGTCATCATCAAAGGGTCAAGAATCACACTATTCCAAGAATAGCAGATTAAGACTATTGACCAAATTTTATATTCATCTTGGAAATAGGGGTTTGACTATCAAATTTAAATTCTAAACTTTGTAGTTTTGTCATCTAACTTTCTATCTCTATCTCTCTTTTTTTTTTGGTCTTTTCAAGCCAGGGTCTCCCTGTAGCCCTGGCTGTCCTGGAACTCACTGTGTAGACCAGGCTGGCCTTGAACTCATAAAGATCTGCCTGCCTCTGCCTCCCAAGTGCTAGGATTAAAGGCGTGAGCCACCACGCACAGCCTATCTCTGTCTCTGTCTATCTATTGACTGAGTTTCATGTAGCCCAGGGTGACCTCAAACTATGTAGCTGAGGATGACTTTGAACTTCTGATCCTCCTGCCTCTACCTCCAAAGTGTTGGATTATAGGCATGTTCCACCACACCTAGTTCTATGTGGTGCTGAAGATGGAACCCAGGGTTTTGCGCATGTTAGGCAAGTGCTCTGCTGAGAGTTTGAGGCCATGGACTGGCAAAATGGCTCAGTAAGTAAAACACTTGCCAGACAAACCTGCTAACAAATCTGGTACCTGGAACTCACACGAAGGTGGAGGGAGAGAATTTACTTCACAAACTTGTTATCAGATGGACCTCCGTATATACACCACGCCTTGTGTGTGCCTACACACGCATCACATGTGCACATATATTATGCATACACACACACAAATAAAAATATATTTTTTTAAAGAGAGTTTGAGGCCAACCTTGGATACATGTGACTCTGCTTGAAGAAGGGGAAAAAAAAAGGAGACTTTCCTGGAAAGCAGGCAGGGTTAAGTGGGCGGGCCGTTTTCAGTGTCCACATCTGCATCTTCCCGAGACCTCATTAGCAGATTATTCAACACACCATCCTTCTGGACAACACTTCCTGCTCTTGGCTGACACAAGACCACACGTCCTTGGCTTTCCTCTTGCTTCACTGATTTCTTCATTTCTTATGTAAGCTTACTTTTCTTCAATCTCAAAATATTGGGAGCCCTCTTTCAATCCTTGGCCTTCTTGCCTGTCTGCTGTACAGAAAGAGTTCATCTTGATCCACCACTGCACTGAAGTAAACATCTCTGGCTTCATTTGATACCTTGAGCTCCTTACCTTCCCTATCTTTTTCTTTTCTTTTTTTTTTTTCAAAGTCAATTTTTTATTGAAGCTTTGTGCATTTCATACAAAATTTCAAATAAAATCTAGACCAGTTCCCCCCTATCTAACCTCCCCCACCCCACCAGAGCTCATGCATTCTGCCAAACATGTTTTTCATCTTTTTCTCAGTCTCTCTCAAAATTCTTGATTCAGAAGTTTACTGTTTTGAGCAGAAGTTCACAGTTTCATCACTTCTTTGACCCAGTCTTTTTGTTGTTGTTTTTGTTGTTGTTGTTGTTATTCCTTCCAATATGTATCACTCCAAAATATGCATATATGCATGCCACATATATCATAGGTTTTAGCATCTTCAGCTTATGATTTTTTTTTCTTTATTAGTCTGAAAGATGTCATGTTTGAAGGCTCCTCCTTGGCAAGCTCAAACCACCATCAGTTCTGTTCTTGTGCTCCACACTGGGGTTTTCCCTTCCCATGGTCATCAAGTGAGGTCCAGTAAGCACTGCATCCTGTCTTGATCTTCCTGTACTGGTCTCCATGATACAGCCTGGGTAATCCAACAATGGCAGTCTATACTCTGAAGAGGCTGAAACCCCAGTAGTAGCTCAGTCCACAAGCTGGATGTCTCAGCAGTCCCCATCTGGCACTGAAGGTTTGCAGGATTCTTGGAGAGACATGAGTCTTCAATCCATACTGGAAGGTTGAAAATCTGTGTCTGAAGTCTTTGAAGGATGGCAAAAGCAGTGGCAGCCACAGGGTAGCTGCACTTGCCAGTAAGACAGGCAAAACAACTGTGCTTTTTTTTTTTTTTTTTAAGATCTCAAGTTTTTACCTGGAGTACAATTTCTCAGGCCCCTATCTTTTTCTATCTACTTGACCCCCTCCACTTAGACATTCTTCAGGGGCCTCCTCCTCCCAGTTATCTCTCCCACTTGCACAGTGGTCACCAACACCCTTTCTAATCTTCTGCCTTAGTAAAATTTAGCTTGACATTTGGCTGCCCGGACAGAGTCTTCATTTCAGTTCTCTGCTTCAGTTAGGTTGGGTCATGTGGCCTCTTGACCAAGGAGATGTTAACAGAAGGGATGTGGGCTAGTTCAAAATAGTGGCCCTAGTGATCCATTTGCTGTCTAGGGTGCTGAAGCCTAACACAGCTAACCTAGATTCAAAGGTAGTGAATTTGTGGTGCTGGGGATGAAATCCAAGGAAGGCCTTAGGCATGCTAGGCAAGCACTCTACCACTGAGATACATCCTTAGTTCTTGGAACTTTGTGCTTTGGATAGAACTGTCTTACCGGCTCTGGACTTTCTATCTGCTGATTATTATGTGAAAAAGAAATGTCTCTGCCTTCTTTGAGCCTCTTTCCATTGAGACCAACTCTTGGCAGACTGACATGTATGAACCCTCTAGTTTAAACCCCAACACTTCATAAAAACTGAATAAGGTGGTATGGTGCACACTAATAATCTGAGCATCTAAGAGGTAGAGGCAGGATGAGCAGAAGTTCAAGGTCATATACTACATAGCAAGTTGGAATATATGTGTGTGTGTATATATATATATATATACACACACATATATATTCTCCTGATTAAAAATGGGATATTTGCTCACAAAATTTCTTTAGATTTTTCGACTTATTTATTTTTATTCTATGTGTATGAGTGTTTTGTCTGTATGTAAGTGCACCATGTATGGAGTGCCTGCAGAAGCAAGAAGAGGGTGTCAGATCCTCTGGAACTGGAGTTATGGACAGTTGTGAGCTACCATGTGGGTGCTGGGAACCAAAGCTTGGTCCTCTACAAGAGCAGCCTGTGCTCTTAACTGCTGAGCAGTCTCTCCAGCCTTAATTTCTCTTTTTTTTAAGATTTAGTTTATTTTTTAATTTATTTATGCACATGCACATTCATTCATGTGCACATACAGATTTGCTAACGTAGTGGTGGAGCCCAGAACAGGGCATTGGATTCCCTGGAGGTAGAGTTACAGTCAGGTAAGAGCCAGCAAATGTGGGTGCCAGTAACTGAACTCCGGTAGTCTGAGCAAGTGCTTTTAATCTCTGAGCTATTTCTCCAGCTTCCCACCTAAAATTTCTTCCTTTCTTTCCATCATTCTTTCTTTTCTTTTCTTTCTTTCTTTCTTTCTTTCTTTCTTTCTTTCTTTCTTTCTTTCTTTCTTTCCTTCTTTCTTCCTTTCCTTGCCAGAGTCTCTCTATCCCCAGATGGCCTGGAACTCACTAGGTAGATCAGTCTGGCCTTGAACTCACAGAGATCCACCTGCCTCTTCCTCCTAAGTGTTGGGATTAAAGGCATGCACCATCATGCCCAGTGGCCAACTTAATTTCTTAAGTCAGAAACCCATTTATGTACATATACTATTGGTTGTACCTGAAAAGTCTACCTCAGAAAGACTCACAGGCCAAACTCATATCTGGCTACTGCCTCTTTGAGCTGGCCATCTTGATTTGGTTTTGATCCTATCCAACCTTCTGACTGCAGCCACAGGTGGTTTTAGAAATTTGAAGCTGTCATGCTGGGCACCTGTCTCACTGTGGGAGTGTTCCCAGATCCTGAACTTGGTCCTTTGGGATCAGTCTTGCTTTTTTTTCTCCCAATTCATCCCGAGTTATGCTCCCCTTGCCAGCCAGTCTTCATCTACATGAATGGCCTTTTCCAGTTCACGTTCCTTAAGTCTTCTGAGCTCTCGGCCACCCTGGCCTCTGCATACATGCTACATTCTCTAGTTTTCCAGGTCCATTCCTTGATCCTTTATCAGACTGGCTCTTATTTGCAGTTCTGGCATCAGTTTAATTTCTTTTTCATCTCTCCAATTGTGTTTCATAACAACCTATTTTTTAATTTTTTTCTTTTTTTTGAGACAGGGTCTCACTTTAGTCCCAGCTGGCCTGGAGCTCACTCTGTACACCAGGCTGGCCTTGAACTCATAGAGATCTGCCTGCCTCTGCCTCCCGCATGCTGGGATTAAAGGCGTGCACCACCACGCCTGGCCTAAGATGGTTCTTAGCTGCTATGTGGGTGCTGGGAATCGAACTTGGGTCCTCTGCAAGAGCAGTTAGTGCTCTTAACTGCGAAGCCATCTCTCCAGCCCCTTTTTAGTATTTTAATTATAATATTTTCAAATTTATTCATTGAAAGATTCATAGATGCAGACAATGTATTTTGATATTTACTCCCTATTCCCTCTTCAACTCCTCCTGGATCTTCCCCCTCTCCCAGTTCATGTCCTTTTGTTTTGTTAATAAGAGATCAAGTCCAGTTTATGCTGCCCTTATAAGCCTCTATGTGGGGCCATACCCTGCACCACGGGGAACCTACGGGGCAAACTGACTCTCCCTTCTCCAGAAGCCATCTACTTACTGTCAGTATCTCCTCAGCTAGAGGTGGAGGCTGTTGAATCCCTCCTGTCAATGCTGGATTGTTGACTGGCTTGATCTTATGAAGGTTTCGTGCAGGCAACCACAGCTTCTGTGAGTTCATGAGTACAATGGTTGTGTCAAATCCAGAAGACACTATGGCAACTTCTGTGTGTGTGTGTGTGTGTGTGTGTGGTCAAATATTTGAAACAGGATCTCTTATAGACCACACACACCACACACACACACACACACACACACACACACATACACACACACACACACACCTATAGAATAGGATAGTGACTCAAAAGCACACTGTGGACTGTGAGATTTGAGAATCTGGGGAAAAGGAAACTGGATCAGTACAGGAAACTTTCACAAAAGAGAAGAGGTTTGTATCTCATGAAATGCAATGAGGAAATCCAGTCCGAGCGCATTTGTTCCCAGTAGCTGCAGTCTCGATAGGCAGAGCCCCATGTGTGATGGGGTTGAAGGAGTCAGCAACTCTGCCTGTGGGTTCTTTCTGCTAGGGTCATGTGGCTAGGGTGGACCATTGATGAGCGAGAAAGAACTGCCACCGGGACTTGTAGGTCTCACACACAAAAAAAGACAAGACTGGTGGGGTGGAGGGAGAGAGGGTATGTGGACATAGATATGTTTTGACATACTGGGTTTGAGGGGATTGGAGGAAAGAAAACTTTGGCAAGTAAATTTGGAAGAAATAATTCGTCTTGTTTTGGAGCCCAAGTGACTTTTGAATTTATCTTTTTTTTTTTTTTTTTTTTTTTAATTCTTGAGACAGGATCTCATGTGCCCAGGCTGATTTTGAACTCAGAATATAACTGAGGATGATTTGAACTCTGATCTTCCTTCTTCCTCCTACTGAGTGCTGGAATCATAGGCCTGGGTCACCACATTGACTTTTTTTTTCAACCTTCTAATTTCAATGGCGAGAAAGTATATCCTTGTCAGTGTCTTCTCTGGAGTGCCCTCTTTGAAGCATGTATTGTAGAAGAAGTGTTGAGGGGCTGGAGATGTGGCTCTATTGTAGAGTACTTGACTAGTGTGCGTGAAGCTCTGGGTTCCATCCCAAGCATGGCATAAACCAGATGTGGCAGTGCATGCTTGTGATCCCAACAGTTGGGAGTTGGAGGCAGGAAGATGAGAAGTTCAAGGTCATCCTTGACAACATGCAGATTTTCAGGCTAGCTTGGAGTCACATGAGACCCTGTCTCCAAAACAAACAGGAAGATAAGCAGGGATGTGGACCTGTGGCTGGGACCCTCACTTTCCCTGGGCCACACGCTCTCTCTTATGAATCTTTCCAGATATACTCAGGTTCCTTCTAATACTTTCTCCACTCTATAGCAAGAAGTTTTATTATTTTATTTTATTATTTTATTTTATTTGGATAAAATCTCTGGCTGGCCTGGAACATGCTATGTAGACCAGGCTGATCTTGAACTCACAGAAATCGTCCTGCCTCTGCCTCCTGAGGGCTAGGATTAGAGGCGTGCACTACCACTCCCCGCTGAGAGCTGTAATTTTAAAATACAACCCCAGTCATGTTGTTCATCTTGCTTAAATTTGGTGGTGTTCCTGCAATAAAGATCAGAGTCCTGAGGATGCTTTAGTGTTTCTTCTGGGTGTAACCTCTACCTTGGCTCTCTGCCCACACAAGTTACCATCTCTCACTCATTCTGGACTTCTGGCCACACAGTCTGTCTTCCTGCCCCAGGACCTTGGAACGTGCCCTTGAAGCTGTCACTTCTTATATTCCATACACCCTCTAAACACATACTCATCTTTCTTAGCATAGTCAACCCTTTCTTGACCCCAGTTGAAGTCAGATAAGGTCTGATTCTTATTTTCTTTTAGAGCAGCAAGCTCAGTTCATAAACACCCAGTCATTGCCTGTTTTTTTGTTTGCTGTTCATCTTTCTTTAGTTTCATGTGAGCTCAGGCTATGAATGTTTTCTGGATTCTGCACCAAGCATACCACCCTTATACGTAGAAATTGAATGAATTAATGAATGCTGAAACTCCAAATATTTACCTTCTTCTATTCTAAATCCTAAAGTTACATTCAAAAGCACAACTTTATTTTATGGGCAAACACTGCTTTTGTTTATAAGGGACATCACATGTTTTAACCAAAATTTTCAATTTAAATCTTCTTTCTGCTATGTGAACATTTGGCAAGTTTAAGTGGTATTAGGTACTTAAATTATGTTTCTTTAAAGACTTTGATTTTGGCTATTGAAAACACTTGCTGAGAGATGTTCTTTTTTTTTTTTTTTTTTTTTTTAATATAAAGTAATTGGTTGTCCTGGGGAAAAAAAAAATCTGTGGAGGGCTGGGGATGTAGCTCAGCTGGTAGAGTGGCTGCCTAGTAAGCAAGAAGGTGTGGGTTCTATCCCCAACTGTGTGTAACACTGGGCATGGTGGCACATACCTGTCATCTCAGCTCTCAGGAAGTGGAAGCAGGAGGATCGTAAGTTCAGAGTCAACAACTACAAAAAAATAAGTTCAGAGTCATCCTCAGCTATGTAGCAAGTTCAAGGCCAGCCTGGGCTATGTGAGATCCTGTCTCAAATAAAAAGTTCTGTAAATTCAGGTCTCTCTTACCCTTTGAAGGCTGAAGTGCTGCTCAGGTCTCCATCAAGAAAGAACTTCAGGGGATGGAGAGATGGTTCAGTGGTTAAGCACTGGCTGCTTTTGCAGATGACCCAGCTTCAATTCCCAGAGCCCACATGGCAGCTAACAACTGTCTGTAACTCCAGTTCTAGGGGATCCGACGCCCTCTTCTGACCTCCACAGGTTATTGCAATGACACAGGTGTACTTACACATGTGCAGGCAATATACTCATCCACATAAGATAAAAATAATAAATAAAATATTAAAAAAGAAAGACCTTCCCAGGAGCTCATTTGTCTGACAGTCCCTAGGCCGAACATCTTAGGACCCTCCTCAACTTTCTAGAAAAATGAATATGGGAGGGGTACATAATTCCATCCATAATAGAAGTCCATAAAAATAGCAGTAAAGGATGGGGATATGGCTCAGTGGTTAAGTATGAGGACCTGAGTTTAGCTCCCCAGAAGCCTTAGGAGGTAGAGATGGGATCCCAGATCAAGCTGGGTAGCAAGACTAGTGACATTGGCAAGCTCTGGGCTTGACTGAGAGACCCTGCCTCAATGAATAACACAGAAGAGCTATTGAGGATGATTCCCACACCCACCCCAGGCCTCTGAATGTACGAGCACATCCATACATACATCCTGCACCACACCTGCACCTACAAGCAAGCAAACTTCACACACACACACCACAGATGTCACATACATGCACACATACACAGCAAATGCATGCCCAGGCACAAGGATGCATGCACATAATGCCCCAACACATGAAAACCTGCATACATACACACATGAAAACCTGCATACATACACACATGAAAACCTGTATACATACACACATGAAAGCCTGCATACATACACACATGAAAGCCTTCATACATACACACATGAAAGCCTGCATACATACACGCAAGCACAAGCCCCGTAAAAATGGAAAAAGAAACAAAATTAAAAATGTCAATAAGCTGGGGCTGGAGAGATAGCCTAGTAGTTAAGAGCACTGACTACTCTTGCAGAGGACCTGGGTTCGATCCCCAGCACTCACATGGCGGCTAAGAGCCATCTGTAACTCCAGTTCCAGGAGAACTCCAGTTCCAGGGGAATCTGAGACACTCTTCTGACCTCCGAGGCATTGCATGACACGGGTGCACAAACCTACATACAGACAGTACATTCCTACACATACAAAAATAAATAAAATTTAAAAAAAGAAAAAAATGTCAATAAGCAACTGTTTTGTGTACTTTATATTGAATTAGATGCTAATGGAGATAGAACTAAAGTACAATATGAAAAAAATTATGTGAAATAAGAAAAATAATTAATACCCTTCCCCAAATATTTGATTTATAGTCAAAAATTTAAATAAGTGTGCCTTAAAAAACAGACGAGAAGGATTAGACCAAAACTTTAGTAATTCCTGGTCTGGCAGTGCTCAGCCAAGAAGGTCATCCATTGTAAGAAAGAACAGGACATACAAGACCATCCGTCAAGGCACCAGTGCAGATTCCAGTGTCTCATATATAATATCCTTACCCCCCCCCCCCCGGTGTCGTGGGTGTGGTTGGTGTGTGTGTGTCTCCTATTGGCTCCAACTCCAACAGTTAAGCTGAGCTGGCTGGTCGCTGAGCTGGCTGGTCGCTGAGCTGGCTGGTCGCTGAGCTGCAGTGCTCCTCCTGTGTCTGCTTCCTCAGGCCTGGGATTACAGGTGCAAACCACTCCACCCTGCTCTTCACGGCTTCTAGGGTTGAACTCAGGTTCTCATGCTTGCCTGGCAAGCACACTTAGGACTGAGCCATTTCCCCAGTTCAGATACTTTTTTTTTAGACAGGGTGTGAAACTGGCTATGTAGACCACCATACTGGCCTTGAACTCACAGAGATCTTGACTCTGCCTTTTGAGTGCTGGGATTAAAGGCATGCACCACCATGCTAGTGAAGAGATAAGAGTTGATTCCAGACTTCTATTCTGGACAAAGGTTAAGCATTCACTTTCCCCCAGGCTGAAGTCCACCAGATGCATCCATCCCAGGCTTGGGAAAGAGGTATGAACTGATAAAGAAAAATTCCCCTAAGCCTGGTTCTGTTCCTGTTCCAAGACTGTGTCTAAAGATAACCTTTGGTATGTGGGGGCAGGTGGGCTGACCTAACTATGAGCTGTAACTCTGCTATTATCCAATAAGGCTAGAAGTTACCCAAACTCCACCAAGATTCCCCTAGACTCTGGGTTGGAGCCTTTTCCCTCCCTAGGTTAACAAATAGCAACCCCTCCCTAGGTCAGCAGGTAACAGGATAATTCCAGGAAGAACCACCCTGAAGGCCCTGGCCCCAAGCCACCTGCAGACCCCAGCATGCTGTGTATCCCCGCCTGTCATGCAGGAGACCGGGGTTCAATTCCTGCCCTGCTCTAAGTGTATAAAACCTGTATGCAGATATTGCTCGGGGTTCACCTCTCCCCGTTGTACAGGCGAACCCCGATGCACCGGAGTAATAAACCTCTTGCTATTGCAGCAAGTCTTGTCTCCGCATCTCTCACTTGGGGGTCTCTCAAGGGTAAGGCTCTATTTGGGTCTTACACTAGCTTATATACTTTTTTGAGGTGGTTTTATATTTACAATGAAACAATTTGTTTCTCAGAATAATTAAAATGAATACATATATTACATGTCAATATTACTAATTTCATTTCAATCTAGTTTTTCCTTGCTAATCTTTATTTTCTCTGTAATTTCTGAGTTTGAAATATCTTCTGGACCAAAGTGAACATTAGTCTTTGTTGGCTGGTGCTTCCACCCTGAGCCTTGAATTGAGGGGCCTAGTCACCCACCACTGCTGTGCTGCTGTGCTGGGGATACTTACCTGAATGAAGGAAGTTCCTTCTGACAGGACAGTTCCTGTCCAGTACAATAAAAAAATGTAACAAATTGGACCTCTTACACACTGTTTGGGCTTCAAGATTCACACTATTGCTGTCATAGGTGAATGCCTGTGTCTTTTACCTATTTCCTTTAGGGTTTTTAGTACACTTTCAAGTGGATTTTGAAAGTTGGGGCCTCTCTGAGAGAAGTCATTTGAGGGGCCACAGATCCACATTGCCTCTACAAAAGCATTACTGGGCTACTCTTGTAAACCTAGTGTCATAGTGACGTATTAATTTGCAACAAGCCACTCTGTCACAAGCTCTGGCCTGTAACTACCGTCATGCAGCTTTTGCTCTTTGCTTTTGGAATTCTCTAGATTCCTTCCCTGAGATCTGGGAATATAATGGGGATGTATTTGTGTTCCTGGTGGATTCTACTATGAGATTCTGAGTATCTTGAGGATAATCTTTGTGTCTGATTTTTTTCCTTTAATATCCTACAAATGCCTCAATAATTTGGCTAGCGTCTTCTTAGGCCCTAAGCTGGTTTTGAAACAAGAAAAAAGATCTGGGGAACATGGCACAGTCAGTAAGCTCTTGCTATGCGAGCATGAAGACCCAGAGGTTGGATCTCTGGAACCCACATAAAAAGCAGGCATAAAGGTTGGTGGAGTGAGTGTCTATAATCCCAGCACTGGGGAGGTAGAGACAGGAGGGTTCCTAGAACTTGCTGGCCAGCCAGCCTAGCCAATCTGTGAATTCTAGGTTTAGTGAGATAAGGTGGAAAATGATGAGGAAGATATTCATCGTCAGCCTCTGGAGCACTTACAAACATACAGGCAACATGCTCATACATGTTAAATAAAAATAAATAATAAAAATACTTTAAAATCATTTGTTGTTAATATATTATGTACTATCTTGGAACCTGCTTCTTTCTTTTTTTTTAATTTTATTTATTTATTTATGTGTGTGAATGTACTGTCTGCATGTAGGTTTGTGCACCTGTGTCGTGCAATGCCGCGGAGGTCAGAAGAGGGCGTCAGATTCCCCTGGAACTGGAGTTCTCCTGGAACTGGAGTTTCAGACGGTTCTCTGCCGCCATGTGGGTGCTGGGGATCAAACCCGGGTCCTCTGCAAGAGCAGTCGGTGCTTTTAACCGCTAGGTCATCTCTCTAGCCCCGGAACCTGCTTCTTTAATTTCACACATTTTTAATGGCTTTTATTTTTTTTTAAAGTCATTTTTATGAATGTTTTGTCTGCATGTAAGTGCACCCAGGTGTATATGCAATGCTCACAGAGGGAGAAAAGGGCGGATCTCTGGGAATCAGAGTTACAGATGGTTGTTAGCTGCTCTGTGGAGCTGGGAACCAAACCCAGCTCTTCTGCAAGAGCAGTCAGTGTTCTTTACCCCTGAGCCATCTCTCCAGCCTCCCTAGTAGCTTTTATAAACGCCATTAAAAAGGTGGCTACAGAGTAGAAGGAGAGCAAGGATTCCTGCCACCTCTGATTTCCACAAATGGCAAGCACACACCCACATACCTATACAAACACACACGAAATAAGAAAATAAATGTAACTTTAAAAATTTGGTTAATGGGGCTGGAGAGATGGCTCAGCAGTTAAGAGTGCCAACTGCTCTTGCAGAGGACCCGGGTTCGATTCCCAGCACCCACATGGTGGCTAAGAACTGTCTTTAACTCCAGTTCCAGGGGAATCTGATGCCCTCTTCTAAGCTCCGAGGCATTGCACAACACGGGTGCACCTACCTACATGTAGACAGTGCACTCATACACATAAAAAATAATAAATAAATTAATTAATTAAAAAATTTTTGGTTAATAGTCCATTGTGTATATGTACCTTAGTTTCCTTCTCATTACACACACACACACACACACACACATATATGTATATGGTGTCTATTAGACCAGCCATACTCACCAGTGTGTGAGACACTGTTCCCTGGCACCATGGTCGTTATTACTCTGAAAATGTTTACTAGTTTGATACATGGGAAGCAGTGTGTCGTGATTCTGATTTTTATTTATTTGGTTGCCAGCGATGTTGAACATTTCTTCCTGTTTTTGTTTATCAATTTTATTTCCTCTTTTGTGAATTGCCACTTTCCTGGCGTGTGTGTGTGTGTGTGTGTGTGTGTGTGTGTGTGTGGTGTGTGTGTGTGATATGTTCATGTGGGTATGTGCATGTGTGTAGGTAGGTATATGTGTGTTAGAGTGAAGGCAGGAGGTTGTTAACTGTTTTTCTAATTGTTGTCCATCTTAATTTTTGAGACTGGGTTTCTCAGTGAGCCTGAGCTTGCTGGTTCGGTGAGGCTGGCTGGCCAGGGAGCTCCAGGGACCCTCCTGTTTCTACCTTCCCAGCACTGCAGTTACAGATGCCTGCTGCCACATCTGGCTCCTGTTTCTACCTTCCCAGCACTGCAGTTACAGATGCCTGCTGCCACGTCTGGCTCCTGTTTCTGCCTTCCCAGCACTGCAGTTACAGATGCCTGCTGCCACATCTGGCTCCTGTTTCTACCTTCCCAGCACTGCAGTTACAGATGCCTGCTGCCACATCTGGCTCCTGTTTCTACCTTCCCAGCACTGCAGTTACAGATGCCTGCTGCCACATCTGGCTCCTGTTTCTACCTTCCCAGCACTGCAGTTACAGATGCCTGCTGCCACATCTGGCTCCTGTTTCTACCTTCCCAGCACTGCAGTTACAGATGCCTGCTGCCACATCTGGCTCCTGTTTCTACCTTCCCAGCACTGCAGTTACAGATGCCTGCTGCCACATCTGGCTCCTGTTTCTACCTTCCCAGCACTGCAGTTACAGATGCCTGCTGCCACATCTGGCTCCTGTTTCTACCTTCCCAGCACTGCAGTTACAGATGCCTGCTGCCACATCTGGCTCCTGTTTCTACCTTCCCAGCACTGCAGTTACAGATGCCTGCTGCCACATCTGGCTCCTGTTTCTGCCTTCCCAGCACTGCAGTTACAGATGCCTGCTGCCACATCTGGCTCCTGTTTCTACCTTCCCAGCACTGCAGTTACAGATGCCTGCTGCCACATCTGGCTCCTGTTTCTGCCTTCCCAGCACTGCAGTTACAGATGCCTGCTGCCACATCTGGCTCCTGTTTCTGCCTTCCCAGCACTGCAGTTACAGATGCCTGCTGCCACATCTGGCTTTTACATAGATGCTGGGAATCTGAACCCAGGACCTCATGCTTACAAACACGTTACCAACTGTGCATCTCCCTAGTCTCCTTTCCTGTCTTATGGTACCTCTCTCTTCTTTTCCAGTCTATACTGGTGTTAAGTAGACCCAGCCTGTTAGCCCATGTGACTTGCCTTGCTTTGCTCTGGGCAATGGTCCCAAAACACACATTTTTCCCTTTGTCATTAAAGCAAGAAGTGCTTTATTAACGTCTTTCCTGTCTTTTCATCTGAGACAGAAGTTGGGCCTTTTTCTTACCTTGGAAAGAATATCCTAGAAGACAATAAAGTTTGCCTGGAGACATTTTCAGCAAGAACTATAATCGTGTCAGCCCCTCAGAGATTAATTTTGACATTCCCACAAGGCACTGAAAGTTAAAAGGAAATAGAATTATCCTCTTTTCTCTAAAATTTGGGGTCAGGTCCAAAAACTGTTTTTGCACCATTGATTTTTTCCTGGGCTTTTGTGGCTCAGCTTGTGACTGGGAAACTCTATTCATTGCCAGGGATTATGGCTTTTCCATTTGTCTTCCTTCCTGACCCTCTGGGAAGTCTCTGCCAGAAGTTGTGACTGGTGCTTATCACTGTAGACAAGGGGAATTTGTGGCGCAACCTGAGAGTTCTTATTAGTGAGATGCTGGCTATTCTAGCTAGAGGGAGTTTTAAGGGACAGCGTGCCACTTTCATCAGCGCATTGGGAAATGAGAGAGAAGCGTCTAGCTGGTCAGAGGTAGATAAAAGGCAACTGTTTTATTCTAGAACCTTTCTTCATGAAATAGACCCAGTAGGACTGTAGGATTTTCCAACATGGAAAACGGGTTCAAAGACCCACCTGAGAATTTCTTGGTGGAAAAAATGGTAAAGTGGTTTGTATGTGTACACATGGGTACTTTCGCCGGGCGTGGTGGCGCACGCCTTTAATCCTAGCACTTGGGAGGCAGAGGCAGGTGGATCTTTGTGAGTTCAAGGCCAGCCTGGTCTACAGAGTGAGTTCCAGGACAGCTGGGACTGCAGGGAGACCCTGTCTCGAAAAGACAAAAAAGTCACCCTCTGGCCTCTGCATACATGCTACATTCTACTAGTTTTTCCAGGTCCATTCCTTGATCCTTTATCTAGACTGGCTCTTATTTGCATAGTTCTGGCCATCAGTTAATTTCTTTTCATCTCTCAATTGTGTTTCATAACAACACTATTTTTTAATTTTTTTTTTTTTTGTATTTTTTTTTTACAGCTTCCTTTAGTCCAAGCTGCCTGGAGCCACTCGTACACCAAGGCTGGCCTTGAACTCATAGAGATCCGCCTGACCTCTGCCTCATCCGCCATGCTGGGATAAAGGCGGCACCCCACGCCCATGGCCTAATCATGGTTCTTACGCTGCATATGTGGGTGCTGGGAATCGAACTTGGGTCCTCGGCAAGAGCCAGTTAGTGCTCTTAACTGCATAAGCCATCTCTCCAGCCCCTGTTAGATTTTAATGATAATAGTTTTTCAAATTTTCATTGAAAAGATTCATAGATGCAGACAATGTATTTTGAAATATTACCCTCTAATCCTCTTCCGCAACTCCTCTGGATGCTTCCCCCCTCTCCCCAGTTATGTCCTTTGTTTTGTTAATAAAGAGATCCAAGTCCAGTTTATGCTGCCCTTATAAGCCTCTATGTGGGGCCATACCCTGCACCACGGGGAACCTACGGGGCCAAACTGACTCTCCCTTCTCAGAACCTCTATTACTGTCAGAGTATCTCTCAGCTAAGTGGAGGCTGTTGAATCCTCCTGTCAATGTGGATTGTTGACTGGCTTGATCTTATGAAGGTTTCGTGCAGGCAACCACAGCTTCAGTGAGTTCATGAGAGCATGGTTCTGTCAAAATCCAGAAGACACGTATGGCAATCTATCGATGTGGTGGGGTGTGTGTGTGGTCAAATATTTGAAACAGGATCTCTTATAGACCACACACACCACACCACCACACAACACACACACAACCACACAATACACACACCAACACACCACCACCTATAGAATAGGATTAGTGACTCAAAAGCACACTGTGGACTGTGAGATTTGAGAATCTGGGGAAAAGGAAACTGGATCAGTACAGGAAACTTTCACAAAAGAGAAGAGGTTGTATCTCATGAAATGCAATGAGGAAATCCAGTCAGAGCGCATTTGTTCCCAGTAGCTGCAGTCTCGAGATAGGGCAGAGCCCCATGTGTGATGGGGTGAAGGAGTCAGCAACTCTGCCTGTGGTTCTTTCTGCTAGTCATGTGGCTGTAGGTGGGACCATTGAATGAAGCGAGGAAAGACTGCCACCCGGACTTGTAGTTAACCACACACAAAAAAACAAAGACTTGTGGGGTGGAGGGAGAGAGGGTATGTGGACATAGATATGTTTTGACATACTGGGTTTGTGGGGATTGGAGGAAAGAAAACTTTGGCAAGTAAATTTGGAAGAAATAATTCGTCTTGTTTGAGCCAATGAACTATTTGAATTTATCTTTTTTTTTTTTTTTTTTTTTTTAATCTGAGACAGGGACTCTCATTGTCCAGGCTGATGTTGAACTTCAAAAATATATACTGAGGCATGATTGAACTCTGATCTCCTTCTCTTCCTCCTACGGTGCTGGAATCATGCCATGCACACATTGACTTTTTTTTCAACCTTCTAATTCCAATGTCGGAGAGAAAGTTATATCCTTGCAGTGTCTTCTCTGGAGTGCCCTCTTTGAAGCATTTATTGTAGACGAAGTGTTGAGGGGCTGAGGATGTGGCTCTATTGTAGAGTACTGGACTATGTGCGTGAAGCTCTGGGTCTCCATCCCAAGCATGCATTAACACCAGATGTGGCAGTGCATGCTTGTGATCCCAACAGTGGAGTTGGAGGCAGAAGATGAGATAGTTCAAGGTCCATCCTTGAACACATGCAGATTTTCAGGCTACTTGGAGTCACATGAGACCCTGTTCTCCAAAACAAACAGGCAGGGATAAGCAGGGATGTGGACCTGTGGCTGGGACCCTCGCTTTCCCTGGGCCACACGCTCTCTCTTATGAATCTTTCCAGATATACTCAGGTTCCTTCTAATACTTTCTCCACTCTATAGCCAGAAGAGTTTATTATTTTATTTTATATTCTATTATTGGCATAAAATCTCTGCTGGCCTGGAACATGCTATGTAGACCAGGCTGATCTTGAACTTCACATGAATCTGTCCTGCCTTGCTTGATGCCTGCCTGAGGGCTAGGATTAGATGGCGTGCCACTTACCAAGCCCAGGACCCCTTAATTTTAAAATACAACCCCAGTCATGTTGTTCATCTTGCTTAAATTTGGTGGTGTTCCTGCAATAAAGATCAGAGTCCTGAGGATGCTTTAGTGTTTCTTCTGGGTGTAACCTCTACCTTGGCTCTCTGCCCACACAAGTTACCATCTCTCACTCATTCTGGACTTCTGGCCACACAGTCTGTCTTCCTGCCCCAGGACCTTGGAACGTGCCCTTGAAGCTGTCACTTCTTATATTCCATACACCCTCTAAACACATACTCATCTTTCTTAGCATAGTCAACCCTTTCTTGACCCCAGTTGAAGTCAGATAAGGTCTGATTCTTATTTTCTTTTAGAGCAGCAAGCTCAGTTCATAAACACCCAGTCATTGCCTGTTTTTTTGTTTGCTGTTCATCTTTCTTTAGTTTCATGTGAGCTCAGGCTATGAATGTTTTCTGGATTCTGCACCAAGCATACCACCCTTATACGTAGAAATTGAATGAATTAATGAATGCTGAAACTCCAAATATTTACCTTCTTCTATCTAAACCTAAATTACATTCAAAAAGCACAATTCTATTTTATGGCACCCCCCACACTGCTTTGTTATAAGGGACCCATCAATTGTTTTAACCAAAATTTTCAATTTAAATCTTCTTTCTGCTATGTGAACATTTGGCAAGTTAAGTGGTCATTAGGCTAAACTATTAAATTATGTTTCTTTAACAGACTTGATTTTGGCTTTGAAAACACTTGCTAGAGATGTTCTTTTTCTTCTTTTTTTTTTAAGTGTAAGTAATTGTAATTGGTTGTCCTGGGGAAAAAAAAAACAATTCTATGGAGGGCTGGGGGATGTATAGCTCAGCTGGTAGAGTGCTGCCTAGTTAGCAGAAGAGTGTGTGGTTCTAATCCCAACGTGGTAACACTGGGATTGGTGGCACAACCTTCATTCAGCTCTCGAAGTGGAAGCAGGAGGATCGTAAGTTCAGTAGTCAACAATACCAAAAAAATAAATTAGAGAGTCATCCTAGCCATGTAGCAAGTTCAAGCCAGCCTGGCTAGTGAGTTCCTGTCTCAAATAAAAAGTTCTCTAAATTCGAGTCTCTCTTACCCTTTGAAGGCTGAAGTGCTGCTCAGGTCAAGAAAGAACTCAGGGGATGGAGAGATTGTTCTGTGGTAAGCCCTGCTCTTTTGCAGATGACTTGCGTTTGGTTCCAGCCACTTAGTCAGGCAAATAACAACTTCGTGAACTCCAGTTCAGGGATCCGACCGCCCTCTTCTGACCTCCACAGGGGTATTGCACATGGCTACAGTGTGTACTTACACCATGTGCAGCCAATATACTCATCCACATAAGATAAAAATAAAAATAAAATATTAAAAAAAGAAAAGACCTTTTCCCAAGCTCATTGTCTGACAGTCCCTAGGCCGAACATGTCGTAGGACCCCCTCAACTTTCTAAGAAAAATGGAAATGGGAGGGGTTACCATTATTCCATCATAATAGATCAGCCATAAATAATCCAGTCAGTAAAGGATGGGGATATGGCCAGTGGTTAAGTATGAGGACCTCCCGAGTTTTAAGCCCCAGAAGACTTAGGAGGTAGAGATGGGATCCCAGATTTTTCCCCAAGCTGGCAGTGACAAGAGACTAGTGACATTGGCAAGCTCTGGGCTTGATGAGAGACCCTGCTCTCATATGAATAACACAGAAAGAGCTATTGAGATGATCCCACACCCACCCCAGAGCCTCTGAATTGTACGGGCACATCATACATACATCCTGCACCACACCTGCACCTACAGAGCAAGGCAAACTCACAACACACACACCACAGGATGTCACATACATGGCACACATACACAGCAAAATGCCTGCCAGCACAAGGATGCTGCCTATAATGCCCCAACACATGAAAACCTGCATACATACACAATTTAAAAACTGCCATTACATACACACAGAAAACCCTGTATACATACACACATGAAAGCCTGCATACATACACACATGAAAGCCTTCATACATACACACATGAAAGCCTGCATACATACACGGCAAAGCACATAGCCCCGTAAAAATGGAAAAAGAAAACAGAAACAGGAAAAAATTAAAAATAATAAGCTGGGCTGGAGAGATAGCTAAGTAGTAAGAGCAACTGTACGACTCGTTGCCAGAGGACCTGGTTCGATTCCCCAGCACTCACATTGGCGGCTAAGAGCCATCTGTAACTCACAGTTCCAGGAGAACTCCAGGTTCCAGGGGAATCTAGACCACTCTTTGACCTCCGATGGCATTGCATTGACCACGCGCGTGCACAAAACCACATGAAGACAGTAAAAAAAAAAAAAAAAATACAAACAAAAAAAAAAAAATTTCAAAATAAAAAAGAAAACAATGTAATATAGCAACTGTTGTTGTGTACTTTATATTGAATTAGATGCTAATGGAGATAGAACTAAAGCTACAATATTGAAAAAAATTATGTGAAAATAATGAAAAATAATTAATACCCTTCCCCAAATATTTGATTTATAGTCAAAAATTTAAATAAGTGTGCCTTAAAAAACAGACGAGAAGGATTAGACCAAAACTTTAGTAATTCATGGTCTGGCAGTGCTCAGCCAAGAAGGTCATCCATTGCTAAGAAAAGAAACAGGACATACAAGACCATCCGTCAAGGAAACAGTGAAGATTAAGTTCTCCTATGTATATTTATTACCTTACTTAGCGGACTTTCATTTCCGTGTGTGTGGTGATGGTGTGGTGTGTGTGTGCTTCTCCTATGTGTCCAACTCCAACAGTTAAAGCGAGCTGGCTGGTGTGAAGTGGTGTCGCTGAGCTGGCTGGTCGACTGAGCATGCAGTGGTCCTCCTGGTTCAGCTTCTCAGGACTGGGCATTACAGGTGCAAACAACACTCCACCCTGCTCTTCACGGCTTCTAGGGTGAGACTCAGTTCTCATTGCTTGGCCTTGGCAAGCACACTTCAGGGCTGAGCCATTTCCCAGTTCAGATTACTTTTTTTTAGACAGGGTTGAACTGGCTATGTAGACCACCATACTGGCCTTGAACTCACCAAGATCTTGACTTGCCTTTTGAGTGACTGGGATTAAAGGCATTGCACACCATGTAGTGATCAGAGAGTAAGAGTTGATTCCAGACTTTCTACTTCTGGACAAAGGTTAAGCGTTCACTTCCCCCAGGCTGAAGTCCACCAGATGCATCCACCGGCATTGGGAAACACGGTATGAACCGATAAAGAAAAATTTCCCCTAAACGCTGGTCTGTTCCTGTTCTAAGATTTCTATGTGTCTAAAGATAACCTTTTGTATGTGGGGCAGGTGGGCTGACACTAACTCTGAGCTGTAACTCTGCTATAGTCCAATAAGGCTAGTAAGTTACCCATACACCTACTAAGATTCCCCTAGACCCCTTCCTGCGCATATGGTGTGGAGCCTTTTTCATCCCTAGGTTAACAAATAGAAACCCTCCTAGGCCAGAGATAGGTAACAAGTGCATTAATTCCAGGAAGAACCACCCTAACGGCTCTGGCCCCAAGCCACCCTGAAGACACCCAGCATGCTGTGTATCACCGCGCCTTGTACATGCAGGAGACGGGGTTCAATTCCCCTGCCCGCTCTAAGTGTATAAAACACTGATGCAGAGAATTGCTCGGGGTTTCACCTCTCCCCGTTGTACGGCGAACCCCGATTGACCGGCGTAATAACCCCTCTTGCTATTGCAGCAAGTCCTTGTCTCTCGCATCTCTTACTCGGGGGAGCTCTCAAGGGTAAGGCTCTATTTGGGTCTTACACTAGCTTATATACTTTTTTGAGGTGGTTTTATATTTACAATGAAACAATTTGTTTCTCAGAATAGGATAAAATGAATACATATATTACATGTCAATATATAATTTCATTTTCAATCTAGTTTTGTCCTGCTAATCTTTCATTTCTCTGTAATTTCGAGTTTGAAATATTCGTTCTGGACCATAAGTGACACATTCAGTCTTTGTGGGCTGGTGCTTCACTCTGAGCCTTGAAATGAGTGGGCCTAGGTCACCCACCCACTGCTGTGCTGCGTGGTGGGGTGATACTTACCTGAATGAGGAAGTTCCTTTCTGACAAGGACAGTTCCTTGTCCCGTACTATATAAAAAAAATGTAACAACATTGGACCTCTTACACCACTGTTTGGGCTTCAAGATTCACACTATTGCTGTCATAGGTGAATGCCTGTGTCTTTTACCTATTTCCTTTAGGGTTTTTAGTACACTTTCAAGTGGATTTTGAAAGTTGGGGCCTCTCTGAGAGAAGTCATTTGAGGGGCCACAGATCCACATTGCCTCTACAAAAGCATTACTGGGCTACTCTTGTAAACCTAGTGTCATAGTGACGTATTAATTTGCAACAAGCCACTCTGTCACAAGCTCTGGCCTGTAACTACCGTCATGCAGCTTTTGCTCTTTGCTTTTGGAATTCTCTAGATTCCTTCCCTGAGATCTGGGAATATAATGGGGATGTATTTGTGTTCCTGGTGGATTCTACTATGAGATTCTGAGTATCTTGAGGATAATCTTTGTGTCTGATTTTTTTCCTTTAAATATCCTACAAATGGCCTCAATAATTTGGCTAGCGTCTCTTTAGGGCCCTAAGCTGTTTGAAACAAGAAAAAAGATCTGGGGACTGGCACAGTCATAATTGCCTTGCTATGCGAAGCAGAAGGACCAGAGGTTGGATCTCTGGAACCCACAAAAAAAAGCCAGGACATAAAGGTTGGTGGAGTGAGGTCTATAATCCCAAGCACTGGGATGGTGAGTAGACAGAGGTTCCTAGAACTTGCTGGTCACAGCTAGCCATAGCTCAATCGTGTGAATTCTAGCGTTTAGTTGAGAAAAGGTGGAGAAATTGCATGATGGAAGTAATTCATTCGGTCGCCTCTGAGCACTATACAACTACAGGCAAAACTGCTCATACCATGTTAAAATAAAAATAACTAATAAAAATACTTTAAAATCTTTCTAATTAATCTCTGGATAATGGTATATTAACGGAGGTTCCCTTAGGTGGGAAAAACCAAAACCCTGCTTCTTTTCTTGTTTGTAAATTTTTACGCTTTTAACCTTAATTTATGTGTGTGAAATGTACTGGTCTGCATGTCAGGTTGTGCACCGGTGTCGTGCACATGCCCGAGTTCGGAAGAGGGCCCAGGGGGCAGATTCCCCTGGAACTGGGGAGTCCCCTCGGACGCTGGCGTTTCAGGACCGGGCTCTCTCGCCGGTGGATTCGCGGGCGGGGATCAAACCGGGTCCCGTGCAAGAGCAGTCGGGGTGCGATTAAACGCGTATAGGCAGTCGCTCGTAGCCCCGGAACCTGCGTCTTAATGCATCACCGATTTATGGCTTTGTTTAATGCTTTTGGGCCGGGGAGCATGTGGTGGAGGGGTGGCGTGCATGTAAGGCACCCAGGTGTAGATGCAGAGACTACAGAGGGAGACAAGGGCGGGATCTTCGTGGGAACAAGTCAGATGGGGTTGTGCTGCTCGTGTGAGCTGGGAACCCAAACCCAGCTCTTCTGCAAGAGCAGTCAGTGTCCTTACCCTGAGCCAGTCTCGTCCAGCTCCTCCCTGATGTAGCTGTTATAAACGCCATAAAAAGGTGGGGCTACAGAGTAGAAGGAGGCAAGGATTCTCTGCCACCGCTGAGTTTCCACTCAAATGGGCAAGTCCACAACACCACATACCTATACAAACCACACACGAAATAAGAAACATAATATGGGTAACTGGACAAAAGTTGGGGTGTAAGTGGGCTGGAAGAGGGCCGTCAGGTAGTTTAAGAGTGCCAATGGGCTTGCAGAGGACCGGCGGGTTTCGATCCCGCAGCACCCATATGTCTGGCTAAGAAACTGTCTTACACTCAAGTTCCAGGGGAAAATCTGATTGCCCCTTTTCGAAGCTCCGAGGCATGTGCACAAACATGTGTGGCAACCTACCTACATTAGCACAGTGCACTCATACACATAAAACAATGAATAATATAAATTAATTAAAATTAAAAAATTTTGTTTAAGTCTTGTTAATATTACTTAAGTTCACTTCACTAGCAGAATACACACACCACACCAACACACACACACCTCATCTGTAATGGTGTCTATTAGACCACCATACTCACCAGTGTGTGGACATTCTGTTCCCTGGCACCATGGTCGTTATTTACTTATGAAAAATGCTTTACTAGTCTTGATACTGGGATCAGCAGTGTGTCGTGATCTGATTTTTATTCTTTGGTTGCCAGCGATGTGGAACAATTTCTTCCTGTTTCTTAGCTCAATTTTATTTCCTCTTTTGTGAATTGCCACTTTCCTGGCGTGTGGCTGTGGTTGTGTGTGTGTGTTTTTGTAGTGTGTGTGTGGTGTGTGTTTGTGTGGATATGTTCATGTGGGTATGTGCATGGGTGAGTGTAGGGTAGGTATATTGTGTTAGCAGTGAAGGCAGGAGGTTGTTAACTGTTTTTCTAATTTGTTGTTCCATTTACATTTTTTGAGGTACGGGTTTCTCGTGCGACCTGAGCTTGCTGGTTCGGGTATTGAGGTGGCTGGCAGGGACGCTCCAGGGACCCTCTGTTGTTTACCTTCCCAGGCACTGACATACAGATCCTGGCTCGCACACTGGCTTAACTGTTTCTACACTTCACAGCACATGCAGTTACAGGAGTTGACCCCTCGGCTTGCCTTACCATGCCATTAAGCTCTGCTGCCACTGTCCTGTTTTTTAGCCTCTCCCAGAACAGCAAGTCTACATGATGTCCATGATCTGCCACATCTGGCTCCTGTTTTGACTTCTCCAGCACTGCAGTTACAGATGCCGCTGCCACATGTTCTTCCAGCTGGGATTACAATGTCTCTGCCATCGGCCTGTCTGCCTCCAGCACTGCAGTTACAGAGCTGCTGCCACATCTGCTTTTACATAGATGCTGGGAATCTGAACCCAGGACCTCAGCTACCCAAACACGTTACCACTGTGCATCTCCCTAGTCTCTGGTATCTCTCTTCTTTTTCCAGTCTATACTGGTGTTTAATAGACCCAGCCTGTTTAGCCCATGTGACTTGCCTTGCTTTGCTCTGGGCAATGGTCCCAAAACACACATTTTCCCTTTGTCATTAAAGCAAGAGTGCCTTTATAACGTCTTTCCTGTTTTTCATCTGAGACAGAATTGGGCCTTTTTCTTACCTGGAAAGATATCCGAGAAAAGCACAATAAGTTTGCCTGGAGACATTTTCAGCAAGAACTATAATCGTGTCAGCCCCTCAGAGATTAATTTTGACATTCCCACAAGGCACTGAAAGTTAAAAGGAAATAGAATTATCCTCTTTTCTCTAAAATTTGGGGTCAGGTCCAAAAACTGTTTTTGCACCATTGATTTTTTCCTGGGCTTTTGTGGCTCAGCTTGTGACTGGGAAACTCTATTCATGCCAGGGATTATGGCTTTTTCATTGTCTTCCTTCCTGACTCCTCTGGACTAGTCTCTTGCCAGCGTAGTTGTGACTGGTGCTTATCACTGTAGACAAGGGGAATTTGTGGCGCAACCTGAGAGTTCTTATTAGTGAGATGCTGGCTATTCTAGCTAGAGGGAGTTTTAAGGGACAGCGTGCCACTTTCATCAGCGCATTGGGAAATGAGAGAGAAGCGTCTAGCTGGTCAGAGGTAGATAAAAGGCAACTGTTTTATTCTAGAACCTTTCTTCATAGAAATAGACCCAGTAGGACTGTGGGAATTTTCCAACTGGAAAACGGGTTCAACAGACCCACCTGAGAATTTCTTGGGTGGAAAAAATGGGTTTTAAAGTGGTTTGTATGTGTACACATGGGTACTTTCGCCGGGCGTGGTGGCCAACGCCTTTAATCCTAAGCAACTTGGAGGCAAAGAGGCGGTGGTATCTTTTGATTCAAGGCCAGCCTGGTCTACAGAGGAAGTTCCAGGGACAGCCGGACGCAGGGAGACACCTGTCTCGAAAAGACAAAAAAAAAAAAAAAAAAAAAAAAGACACATGGGTACTTTCCTCTCTCTCTCTCTGTGTGTGTGTGTGTGTGTGTGTGTGTGTGTTTGTGGAGGGCAGAGGTCAACTTCAGGTGTTGTTTGTTAAGAGCTGTCTACCTTGTTTTTGAGATGGCCTGTCACTGTCCCCTAGGCTAAGCTACCTGACCACTGAGCCCCAGAGATCCTAGGAGGCAGGGATTACCAAGTGTATACTACCTCACCTGGATTTTCAAAATGTGGGTTCTGCCCCTGATGCCCACTCCAGCATCTGTACTATACTGTACTATACTGCAGCAGCTCAATAGCACCTCTGAAGCTGCCCCTGCTCGGGGTAGAGGTGGGGGTGATGATGGGCAGCAAGATGGCGTCCACCAACAGGGTCTTCTAGGTAGTGAAGCCACATACTCCATTAGTAAGTTTCCCTGACAGAAGAGACAATCCTACCTCAGTGCCTCAGAAGCTCTGGGATCAGCAGGAATACCATCCCACTCTTCCATGATTTCACAGCATTCTAAAGGAGGTGCATGGCCACATCTGCTGATGAACCAGGGCCCACCAGACATGGTGGAAATAATAAAAACATTACCTCAGAAATACAGAAGGAAACCTTTGTCTCAGGAAGAAATGGAATTTATCCAACGTGGAGGTCCAGAGGAATCATTGTGGCTGCTGTTTGTCATCAGACAAAAGGATTATCTTTACAATAAAGGACTCCCCAAATGGCAAAAAAAAAATTGTACGTTAAACAACCTTAATAAATATTCTGCAAAAAGAATGAAATATAGAAAATTTAGATGGATACTTGTATCTCCTAATTTATGTATCTTGGTTGCTTCTCCACAAGCTTCCCTAATCGTTTATGTACTTTCTACTTATTAAAGTCTACATTTTTAAATGTTAACCTATTAACTTACTCTTGATTATCAAATGTTACCAGCAATCAGCTATTGAACACACACAGTATTTAGTAAACAATCAGATTTTCTGCAAAAAAAAAAAAAACAAAAACAAAAAACCAACAGTGGAAACACTTTGTCAATGAAGCTATATCCCAATGCTAAAGTGCTTTGTAAATGGAAAGTCATTTTTCTTTTGGGGTTCTGAGTGCCTTAAGCTTAAAGAATAAACTCGCCTACATCTACAGTTATATTTATTCATCTACAGTTATTGAATTTCTAATGTCTTTTAAGCATTGTCTAAACCAGGATTCGGTAAATGATGATGTGCCATTCAAATCTGGCCTGGAATCTGTTTCCCAGAGCCTGTGAGCAAAGAATTGTTTTCACATTAAAAAAATCAATCAGCCGTGCGTGGTGGTACACGCCTTTAATCCTAGCACTCGGAGGCAGAGGCAGGCAAATCTTTGTGAGTTCAAGGCCAGCCTGGTCTACAGAGTGAGTTCCAGGACAGCTGGGGCTACAGGGAGACCCTGTCTCAAAAAGACCAAAAAAAAAAAAATCAATCAATCAATAATTATCAATCAATTGATTAATATGTGTGTGCACATATGTATGTATGAGTGCACATGCCCATGCTTGTGCATGAAGAGGAGACAGGTAGATGTTAGGTGTCTTCCTCTATTGCCTTCCACCTTATTTTTTGAGACAGGGTCTCTCACTGAACCTGGAGCTCGTGGATTATCTAGGCTGGCTGGAGCCAGCAAGCTGAGGAAGCTTTTTGTTGTCTGCCTCCTAGTGCTGTCATAGGCTCATGCCATTGTACGTGGCTTTTAATATGGATGCTGGAGATCCAGACTCATGGTCCTTATGCTTGTAGCAAGCACTTTACTATCTCCTCAGCTTCAGTATATATATTTTAAATTGGTTTATATATTTTTAAATTGGTACAGAAAAAAATCAAAAGACACATTTTATAGTATGAAAATTCTATGAAACCGAAATTTCAATTTCCACAAATAAGGTGG
>VZQC01001366.1:261315-332686 GCA_009823505.1 Rhizomys pruinosus
ATATATATATATATATATAATTTTTATTTTATGTGTATGAGTGTATTGACTTCATGTAGGTGTGCAATTTCTTAGGAGGTCAGAAGAAGGCAAAAGATTCCCTTGGAACTGGAGTTATGGATAGTTGTTAGCCACCAGGTGGATGCTGGGAATTGAGCGTGGGACCAATGCTCTTAACCACTGAGCCATGTCACCAGCCCCAGATATTTAACTTCCCTTCTTCTTTCTTTCTCTTTCTTTCTTTCTTTCTTTCTTTCTTTCTTTCTTTCTTTCTTTCTTTCTTTCTTTCTTTCTTTCTTTCTCTCTCTCTCTCTCTCTCTCTCTCTCCCTTTCTTTCTTTCTTTCTTTCTTTCTTTCTTTCTTTCTTTCTTTCTTTCTTCTTTCTTATCAGATCTCAGCTAGTTTTCTCTGTTTCACTTCTCTTTGTCTACGGGAAGAAAGATGTGGAATGATAGGACTAGTTTGTATTCACCTCTGTGCAGCTCTACTATGCTCATCTCGCAAAGTAGGTGGTCATGAATCAACCTCCCTCCCTCCCTCCCTCCCTCCTTTTTGTTTATTTAAAAATTTTTTGATTTATTAATTTTATCTGTAGGAGTGTTTTGCCTAGTTGCATCTAAGTGCACCAGGTGTGTGCAGATGTCAGAAGAGGGCATCAGATCCCACTAAACTGGAGTTAAGGCTGGTTGTGGGTTGCTATGTGGGTCCTGGGAACCAAACCTGGGTCCTCTCCAAGAGGAGCCAGTGCTCTTAACCACTGAGCACCCTCTCCAGCCTCTCTTTTGTTTATTCTTTTAGACAATGTCTCATGTAACTGAGATTGGTCACCCAATTTGCTATATGGCCTTGAACCCCTAGTCTTACTGTCTTTACCTCCCAGGTACTGGGATTACAGACCTGTACCACCACACCCAGCTATTACTTGGTATTAATGTATCAAAAATCTATAAATTTGGAGCAGGGTGTGTAACTCAGATGGTAGAGCATGCATGAAGCCCTGGGTTTGATTTCTAGCACACCCTAAATCAGGAGTAGTTATGCACACCTGTAACACTAGCAATATCCAGACTGAGGTTTGAGGATTAGGAATTCAAGATCATTCTTGGCTACATAGTGAGTCCGAGGCCATCTTAGTCTACAGGAGACTCTGTAAAAGAAGGGAGGGGAAGTGGTAGAGAGAAGACACAGAGGTTAAGAGTACTTATTGCTCTATCAGAGAGTTTGGTTCTCAACACCCACATCAGGTGGTTTATAACACCTATAAGCCTGTAACCCCACCTCTAGGGGATCTGATACCCACCTCTTGCCTCTGGGAGCATCCACATGTATGTGACATCCCCTACCCATCCACACAAACAAAAATGATAAAAAAAATATTTAAAAAAGAAACCTCTAATTCTTTTGTAGTTTTTACACCATTAGAGACTTACTTTTAAATATTTTACTAACTTTTTGCGTGCATGGGTGTTTTGCCTACACATGTGTAAGTGCGTCCATGCATCCTCGGGGGCCAGAAGAGGGTGATAGATTCTCCCGGCCCTGGGGCTGGACGGTCGTTAGCAACTGTGTGGACCTGAGAACTAGACCTGGGTCCTTTGGAAAAACAGCAAGTGCTCTTAAGTGCTGACCCATGTCTCCAGTCCCCCACTGGAGCCTTATAATTATTTTTTAAAATAAGATATTGAATAGATTTAGTTTTATAGGAAGAAAAAAAAGAAGAGCCCAGTGGAATTCATGCCCCTTTTTCCGGTTCTGGGCACATCAAATTCTAAACAACTACACCATCTTTACATAATTTTAGCCAACAATGGCACAGCTTTATGAAATCTGGTTGTATTAATTAACTGTGTCAGGCTTAAGAGTCTCATCACATAGGATTTGGAATTTAAGTCAAATTCATTTTAAAATTTAAAAAAGAATGATGGCGGTGCACACAAAGCTGCTTTTCACTTTCCCAAAGCCTTTTGTTTTATGTGAGTTTGCACATCTCGGACTTCATGTGTTAAGAATTTAAGATGGAAAAGCTCACTCAGACTGATAGAGACCAAAGGAAGTGGGCTGTGGCCAAAAGTGATGGTCTCCATTTCCTTCTCCAGTCCCAGGAGCCTAACAAGTTGTCTCCTGTGGACAGAAGGCTGAAAAACTGCCTTCAGGGCTGGTTCCCATATCACAGGGTTTGGCAGAATTCCTGCTCTTATCTTCATGGCGTGACTAGTTTCCCCTGGACTGGTAAAACAGGAAGGAAGATGGGATTGTGATCAGGGTGTCTCATCCACCTTGCTAGATGGACTGGATCCACCCCCCTCAAAGGGGAGTGAGCAGAAGTAAGACTGGGAGGATATTAAGCATAGTCACCCCTTGTAGTAGCAGGAGTTTGGCTTCAGGAGCCTCTGTGGATACCTAGATCTGCGGATTCTAGAGTTTCTTATATAAATTGATGTAGTACTTTCACTTAGCCTATACACAGCTTCCTTTATATTCTAAATCATCTCTGGATTCCTTAGTAGATCATGTAATTTAGAGGCTATGTAGATGATGGTTATCTGTAAATGTTCAGTGCAGAGGCATTTTTCTTCTGAATATTTTATTATTACATTAGTTAATTAACTAATTTGTTAGTTAGTTAGTTAGTTAGTTAATTAACTAATGTGTATATGTACATGTGTACCACAGCTTGTGTGTACACAGGTCAGAGGACAGTGGTGTGTGTGTATATATGTGTACCACAGCTTGTGTGTAGACAGGTCAGAGGATAGTGGTGTGTATGTATATGTGTACCACAGCTTGTGTGTAGACAGGTCAGAGGACAGTGTGTGGGAATCAGTTCTCTTCTTCCACCATGTGGGTCCTGGGTATTGAACTCAGGTTGTCAGGCTTAGCAACAAGCACCTTTATCCACAAGCCACCTCACCAGCTTATCTGAATAATTTAAATGCACATTTTCTTAAGTCTGTGGATGAAGCCCCCATGAATATGGAGGGCTATCTCCCTCCTTGGCAGTCTAGTGGCTGGGACACAAGAGTGCGGAATGCAGCAGGGAAACCGAATGGCTGGTATATTAATTACTTTCCTCATTGCTGTAACAAAATACCTGACAAACGGCTTAAGGCAGGAAGGGTTTATTTTGGCTCACATCCAAAGGTACAGTCCATCATGGTCAAGAAGGAGTGGGAGGGCGTTGATCACATTGCATCCACAGTCAGGGAGCAGAGAGAGAGAGAGATAAATGCTAGTGTCAGCTCACTTCCTCTTCATTCAGTCCAGGCCCCCAACCGAGGGGATGGTGCTGCCCACATTTAGGGTGGGTCTTGTTGGCTCAATGAATCCTTTCTAGAAATTCCCTCGCAGACACTCCTAGAGGTTTATCTCCTTGGTGATTCTAGATCCTGTCAAGTTGAAATCAGTATGGCCCACCACAGCTGTATTGAAGCTTCTTTTCTTATGTTGAAAGTAGAAAATGTCTGAGAGTCCTTTAGAGAACTTTCTAGCCTGTCTGGACAGCCAAAGAGCTCTATCTTCTACTCTGCTATAAGCAGGTTTCAGATTTGCCTGTCCCAGTGTGTTGTTCAATAGAAGGAGTGATAAATCAATGATTAGGAAAGATGAACAATGGAGGAAGTCAGATCACAGACATTGACATCTTTCAGATGCTTGGAGAATGGTGTGCTGTCAGGAATAGAAATCTACGGTGTTTGTTCATTTGCTCATTGACCAAAACACCACTGAGCTCCTACCATATGCCAGGTGGTATACTGAGTTAACCTGAAACCAATTTTACTATAAGAAGCAATAGTGAAAATTGTTCTAACATGTTGATGTCTTTTTTGTTGCTTTAAAAAGTAAATCCAGAGCTGGGTGTGGCTTTAATCCTAGCATTTGGGAGGCAGAGGCAGGCGGATCTCTTGAGTTCAAGACCAGCCTGGTGTATAGAGTGAGTTCCAGGACAGCCAGAGCTACAGGGAGACCCTGTCTCAAAAAAGACCAAAAAAAAAAAAAAAAAAAAAAAAAAGTAAATCCAGGTGAGTGTCTAGTATTTGAAGAATAGTGAAGAGCATCAATTATCTTTTGTTTTGTTTTTAATGTTTTTTTCTTGTTGAAACAAGGTTTTGTATATCACAGGCTGGCCTTGAACTCTTGGTCTTACTGCCTTTACCTCCCATGCTGGGATTACATGTGTGCATCACCAGCTCCTGGATCCATGAAAGATCTATTTGACTCCTTGGCTGTTTCCCTGAATACTGAATGACATCAGAACACATAACAAAGTTCCTGAAGTGGTAGAAAGAGCTACTGTGGATATTTTTCTTTCTTTCAAATGTCTCTAGAAATTTATATATGCTTTCTGCAATATAGCCCATTGAGTATCATTGTTGTCAGTAGGCAAGCCAGGAGAGTTCTCCACTGACCAGCACCCTCTGGGAAGGAAGGAAAGAAGTCATTGAGTGCCTTTAGCATTCATCAAATATATGACAATGGGTCACCTACTGTGCAGAACTTCTGTGGCGAAGTCATAATCAAATACCCTTGGTGTTATGTTTTAAGTCGGCAAAGTTAGTGGTAACTTAACTGTTATCACCTAGCACTGGACTTGGAAATCGTAAAGAGAGAGAAAGTGGGCCTGGTGGGGCTCCGCATGCAGCTCAGTTGGGAGTGGGCTTACTTAACCATGCATGAAGTCCTGATTGGATTCCCAGCACCTCATAAATTGGGTGTGGTCATGCACACATGTAATCCCAGAACTCATGAGGTGGTGATCAGCTTTGGCTATTTTAAGGCTAGCATGGGCTACATGAGACCGGATTGCAAAACAAACAAATGGCTTGGATAGAGTACACTGAGAACTTGAAGCTATGTCCCAGAATGTTGAGGTGTGGTGTCCATGCCTTTACAGTATATAGTTGAATGAGCCTTTTATTTATAGTCTAATTTATTTTTACAATCTTCCTTTCTGAAAATGGAACTAGCAATATCTAACGGGTGGGGCTCATGGTATCCCGAGTGAGAGTGTGCCTGGGATTTCAGTAGCTCTTAATGTGTATGCCTTTCTTTCTGACAGTCCCATATGAGGAAGTAATTTTCTTTAATGAAGAGTGTTGATGAGTTGGGTTCTGGTTAGTTGAACTGTAGTATGTAAATCAATTTAATTGTGCACTGGCTCTGTCAGTAAACACTGAGCACCTGGCATGGTTTGCTTGAATACCTTTGTTTGTTTGGCTTTGAAAAACTCTTTCCCCTTATGTGGCTTTTTCTCATTGTGGATCTCTCTACTTGGTCTGCAGGTAGCTTGCATTTTCAGTTGGAATGTTTTTTTTTGTTTTTCAAAAGGTTTAGATTTCAATTGCCAGACCTAATAGGATTAATTTCACTGAATCTGAATCAATGGGAGTCAATGGAAGAATGGACTGGTTCCTCATCATCCCTTATTTTTATTTGTATATTTTATAAAAGAAGAAAAACAGGAAGTATTCCAAATGGAATCAGGAGCAAACATTGTTGGCTTTAGTGACACAGATACTGCATGGGAATTAGAGGATCCTCAGCGGTCACCCTTCACCTCTAAAGGACATTGTCCTCTCCTGGTGTGTAGCTTGTTGTTAAGGAGTAAAGGAGAAATAACAGAGTCTCATGAACATTATTTAGAGAGAGAAGAAAACAGGCTGGAAAGACATGTCTGTGATGAGACCAAGGGTGGATAGAAGTGCATGAACCGAGCAGGTGGGAATGAGACCAGTGCACTGAAATGACGTCTAGGAGAAGAGGCTAAAGGGAGACCTGGGAATCCTGGTCAATGGCAGTCTGTCTGTTGAGTAGCTATTATAACAAATAGGTGGAACCACTTATAAACCACAGGGAAAGTGCAGATCAAGACACCAGCAGATTCAGTTTCTGGTGAGAACCTTCTCTGTGGTACACAGACAACAGCCTTGAGCTGTGTTCTCACATGGTCTAAGGGGCTGGCTTCTGAGCCCAGTCAGGAAGACCATGCTCTTATGACCCTGGCTCCTCAGGGCCATCCTCTGTGGGGCTACAATTTCAACTATCAATTTTGATAGGGCAAAACTTTCAGACAGAGCTATCAAGCTCTTCATAGATTTGTGTTATTTCATAGAATTATACTGATTGCAGGCCAGAGGGATGGCTTAGTGAGTAAAGGCACTTTCTGCCAAGTCTGACAACCTGAGCTCAATCCCAGGAAGAACCCCCATGTCAGAAGGAGAGAAATGACTCCTACAAGATGTCCTCTGACCTCCAATGGTACATACATGCCTACACAGACACACAGACACACACACATACACACAAATAAATAAAATAAAAATTAGAAATAAAATTAAATTATATAAAAATTATACTGATTGTATACATCCTTATTTTCACAAGCATTATAAAAAAGAATTCTTTTGTATGTGTGTGTGTATGTGTGTGTATGTGTGTGTATGTGTGTGTGTGTGTGTGTGTGTGTGTGTGTGTAGGCCAGAGAACAACCATTTGCTGTCATTCCTCAGGTACCATCTACTTTTTTTTTTAAAGACAGGATCTCTTCTAGGCCTGCCATTTACCAAGTAGGCTACACTGGCTGGCCATCAAGCCCAGTTGACCACTACTTTTCAAGAATTAATTTTCATTACTTTGGAACTACAGTTCTGCCTAGGTTGTGCTTCTTAGAAATCTCTATCACCCTTGGAGATCTCCCTAGCACAGCCAGGCTATGCTGGGTTGTCTGCCAGTGAAAGACTATCTCTACAAGAGCTGGGTGAATCCTTGGGATGACAGACTGTAAGGCCACATTTTAAAGTGTGGATTGGGGCTGGAGAGATGGCTCAGCGGTTAAGAGCACAGACTGCTCTTGCAGAGGACCTGGGTTCGATTCTCAGCACCCACATGGCAGCTAAGAACTGTCTTTAACTCCAGTTTCAGGGGAACCCGACACCCTCTTCTGACCTCCACAGCATTGCACAACATGGGCACACCAACCTACATGCAGACAGTACACTCATACACATAATAAATAAATAAATAAATAAATAAATAAAATTAAAGTGTGGATTATTTTCAATGGTACTCTAAGTTTTGTTTCTAGGTGTACTTGGTCTTCTTAGACAATGATGTTCAATTGTTTATAGATCCTTCGTTTGGAATCTGACAATCAGATATAGAAAACTGCAGACACTTTGTTCAGTTATTAAAACAAAGCCTGTCTTCTCCTAAAAGAGTCTCTGGATGATCTTGTTCACACAAATATAACTGTAACAGAGGGCTGGGAAGCCTACAGGGTGGTGTGATAGATTCCCAAGTGGCATTTTAGTGAAACAAAAGCTTTGCTAGATAAAAACCATCCAGGCTCCTGCCGAGTTAGAGATTTAATGTCATTCCTAAGTCAAATGTCATATTTGTGCCATTATAGGCAGCATGCATACAATTTAAATATTTTAGCTTCCATTATACAACTGTGGCTACATTACTGACCTTCAAGAGCCTCATTCATGAGGGAAGAGGCCAGGGAACAATCAGTTACTTCATGCCAGGGCTGGATAGCAGACTGGTTTCTTCGAACTGCCAGACAAACCAAGACACAGGGAAGGCTTTGGGGTGGGGCTTATCATAAGAGTTTGGACAGAGAATGATTGCAAGTGGGGGCACCCTGGAGCAGAGGGGGAGCAAAGGCTTTTTAAACCCCCTTTTCTTTTCTGTTTTGAAAAAGAGCTATCTGCCTTTGTTCCCAGGGAGAATGAAATATCCATTAAGACTGGTGACACTGGGAATTTTGTTTCGCTAAGTTCCTTTTGTTTCAGCTCCAAGGTGAAGGAGAGGAATCTGGGGTGAGGAGGTTTCAAGCCAAGATGAGAAAAAGAGAAAGAATTCCTTCCAAGGATTTCTTCTATTGTTTCCCAGCAAATAAATATTTATAGAGCAGGTTCAAGTGAAGCCTGCCACAATGGTCACGGCTTTAAGACCAAGCCTTCCAGAAAGCCATCTAAAACTATGTCTAAACGAAGCGTGATCCAATTAGACTTCCCAGAGGAAAGCAAGAAACCTCAAGATAATTTCCTACAGAAAATCTAATTGTGTCTTCGAGTGGAATAGGAACACCAGTCTGAAATTATCCTAGATCCATAGGCTGCTGCAAAAATGTACAGCTAAATTAGATTCTATTTAAGTAATTAAATTATTTCCCTTCACAGGATCTATGATTTGTCTCAAACAAATGTGATTTGCCTTAGGAAGATAAGGCATTGTAATTTTTCCTTCCAAAGTGGATTTTCTGTGCCAGAAACAATTACTAAAAGTAGACCAAATATTGTCTAAATTACATCCCACTTACTACCTGAGTTCACTCCTGGAAAACTCTGTGTTTCAAAGTGCGGGAGGTATGGCCACTATAGAGTTTAAATGGGGACCGGAGATGAAATTTGCTCAAGAGCTTGCACAATGAGTGTCAATAGCTCTGGGGTGTTACATAAGGCTCCAAGATCTTGTGCAAAATCAGGCAATGGAGAGCTTGCTTCAGTAGATTTTTTTTTTTTTGTCTTTTCGAGACAGGGTCTCCCTGTAGCCCCAGCTGTCCTGGAACTCACTCTGTAGACCAGGCTGGCCTTGAACTCACAAAGATCCGCCTGCCTCTGCCTCACGAGTGCTGGGATTAAAGGCATGCACCACCACGCCTGCAATCTTTCTTTTGAGCTTGAATTTTTAGCTGCTTTAGCTGAGCGCTTCAGGGGTGCTAAATGTTGCAATGGTCAGAATAAAAGTGTTGAGATTTGCATAGATGATATGGCAAGGGAGTATTTTAGGTATGGCTAATTTTATGAAGAAAACATTCACTTTTGGTCTTGTGTTTAGTAACAATTCAGTTGACATTGGACCAGGTGTTCTGGGGGACAATGGTGGGTAAGATGGATAAATGGTGTCAGCCCTGGATTGTGTTGGTTGAAAATGCAAGTTATGGAGTCTCTGAGCCTTGGTTCTCCAAGAGTTGAAAGTGGTTAAGTAGTTAAAGCTGCAGATTTTTTTTTTTTTTTTTTTTTTTGTCTTTTGGAAGACAGGGTCTCTTTGTAGACCCAGCTGGCTTGGAACTCATTATGCAGACAAGGCTGGCCTTGAACTCACAAAAGATCCACCTGCCTCTGCTCCTGAGTGCTGGAATTAAACGTGTGTGCCACCATGTCCGGCAAAGCTGCAGAGTCTTGACACTGGTTTGAAATACCAGTTCTGTGGCTTGCCACATACCCTCAACCAAGTTACTTAGGCTCTTTGTGTGCTTCAGTTCCCCCCGCTCTACAAAAGTTAAGTAATAAAAGGAAAAGATTAAGTAAAATATCATACTTAGGGTGAGGGACCTGCTTGATTCCCAGAAGCGGAAAGTGCAGCAATTTTAGGATAAAAGTGAAGTGAAATAGTATAAAATACCTAGGTTGGGTTGGGGAGCTCAGTGGGTCATGTGATTGCTGCTTAAACATGAGGACCCTACTTTGATCCCCAGAACCCTCATGAAAACTGGGCATGATGGTGCCAGTTTGGAACGTCAGCATTGGAGAGCTAGGCAGATCCCCAGGGCTCCCAAGGCATCTGACCTACTCAGTCAGTTCCAGGTCACTGTGAGACCCTATCTCAAAAGCCAAGATGGAGTGGCACCTGACGGCGGCCTGACCTCTAAATGCATGTGCACACAGGTTCCCCCCCTACCACAAGAGTATCGGGTATGGCATAAATGTGTCCATTATTCCAGCTTTCCAAACAAATTATTACTGACAGCCAACAGAAATCAAAACATAAGACTACATAAGTTTACCATGGACTTTTATTAACAACTTAATACAACACTGTACATCGTAGGTGCTGAAATCAATCCACTTTGAAAACTGGAACATCAATGTTTTTATACCACTTCAGGCTTTGGTTCTAAGTGCCAAAGCAAAAATCACACACTGTAACCAAACAACATGAAAATGGGGGGTGGGGAAATGCTCCTCTGGAATGGAGAGATTATGCAGCAACAGCTGAGGATTGCTTCTAGCTTTAAGTGATTCACCACACATTCTGAAATGTTCAGTTCCTTCCTCTACAGTCCTACACATAGACACACAGCAACTAAGAACTTGGCCACAGGTCCTGCCTAGACACTCATTCACATGAAACAACAACAACAAAACAATATTTATATAAATTAAGTCAATTAAACCTCACAAAACTAAAGAAACATAAACTCCAACAGTCAATAAAAAACTGTACAAGATCAGTCAGTCTTTTACATCTGGAAAATGTGTAACTTCAAAAAGTTCTTCATTATATATAAAGTCTTTTATATGTAAGTGTTAGCTGGAATGAAAACTTGAAGACTCTGACTCTGTTGAGACAGAAGAGTGTCCACCCCGCTTTCCTTTGGAGAGGATCTTGAGGCTGGAGCCTCTGCTTACGGAAGTGAGGGCATGCTGGGCAGAGGTTTTGAATTTGGCTCCAAGGAAGGCATAGAGGATAGGGTTCAGGCAACAGTGGAAGAAGGCCAATGCCTCGGTGATGGAGATCCACATGTGCAGAATGCTCTCAAAATCACACCCTTGCTTGATGACCTCTAGAAGGATGAGGGAGTCGATGCTGATCCCCACATAATACGGCAGCCAGCAGGCGAAGAAAGCCAGGATGAGGATGACTGTGGTCTTGAGGGCCTTGCGCTTCTGGTGGCCCTTGGAGTGTGACAGCTTGGAGATGATAATGCAGTAGCAGGACAGGATGACGATGCCTGGCAGGATGAGGCCCACTAGGATGTGCTGGAACTGGAACACCACCATCCACCGGTCAGTGGGGTAAAAGCGATCACAGATGTACCTCCCTTCCACCTCTCTGGTATCGGTAAAGATGAAATCAGGGATGGTCAGGAGGAAAGCAGGGATCCAGACACCCACGTAGACCGCCTTTTCAGCCAGCAATTTCCTTGGCCTCTGACTATTGGTGGCATGGACGATGGCCAGGTACCGGTCCAGGCTGATGAAGGCCAGGATGAGGACGCTGCTGTAGAGGTTGACAGTGTAGATGACATGGACTGCCGTGCACAAAAATTTCCCAAAGTACCAGTTAGCCATGGCGTCAACTGCCCAGAAGGGAAGCGTGACGACGAAGAGGAGGTCAGCCACCGACAGATGCAGCCTGTACTTGTCAGTCATGCTTCGTAGCTTCTTCTGGTAACCCATGACCAGAATCACCAGTCCATTGCCCACTATGCCAGTGAAGAAGATGATGAAGTAGATGGTCGGCAGGAAGATCCGGTTAAAATGGGTACTATCCTCCCTAAAGCAGGGCTCCTTCGAGTTGTCATAGTCTCCGGAACCCACTTCTTCTGAGTAGTTATCTGCACTGTATATCTGCAAAAGAAATGGGCATGAAGTTCATTTTCGGCCAGCAAGCATCTCCCAAGTTTTAGAAAGTGTTTCTTGTGCCTGAAAAACTACCAATTTCTTGTTTTAAACCCAGCCTTGCCCCATAAAACTCCAAAGGGGGGGCTGTAGGCCAGTGAGAATTGTTACAGAATTCTACAAGCAACTAGTCTCTCCGTCTTCCCCCCCCCTCGCCCCCCCCCCGTCCCCCCATGGTCACTCACTCTTTAGTGCAACCTATTAGGAGAGTCTTTGTTTAGAACAAAAGGATGCAGAGATTCTGAGTTTTTCAAAGTCGGGGCTTGGCTAATTTTACCGCCCCGCCCACTAGAGGAAAAAAGGAGGAGGAGGAGGGAGGAAGGAGGAGGAAGGAGGAGGAAGGAGGAGGAAGGAGGGCCAGCAAAACCAAACTAAAACAAACCAAACCAACAACATTAAAACTCTATTCACACAAAGAAGTCACTTCCAGGGGGTGTGGGATGGGGGCGATGTGAGGCTAGAGTCTGTGTTGGAGGAAGAGAAGGGATTAAGTTTGTGTATGAAGATTAGCCAAAATGGGGAAGAGAGGAGGGCAAAGCATGGGGTGGGAGGGTACCCCCAAAGAGTCTTAACTCTTCTAAAGCGGCGCAAACGCTTGTTTTTCTCACGCTTGTCTGAACATAAACCATTGTTTCAAGACACACGTAGTGGGGAAAGAGGACTAAAACTTAGGGCTTTGAGGGCTTGGGGGGCACTGGCGCGTTAGAAATGAGAAAACGACGGTACTCTTCTACCCCAAGGGGCGTGGGTCTCTCTTGCCACCCCCATGTTTACCACTGGGTACATCTGGGACGTTAGAGGAGTCACATTGTCCTGGGTGGGGAAGGTCACGGGGTCTGCACCCCGTGGTCCTAGCCCCAAGTTTCACTTCCTCTCTCCCAGTCGCTTCCCATCCCTGCTGCCTGTCCAGCTACTGGGGTCCGGAGTGGGCTGCTGGGAGGATCCCGGCTACGCGTACGCCCAAAGGCCCTCCAGCTCAGGGCTGGACAGCGCTGCTGTCCACCATACCCTTGCCCACCGCGAGCGGACAGCGGTTCCAGGGGTTTCTCCTGGCTGCACGCTAGGCTCATCCCTTGGGGTGCAGGCTACAGATTGGGCGGCTCCAGTGCGAGCGCCTTTGAATTGCGCGCCGCTGGAGGAAACGAGAAAAAAAAAAAACCTCCCTTAAGCTAGGGGCTTTCAAAAGGCTCAGGAAACCACCGACGGTTAAATGCTGCACTGGGGCTTACAGAGCCAAACCGTCTCCCGGCTTGCACCTGCTCATCTTAACCACGGCGAGGAGGCACAGCCCAGGTACCGCCCCAACACGCCCTCCAGTCCCCAAACCCAACCCCGCCGCGCACACCTCGCAGCCAGCAGCTACAAGGTACATGTTTATTCCCTTTTTCTCCCATGCGCGATCCTAAATACAGTCCCCACGTTGAGGACCAGTTCACCACCGCGGAGAAGCGGTGCGCTTCTCCATCCCAAAGCGCGGGGGCTGAGCTGGCTCACCTCCCGGCTGCCGCCACCATTCAGCCCCCCCCAGGCAAGCGGCGACCCGACCCTGCTCATTTTTCCCGCCCGGGACTGGCACACCCCTGTCTGCAGGACGAAATTTGGAAAAGCCTCTCAAAACTGCAAGAACGCTTCAAGACGCTTCTGCTAGAGGTTAACCCTTAATGCAGTGTTGTGCCCTGGCGTGCCGACCTCAGTCTCTTAAATTCCCATAATAAAACTTAGTCCCAGAAACCTTGCTCCCCTCACTCGCAGAAGGAGACCAATGATCTGAGTCCCGTCCCGGGGCGCAGCGCGCGGGCTCTCAGCGTTTGTGCACAGAATAGAACCTTTGCAGAAGGCGTGCAAACCGGCGCGTGCCGCAGGACATAACCAGCCGCAGGAAAGCTCGATCCCAAAGTCCTTTCTACTCATAGAGAGAGAGAGAGAGAGAGAGAGAGAGAGAGAGAGAGAGAGAGAGAGAGAGAGAGAGACCGACCCTTCTTTCTGGCGCTGGCACCCCGAAGACTAATATCGTTTCTGCCGGCTCCGAGAGGGGCTGCTTTCTTAAGTTCATGCATTTGTAAGTTAGGATAAAGCAGGATGCAACTGGACTTACACTTACACTGATCCCGTCCATGGTAACAGCTCGCTCTACGGACACGGTGGCTACCGGACCACACAACACTGCAGAGGGTCACTGCTACCTGCTGCAGCAGGCAACAAATTGAAGTTTCTGGCCCGAACTCGACTTTTATAAAAACACGCTCACGGGGCGGCGCATGCGCAGCTCAGGCAGGGCGGGGAGGAGGAAGGCGGGGCGGGGCGCAGGGTAAGCGGCTGGAGAAATCCTGGAGCCGCTGCTGTTGAGCTGTGGGTCAGGTCGTGGGTCCAAAGCCCAGCGGACAGTGTTCCTGAAGTTGGGAAGAGGGGGATGCCCCGAATCGAAGTGGAAAGCATGAACTAGGGTTGAAAGCAAGAACCAGGGACGCTTCTCTGAGTGGTGGCTCCATCCTTGCCCACATGGACCGAGGCTGGAGGGGTGGCGGTGGGGTGGGTGACTTGGCAGAGTAACCTAACCAGTTGGCGGCAATGTTGGAAGTGAGGCCAGGATCTGACTCCATTCCCAGGGGGCTCAGCAGATACTATCCATTCATGAAATTAAAAAAAAAAAAAGCCATGAGGCGCAAGTGTGTGTAACTTTGCACGTTCACAATGACATGAGGGCCAGGTGTAGATAAACAGATAGACCGAGAAGTAGTTCTCAGGAAGAGAGCCATAATAGTGGCAATCAATTCATGAATGTACTCTTTTAGTAAAATTATTAAAGTGTGCTTTATTAGAAAGAGGAATTTAACGACTAGGACTTTGTGTAGCCGAACCCAAGGAACTTGCAAAGACGCACTCGTTCATTCTCTTTTCATATAAGTTCTAAACATATAGAGATGCATCTTAGCCGGTTTATGGAGGGTCAGCTTCAATCCACGCGCTATTCTAGGCGCCTGGGTTCTAGCTGTGATCCCTGCGCAGCCTGCATGCGCTCCGCAAGCTCGCGGAGACCAAAGGCAAAGAATAGCATGGGACACCAAGACTGGAGTGAGCTCAGATCTTCCCCACGCCTCTATCATGCGTCTTGTAGGTTTTGTGCGGAGCACGAGCGTTCCAGTACGCAGGAAAAATCTGGTGAAGAGCTGGGCGGGTGGAGATTGGACAGTTAGAGTCCCAGACAGGCTGCGGTTGCAGTGGGCGATCAGACAGCGTCCCAGACCCGCGCCACTTCCCGCCATTGACTAGCCTGGGTGGGGCGGGAGCGAGCAAAGGCTGACAACCAGCGGATACGCCTGCGTAGGACCGCGGCAGCTCAGGCTCTGGCCAGCGAGGTGGCATCAGCCGGCGGGAGCCTAGGTTGCTGCGCTTTGGAGATCCAGACGCTTCATCCTGGGATGTATCCAAGAAGGCTGGCCTGGACTGTGCCCTGAACTCTACCCGCCCCTCCCCCGTTTTGAGACAATTTCTCATATACTCCAGGCTGTCCTCCAACTCGCTATGTAGCTGATATGGAGCTTCTGATGTTCCTATGACCACTTCCCTAGTGTTGGACTAAAAAACAGGCAGGCACTATTAAGCCCACTTTGTGTGGTGCTAGGGCTGGAAAGTAGGGCTTTGTGCATGCTAGGCAAGCACTCTACATGTTGAATTATAATCCACCCGCAACCCTTTTTATATTATAAAACCTCACGGTTTAGAGGTGCCTGGGAGGTAGCTGGTAGTCTGGGGACTCTTCCTTTGCAGGGCTTACACCGCTTCCCTATGTCGCCTGGGCACCCGCCCCAAAGTCAGTCAGTCAAGGTCTTCTTCCGCTTTGCACTTTAGAGGATCCAAGAAAACGAATATTGGAATCAGGAGGTGGGACCCTCCAAAAGTTGCCAAGTTAGACGAGCAGAACTTTCATATGTACCTCTTCCCCTCCTTCCTATCATTAATAAAATTTAAGGAGCTCATATTTCCATAAACTAGTTAGGACAGGTAGAAGAGCCCGTTGGACTGGAATGTCAGACTGGTTAAGGAGCACTGCTGTTTAGGGTAAGTGGCAGAATCCATAGGATTTACCTCGGAATGTCAGTTATATTGAACCTCTGGCGTTCACAAAGACTAAAATGGGAGAAGGGGAATCTTCCAAACCTGTCCCTAAAGGACAGAGAGTACATTCAGAGTAAAATGATTTGCATAATTAATATTTGTTGATTGTTGGCAGACAAAAGAAAGCATCCCTCCGTGATCTGCAGATGCCTCTTTAGGTCCCATGAAGAATAGGTGCTGGAGGAAGCAGATAAAAGACAATGAAATGCTGTTTAGTGACTATCAAATTAGGAGGAAAAAGAAAGGAGGAAATTTTTTTCTTTCAAAGATAATATTTGGCTTCTGGATTTGAAAAGACCAGCTGTCTCTTGCTTGTCACTGATGGGAGTGGTGTGTGTGTGTGTGTGTGTGTGTGTGTGTGTGTGTGTGTGTTTGAACAGCTTCAGTGGAAAGTATCTTGTTGGCAGCAGAAACCTTTCCTGAATAGTAATTCCACCTATAGGCACATGGCCTCAGAAGATAGCATTTGTGCTTACAAAGCTCTTCATGGGATTATTGTTAACAATTGTGATAATAATAATGGGAACAATAGCTGGGTGTGGTGGCGCATGCCTTTAATCCTAGCACTTGGGAGGCAGAGGCAGGTGGATCTTTGTGAGTTCAAGGCCAGCCTGGTCTACAGAGTGAGTTCCAGGACAGCTGGGGTTACAGGGAGACCCTGTCTCAAAAAGACCAAAAAAAAAAAAAAGAAAAAGATAACAGTAATGCTTTGAGCAGCCGTAAATGTCCACTGTTAGAGGATTAGTTGAGAAGATTTTGATATGCATGGGTATGAAATTCTAGGTGGATGTTGCAAATGATGTTTGTGAAAAATGTTTTAATGATGTGAGAAAATACTGATGAAACAGTAAGTGCACAGGGTAAGAATGAAACTTGTATGTTAGTCTATGATCTCACTTATGACAAATTATGTCCTTTTTTTTTTTTTTTTTTTTTTTTTTTGAGACAAGGTCTCCCTGTAGCTCTGGCGACAAATTATGTCTTAGAGGATTGGGGGTCGTAAAGCCATAGAGTGTTTGCCCAGTCAGCATGAAGCCCTGGGTTCGATCCTCAGGCATTGGATTTCATATAGCCCAGGCTAGCTCTATGTAGCTGAGAATAATCCTCAGCTGAGTTTCTGACCTTCCCACCTCCACCTCCCTAGTGCTGGAATTATAGGTATTCACCAGCGTTAAGGGTTGAACCCGAGACTTTATGTATGCAAGACAAACAGTTGATACTGTGCTACAGTTGCAGCCCTAAGATGCACTTAAAAAAAAAAAAAAGCAGGGGCTGGAGAGATGGCCTAGCGGTTAAGAGTGCCGACCGCTCTTACAGAGGACCCGGGTTCGATCCCCAGCACCCACATGGCGGCGAGAACCATCTGAAACTCCAATTCCAGGAGAACTCCAGTTCCAGGGGAATCCGACACCCTCTTCTGACCTATGCAGCATTGCACGACACGGGTGCACAAACTTGCATGCAGACAGTACATTGATACATATACAGAAATAAATAAAATTAATTAAAAAAAAAATAAAAGAAAAAGCAAACCAAATTCAAACATTGATTGAGGGCTTGTTAAGTGTAGCCAACCTGGGACCATTGCCTTCAGGCAGGTACCCTCACCTGTCTTCCATCAAAAGGAAGCTAAAGTCTAGTGAGGAGGAGGCGCTGGCTTCTTCCTGTGCTCACACAAACACCAGGCTCTTTCCCTGCTACATCACAATGCCTTCCTTTCTCTGGCCGTGGCAAACTACCCCCCAGAAAGCTCCTCCCTCCGCAAGGGTGCTTGGCATTTACCTACCTACAGTTTTGAGTGACATCTCTTGTGATTCAATTTTTAAAAAGGCTGTGTGTCTTACTTCTCTCCCCTGAATGTTCCAGGTTCCTTAAAGTGAATGCCCAGATCCAGCTCTCCAGCTAACCCACTGCTGAGCAAATAATGGGCCCCTTGATTGTTTACTGAACCTTCATTTAAAGAATTAACGACTTTCCCGTGTGGCTCTGGCAACAGAGGCCAGGCTTAGGGGCTGTCAGGGCTTTGGCAGCACCCTCAAGTTCTCAGGCTGGCTTTAGCCCAAGGAATAACTAGCCTTGGCTATGGTTTTGAGGGGGTGCTTACAAAGTCAGTGATGCAGTGTCAAGCATCCTGCCACCTCCTGTTGCTCGCTCTGCAGCTGGTTGATTTTATGTGTGTGGCAGAAAGCTATATTCTGACCAAAACAGTCTCCAAGTTAGTCAGGCAGAAAGCTTAGGATCAGTCCCTCTTCCTTGGTGGCTGGCAGGAGGCATGAAAGGCCTTCCGAATATGCAGGATCCAGAACTAGGGAGCCGTTCAGCCAGAAAAGTCAGAGTTCACGGAGGACCTAAATTCAATCCTCTAGAATTCATGCAAAAAAAGAAAAAGAAAAACCAGGCATGGTGACACTTGTAATCCCAGCACTGAAGAGGAAGACAGGCAGTCCTCTGGGTCAGCAGTCAGCCAGCCTAGGCTACTTGATAAGTGTAAGACCAATGAGGGACCCTGTCTCCCAAAACAAAGTAGATGGCACAGCCCCATCCCCCAAAGGAAGAAAAGAATAGAAAGGGTTTTCCTGTCCTCTTTTGCAGTGCTGGGGACGAAATCCAGGGCTTTGTCCATGCAAAGCAAGCACTTTACCAACAGAGCGACATCGCAGTGATGTAGCCTTCTCTTTTGTTTCTAACAAGAAAAAAAAAAGTACAGACTTCTTTGATGGTTGCAGGGGATAATCAAAAGGATAAAGTTCATGTTTTCCCAAGTGATTAAAAGGAAGAAAAAAAAAAAAGCAGACTATTTCCCAAGAGACCTGCAATTCTAGCAGAGGTTGAACATTTCAGAGACAGTGTTATCAAATATCATCTGGGAGAAATGGTCTCCTGGCTGCCTCCACCCCCCAAGCCTCTGTCTTCAACACTTAACAGGTGAAAAATGACTTTGGAAAATAAACTTCAGCATTCTGCCTTGCAGTTCTATCTCAAGTTAAGAAATTATTACAATTTTCCAAGAACCATTTTTCTTTAAAAAGTTGATTATCTAAAAAGGTTCAAATAAATAAATAAATAAATAAATAAATAAATAAATAAATAGGTTCTTTTCAGAAAAATGAGGTGAGTGATTTCCATCAAAGCTTTATAACAGGCCAACAAAATTCCTTATCCAAAGAAAAAAAGGCTAGACTGGTAAACAAATATAGACAGTTTAGAGTCACCCTGGTAAGTCATTTTGAACAAAACGCTATTCAATTAGCAATGTAATAATCGTTATTTGACTAATCTGAGGGCCAGAAGGGAGTTTTGTTTTCCAAGTTCTCTGTGCAGTTGTTGTGTGGCTTTGTGGGTATGAAGCCTGGCAGCAGACAAGACTTGGTGCTGTTGCCTCAAAAATGATGGTGTCAAGCTGGGAACGAGGGCAGGACTTTCGGAAATAATTGAGTGAACAGAATCTGTTCTCCATGGAAGAGGCTTGTCATTGTTTTCCTTAAACCAGTAATTTATTGGTGGTGGCCTGAGGCAGCTGTGCAACAAGAGGAAGTGCCCAGAGGCCTGTGGACAGTGGATTTCTAAAGAGAACCCAGCAATCCCTGGCAGAGCCACGGTGCCCTCTGAAATGTGGTCATTTGATCACCACGCAGATGGTTTTGAGGCTACCAAGAGCAATCTATCAGCAGAGGGATGGGCTGGGAATCATTTGTGGGTCTGTGGGTGCAGGGGATTTGTGCCATGCTTAATTTGACTGTTTATTAAAGCAATGCATCCCCCAGAGCTGCTTGTCCGTCTAAGGCATATGCGACAAAGACTAGAAATGAAGATACTGAAGAGTGATGTGGTGGAGTGGCAGGGGCTGCGGATCACTTGAGGGCGCATGCTCTGCCTGCAAATGGCAGCTACTGCCTCCAGTGCTGGGAATTGGGGTTCTACCTTCCACTCTAACTACATGGGACTCTCTCTCTCTCTCTCTCTCTCTCTCTCTCTCTCTCTCTCAGAGTCTGTATGTATATATGCCAGAGATCACCCCCTCTTCTCCCTCATTCCTAAGAGCCACCCACCTTGTTTTTTGAGGCAGTCTGTCACTGGCCTGGAAGTCGCTGATTCGGCCAGGCCAGAAATCCTGTCTCTACCTCTCCAGCACTGGGATTACAAGTAGACAACATAGCACCCAACTTTTTTTTTTTTAATTTTTTAAAAATTTATTTCTGTATGTGTATGAATGTACTGTCTGCATGCAGGTGTGTGCACCCGTGTCATGCAATGCCGCGGAGGTCAGAAGAGGGTGTCGGATTCCCCTGGAACTGGAGTTCTCTTGGAATCGGAGTTTCAGACAGTTCTCGGCCGCCATGTGGGTGCTGGGGATTGAACCCGGGTCCTCTGTAAGAGTGGTCGGCGCTCTTAACTGCTAGGCCATCTCTCCAGCCCCAGCACCCAACTTTTTAAGTGGGTTCTGGGGATTGAACTTGGGTCCTCCTGCCTGTACAGCAACTACTTTGCCCACTGAACCGCCTCCCTATTTCCTACATGGATTTTTTAAAAGATAAACTCTGATTTTCTTTTTTTGAAATATGAAGCCTGTCAACTTAAAAAAAATATTATTTCTGAGTCTTGTGGTATATAGTTCAATGGTAGAGTGCTTGTTGTTGCGTATAAAGCCCTGGTCTGATATTCAACCTGGAAAACAAAATAAAGAAACAACCTCCCCCAAAGCAAGCACTACCCCCCAAAACAAAATGGTTCAAACACAAGAACTCTCATAACCTTCTAGTTTATGTTGACTAGATGCCTCTAGGTATTGACTAGAGGCATGAAAAAAAGGAAAGGACTAGGGACTGGGGGGTTGTTAGGATGGAACACACACACACACACACACACGCACACACGCACACGCACACACACACACACACACACGTGCGCACACACACACACACACGCACACACTCACTCACATTAATGATAGTAGCCTCTGCTGGCCTCAGGATTGTTGCAGGGAGCCCTCTCTAGGTCATAATTTCCCCATTTCTCTTGAGACTGAAATTTCTCATGGGGATATTTTTTTGAGTGGATTCTCTATCTTGGTTCCTGGCTGGCGAATATTTAGGACCCTAGGTTTTCCCTTTCCATCCCTCGGTTCCCTGCCTTCTTGGCTACCTTGAAGGCTGCACCTGTTTTTCCTTTCAGCTGTTGTAGGATGATATCCTTCAGGTGTAGGGACAGTCCTCCTCTTCTTTACACAGCAGAAGGGACTGCAGGCCAGGCAGTGCGGCTGCGTAATTCACACCATGGAGCTCTAAGGTCAGTTTACCCAGTGCCTAAATGTCAGCTCTGCACAGCTCATTTAACTGCAACACCAGACATATCATGGTGGTAACTTAAAAATGGCCACATGGGTGGGGCTGGAGAGATGGCTCAGCGGTTAAGAGCACTGGCTACTCTTCCAGAGCACCAGGGTTCGATTCCCAGCACCCACATGGTGGCTAACAACCATCCATTAACTCCAGTTCCTGAGGCTCCAGTGACTTCTTCTGACCTCCAAAGGCATTGCACATGGGTGCACTCATATACATGCAGGCAGTACACTTGTACACATAAGCTAAAAATAATAAACAAAATACTTAAAGAATGGCTACAATGGGGATAGAAATTAGTAAGCATGATGCATACAGACATACTTTTTGTTTTTGAGACAGGGGTCTCATGTACCCTCGGCTAATCTCAAACTCATACGTACCAAGTACGAGGATGACCTTGAACTCCCAATCTTCCTGCCTTCACCTCCTGAACATTGGGAGGTGTGCACAACCAAGCTTGGTTTATGTGCTGATGGAGATAGAACTCAAGGCTTTATGAATGCTAGGCAAGCACTCTATTGACTGAGCCACATCCTCAGCCCTGAGACTTACTTGGTTTTGAGAGCTGATTTACTAGCCAATGGTTTACCAGCCTGAATCCCAGGAAAATATATGTCAAACTCTATTTTCTTTGTTGTAATATCTATATAACATTAGTGTTTTACTTTTTAGATCATTGGGAAGATTAAACGTGATATACATGTAAAATTTTTAGTATAGTACAGGACAAAGTAAACACTCAATTTATATTTCAGTTGCCAAAATCTCCTTTTGTCCCCTCCCTTTCTCTGTCTCTCTGTCTCTCACTACCAATGGAGGGCTTTAATTAACCAAGCAAATGGCTTTCTCCACCATTGCCCACAGAAGTGAGGTAAAGGGAAATGGAGCCTTAAATAATGTGTGAAATGTTCTCTCTTTTAATTGCAGGGCAGAAGAGAGGCAGGACTGATGAAGGAAGGAAAAAGATGTAATAAAGAGTTTTTCATCCATGCCTTGAAAGCCCCCCTGTCGTTATGGAGACTCAGACAGAGGTCGGAAGGCGTCTTTGGAGCCATTTGGTCTTATCTTCCAGCCACTGGAAGAGCTCCATAACCAGCACCACGTGGGTGGTCCTGTCTCTGCACATTTGCCCAGCCACGGGCAGTCTATTATCCACAGAGGGGACCCTTCCTCTGCTGGGCAGACCCAGGCCATCACAAGCTAGCCCACCCTTTCTCCTCGGCACCTGTCTCTCCCATTTTCCATCTACTGGTCTAACTCGGTTAGAGCTTGCTTGAGGACAACAGGAGAGGAAGCTGAAGGCAGCGGCAGTTGGATCATCCCTAGGACCAAAGCCTTGCTGGTTTCCAAAGTACTTCTTGAAGCACAGAGACAGTAGACTAAGGGGCACCTTTGTTCCATTAGTGAGTTTGACTGGAGAATCAGGCCGGGTTAGAGTTTCTTTTCACAAAGGAAATTATCTCCAAACATGGAAGATTTAGAGATTAAGTGACTCAAAAGATTTAGTGCTGGGCTTTTTAAGGCCTCCTGAGACCTTCAGATGTCTTCCAGAGAAAATGTGTGAAAGGAGTGGTGTCAGAAACTAGTAAAGAGAAATTAACCCCATCTTTGCTTGGAGATCTCGCTCTCTCTCATCTATCTATTATCTATCTCTATCTATCTCTATCTCTCTATCTCTATCTATCTCTCTATCTCTATCTATCTCTCTATCTCTATCTCTATTTCTCATCTATCTATCTATCTAACTATCTATATCATCTATCTATATCCATCTATCTCTATCTCTCTATCTCTATCTCTCTATCTATGGTTAAAACAAATAGTTTAAATATGAAAGATGGGAACTGGGGCTGGGTTTCAGTTATCAGAATGCTTGCCTGTATACATAAGCCAGATGTAGTAGCACATACCAGTACTCAGGAGGCAGAGGCAGGAGGATCAGAAGCTTAAGATCATCCTTAGCTACCTAGAGAGTTTAAGGCCAGCCTGGGCTATGCGAGACTTTATCTTAAAAATCTGAAGATGCATATCAAATGGGTTTCTTTGTAGTAGATACCCATGGCCTGTGTTCCCCCTAAAGGCTCAGCAAGGGGCAGGGGTTACAGTTTAGTGGTGAGCACTTGTCTGGCTGTGGTGGTGGCCTGGGTTCCATCTCCACATTCTCTTCCCTGTGATAAAATGCACAGGGCATTTCTTGGGACCCTGTAAATTGGGTATGGCTCTGTGTTGGAACAGTTTCTTTTTAAATGGGGCCAAAGAAATGTTTTTAGGGCCATTTATAAATAACCTGGCGAGGATTTTTCTTCTTGCTTCTCCTATCCATTTATCTCTTTTTTCACCTGCCGGGCGGCATCCCCTTGGTGTGTGATTTTGAGTGTTTTGCCTGTCACTGGCCCATGGCCTGGATGGCTTTTCAGAGCAACAACGGGGCCGCTCTATGGAAGAGGAAGGTATCAAAGGCTCCTCATTAGGCCCTGTTCGTTGCCTCTTAATGGTTTGGAAAGTAGCTCATGAGACTGGTGAGATGGCTCAGTCAATAAAGTGTGTGCCACACATGCATGAGGACCTGAGCTTCATCCCCAGAACACACCAAAAAGTCAGGTATGCTGTGTATGTCTGTAATCCTGTGGCTGGGGAGGTGGAGACAGGTGGATCTAAGATGGGAAGTTTAGTTAAATTGGGGACCTCTAGGCCAGTGGGAAGCCCTGACCTACAAAGCCATCTTAGGAGCTTGAGAGATGGCTCAGTGGCTGCTCTTGCAGAGGACCTGGGCTTGGTTCCCAGCACCCACATGACAGGCCACAATGTCACAATCTCTAGTTCCAGGGGATCTGGCACTCTCTTCTGGCCTCCGTGGGCATTGTACACATGAGTATACACACACTCACACACATACACACACACACACACACACACACACATATGTAGGCAAAGCATTCATACACAAAAATTTTTAAAAAGTAAATTAAAAGAAATATGTATACTATTATGGACTGGAGAGAGGGCTCAGCAGCTAAGAACCCTGGCTGCCCTTATAGAGGACCCATGTTCCTTTCCATGGCAGCTAACAACCATCCCTAACTCCAGTTCCAAGGGAATCTGATGCATTCTTCTGGCCTCTGCAGATATTACATGACATCAGTACTCTTAAATGCATGCAGGCAAAACACTCATACACATAAAATAAAAACAAGTAAATAAATAATTTTGTTAAATCTCAACAAAAGCAAAGTGGATGGCACCTGAGGAACAGCAATCTAAGGTTGACCTCTGGCCTTCATTTACCCATGTACCTATGTGCAAGTGCGCACACATGAGCATTCAGACATGTGCACATGCACTAACACAGAAAACAGCTCACACATGGATTATTCATGGCTTGTCTGGGACCACATCAGACAGAGTGAGTGACCTCTACAGAGACCCTTTGAGCAGCACTGGACACGGGTCTAACATTTTCTACACCCCCCCGTTCTTCTGTGCAGATCAAGATCTTTGTCCTTGCTGATAAATGGGAGGGAGGGCGTCTCAGCTCAGGATTAGCTTCTAGAGAGCAACAGGATTTTGTTCTTTTGTTGTTTGTCAGGTAAAATTTTACATCAGTATTAGAATTATGGCAGGTGGTTACTTTTCTAAGTTTTTTTTTTCTCCTTTCCTATTGCCTTTCAACCATATGGGGTGTGGGAAAGTTTTTGTCACAATTCGGCAATTTGCCAGTCTAAAAAAAAGAACCACCCACTGTCTTTCTACTGAAGCCCTCCCCTAACTTCTCCTATACCGGTGTGCACACATGCATGTCCCTCCAGGAGATCAACTATGCACATATGTGTGCCCTTCTAGGAGATCTACTACCCTGGGACGCCAAGTTCTCTAGTACTTCTATTTTTTTTTTCTTTTTTACTTTCCTCCTTTTTCCTCCCTTCCTCCTCCTTTCCATCCTTCTTCCTCCCCTCCCTCCCTCCCTCCTTTCTTCTTTCCTGCCCCCTTTCCATCTTTCCTCCTTTCCTCTTCCTATTGCCTTTCCTTCTTTTTCAGGGCTTCATGCACAGCAGCAAGTGCTCTGCCACACAGCCGCATGCATCCTAGGCCTCTGCTTCTGAATTTGTCAAAGTCTCAATAGCTCTTCCTTTCTTTCTCTTTTCTCTGCATTCTCCCTTCCCCATGCTTCAGCTTCAATTCTAGCAAGGGGAAAGCCCACTCAGGCCCAGCTATCCATCCCTGTCTAGGCTTGTATCTAGGGCTTCAGGGGCTGAGGGTCAGTAGACTAACCCAGACTGTGAGCAGAGCCCCTTGGGGCCTCTTAGGCAAAGAACTTCTTCACAGTTCTGTGTTTAATATAACCATTTCATCGACCCCCCCTTATTGACAGGTCCCAAATGGCCTCACGCTCTTTCTTGAAAACACAAATCTATAGAAGGTGTGTCTGCTTTTTATGTATCCCATAGCAATCAAGAGGGCTTTCTTAACAGGTGCCGGGGAAGCAGTGCAGTGATGGAGTGTGGACCTAGCTTGCAGGAGGCTCTGGGTGGATCTACACACAGCACCACATGAACCTGGTGTGTTGGCATCAGGAGGTGGAGGCAGAAACATCAGAAGTCCAAGGTCATCTCGAGCTACATACTGAGTTTGAAGCCATCCTGGGTTACATGAGACCCTATCTTCAAAAATAGGCCAATGAAGCCCGCCTGAGTTTCTCTCCCCCAACTCTGTTGTCCTACTTTGTTCTAAGTGTGAACAGCCTCATCTCTTCTGAGTGAGGGAAGTGGGTTTTGCCAGGCCACCCTCCCCTCCCTTCTCTCTGTTGTTGGGGTGGGGTGCTGGGGGCAGACTGCGCGCATGTGCATGCGTTGCTTTACCAGATGCTATGACATGGGTCTCCCAATCTCCCCAGTCTTGGATCATCTTCCAAAATTTCCACAGAAGCTAATGCAATAGTAGTAAGCTAGGTATGCCTTTCCTCTCCTAAGCAGGGTCTCTAAAGAGTCCCTCAGTGGGTATTGCTCTGGTTGTCTCCCTTCCCCCTCAAAAAAAGACATGGCTCTGGATTTATATATGTGTATGTGTGCATGTGTGTGTGTAGTAGTAGTAGTAGTAGTAGTAGTAGTAGTAGTAGTAGTAGTGTATGTGTTTGGGGCATGCACATGTTTCTTACTCCATAATTCTCTATCTTAGTTTTTGAGACAGGGTCTCTCACTGAGCCTGGAGCTGGCTGTTTTGGCTGGACTGGCTGGTCAGTCCTGGGACCCTGGCTCTGCCCCATTCATCTCAGCACGGAGGTTACACACATATGCTATGCCATGATCCAGTTTTCTGTGCGTGCTAGGTATCTAAACACAACTCTTCATGCTTGCTGTGCATAAGCCAATTTCCTGTGCCCTCCCCCTTTTTCTTGAGACAGAATCCCATGTATTCCAGACTAGCTACAAACTTGCTCTGTAGCTGAGGATGACTTTGAATTTCTGCTCCTCTTGCTGGGTCACAGTGCACCATCAGGCCTGGCTTACATAGCTTGTGGGGGTGGTATGATAGACAAGCATGCTACAAATGAGCCACACCCCAGCCCAAGACCTGGTTCTGGATCGAAGCTGCTGAAGGGGTAAACAGAATTCTGCCAAGAGAACTGGGTGAAGACTTGGAAGTGTAAATAAAGCAGGCTGTATTCTGAGAAGTGGGGTAATGGCTTTCCCTGCCAATTGAGCATGCCCAATGTTAAGGGGTTAGTGGATTGTGGGTGAGTGAGAAAGAAGATGACAGTGAAGACCAGCTTAGCAGACTGAAGTTCCAGGTGACTCTCAGGGAATTCTATTAACTCAGGATCTTTAAGGACTGATAGGAGGAGCATCCAGGGTAATCCATAGGGTTACTCTGTAAACCAGAATGGCATTAATTAAGAGTTCATTATTATAGAGATAAGACATTTTAATTAAATCTAGATTAAGTGGAGGGCAAGGTAAGCTCCTACTCATGATGACTTCATAAATCACAGGGACCAATTTTCAGCCTGATCCTGCCCTGCTGTGAAAGGTCTGGGAGATAATAGGATGGCGGAGTCTGCCGCTGGATGAAGCCAAGGTTGGTGTTAAGTCCTTTCATGGTAAGCAACTTTCCTTGCCCCCCTCCCCCCGTGAAAAACCTGATACACACATAAACACAACACACACATATATCCATAACACAATATATACATACAACACACACATATACAACACACACATTGCTCAGGGCCTGTCCTACAGTATCATATTTTATTCTTCCTATTTATCATCATGATCTATCCTCTTTAGTGGTTTTTCTTCCTGCTCTTGAGNATAACCAATATTGATTTGCTCCAACCTAACTTAATGCCCTACCCTATAGAACCAGCTAGATTTAGCCTTGCACAAGTAGAGCTTAAAAGTATAAGAGAAGGATCTCGAAGTCTACTTTTTTTTGTCTGCCAGGTTTGCCACCCCTGATGGTTATCTTTCAAGACATGCAAAGCACTGAAGTCCCTCAATGACATCAGCAACAGGAAGTCGTCCTGCTACACAACAGCCCACAAGTCACAGGCAGGCATCACTTGTGAAACCAACACCCATGATTTGAAAAATAAAAGGATAAGCCTTCAGACTTTCTCTAGACATCACACCTCCCCTCCCAAACAGTCTTCCTGTTCCCTAAGATCATACATGGTCTCTTTACCTTGGCTTTCCCATCTCCTCAATACTGCACTTACAGATTATTTATAATTCCTAAAGATTCATTTTATTTTTAAATGTGCATGGGTGGGCTGTGTGCTCAGAGTGCGGGTTCCCTCAGAGGTCAGAAGATCAGATCTCTCCTGGACCCAGAGTTAAAGGCAGTTAGTTGTTAGCTACCCAGCATGGGTTCTGGGAAGTAAACCCAAGAGGATCCAAAGCTCAAGGTTATCCTTGGCTAGATAGCAAGTTGAGGCCCACCTGGAATATATGAGCCCTTATCCCAAATAAGAGAGAGTCGGGGAGGAAGAGGAGGAGGGAACAAGGGCAAGAAGGAAGGAATGGAGGGGAAGGGAAGAAGAGGAGGAGGGGAGGGAAGAGGAAGGGAAGGGAAGGGAGGGGAAGGGGAGGGGAGAAGGGGAAGGGAAAGGAGGGAGGAAGAGAAGGGAGAGGAGGAGAGGGGAGGGGAGGGGAGGGGAAGGGGAAGGGGAAAGGAAGGGGGGAAGGGAAGGGAAGGGGAAGGAAGGAGATAATTAAAAGCCTAGGAATAAAAGAGAAGGAAATCAGAGGGAATAACCAATATTGATTTGCTCCAACCTAACTTAATGCCCTACCCTATAGAACCAGCTAGATTTAGCCTTGCACAAGTAGAGCTTAAAAGTATAAGAGAAGGATCTCGAAGTCTACTTTTTTTTGTCTGCCAGGTTTGCCACCCCTGATGGTTATCTTTCAAGACATGCAAAGCACTGAAGTCCCTCAATGACATCAGCAACAGGAAGTCGTCCTGCTACACAACAGCCCACAAGTCACAGGCAGGCATCACTTGTGAAACCAACACCCATGATTTGAAAAATAAAAGGATAAGCCTTCAGACTTTCTCTAGACATCACACCTCCCCTCCCAAACAGTCTTCCTGTTCCCTAAGATCATACATGGTCTCTTTACCTTGGCTTTCCCATCTCCTCAATACTGCACTTACAGATTATTTATAATTCCTAAAGATTCATTTTATTTTTAAATGTGCATGGGTGGGCTGTGTGCTCAGAGTGCGGGTTCCCTCAGAGGTCAGAAGAATCAGATCTCTCCTGGACCCAGAGTTAACAGGCAGTTAGTTGTTAGCTACCCAGCATGGGTTCTGGGAAGTAAACCCAAGAGGATCCAAAGCTCAAGGTTATCCTTGGCTAGATAGCAAGTTGAGGCCCACCCTGGAATATATGAGCCCTTATCCCAAATAAGAGAGAGTCGGGGAGGAAGAGGAGGAGGGAAACAAGGGCAAGAAGGAAGGAATGGAGGGGAAGGGAAGAAGAGGAGGAGGGGAGGGAAGAGGAAGGGAAGGGAAGGGAGGGGAAGGGGAGGGGAGAAGGGGAAGGGAAAGGAGGGAGGAGAGAAGGGAGAGGAGGAGGGGGAGGGGAGGGGAGGGGAAGGGGAAGGGGAAAGGAAGGGATGGGAAGGGAAGGGAAGGGGAAGGGAAGGAGATAATTAAAAGCCTAGGAATAAAAGAGAAGGAAATCAGAGGGAGAGAACCGTCTGTAACTCCAATTCCAGGAGAACTCCAGTTCCAGGGGAATCTGAGACCCTCTTCTGACCTCCGTGGCATTGCACAACACGGGTGCACAGACCTACCTGCAGACAGTACATTCATACACAGAAATAAATAAAATTTTTAAAAAAGAGTCTATATTCATGAGAAATCATAATTCTCCCCCCTCTCCTTTTTTAGCACAGGGTCTCCCTGTAGGCCCAGGTGACTTGGCACTCACTGTGTAGACCAGGCTGGCCTTGAACTCACAGAGATCTACTTGTCTCCTGAGTGCTGGAAGTGCTGGATTAAAAGTGTGGCCACCACACCCAGCTTTTTTCTCTTTTTTCTTAACTGCCCCTTTGTTCACTTTTAATATCAAAGTAATACTAGTTTAATAAAAATAAATTGAGAATGAATGAAACATGTTCCCTTCTCCATTTTTCTGAATGAGGCTGTGTACAATTGAGCAATCTACCTAGTATACCCCTTCCCCTTCCCCTTCCCCTCCCCTTCCTCTTCCCCTCCCCTCCTCCTCTTCTTCCCTTCCCCTCCATTCCTTCCTTCTTGCCCTTGTTCCCTCCTCCTCTTCCTCCCCGACTCTCTCTTATTTGGGATAAGGGCTCATATATTCCAGGGTGGCCTCAACTTGCTATCTAGCCAAGGATAACCTTGAGCTTTGGATCCTCTTGGGTTTACTTCCCAGAACCCATGCTGGGTAGCTAACAACTAACTGCCTGTTAACTCTGGGTCCAGGAGAGATCTGATGCTTCTGACCTCTGAGGGAACCCGCACTCTGAGCACACAGCCCACCCATGCACATTTAAAAATAAAATGAATCTTTAGGAATTATAAATAATCTGTAAGTGCAGTATTGAGGAGATGGGAAAGCCAAGGTAAAGAGACCATGTATGATCTTAGGGAACAGGAAGACTGTTTGGGAGGGGAGGTGTGATGTCTAGAGAAAGTCTGAAGGCTTATCCTTTTATTTTTCAAATCATGGGTGTTGGTTTCACAAGTGATGCCTGCCTGTGACTTGTGGGCTGTTGTGTAGCAGGACGACTTCCTGTTGCTGATGTCATTGAGGGACTTCAGTGCTTTGCATGTCTTGAAAGATAACCATCAGGGGTGGCAAACCTGGCAGACAAAAAAAAGTAGACTTCGAGATCCTTCTCTTATACTTTTAAGCTCTACTTGTGCAAGGCTAAATCTAGCTGGTTCTATAGGGTAGGGCATTAAGTTAGGTTGGAGCAAATCAATATTGGTTATTGGATATTAGAATTGGAGACTGTGCTAAGAGCTTTGGGAGAAAAAGCAGAGGGAAGAAGTAAATGTCCTTGGAAGGTTAAATATGAGTTAAAATCAACATTTGTGATGTCATAGCATTCATATACAATCAATCATCTGTAATGTTTATGGTAAGAGATAGACTACACACAAAAGAAGTTGATAGCATCTATCTCCTCAGACCGATAGAATCAGAGGTACCCAGAGTCAAGGCCCAGATGGGGAAACCATTACAAATCAGTGTTCCTAGGGAAAGGCCTACAGGAGAGACGGCATCCCAGTAGACCATGTCAGTTATCACTTCCTTCCTGGTTGGCACATTGTTGAAATGTCTTACTCGAGACACACAAAGTTGGAATAATCTCAGGGATCCTATTGCAGAACACTGATTGAAGAAAACTTGATTTGTACTTTGTAAGTTGCACCAGTATTCTTAAGGCAAATAGCCACCATTTCCAGAAGCAAAAGGAAGATAGGCCTGTTCCTAAGACTTTACACCATCATCACAGCTGCTTTGCTGAGTGTTCTGGTCTACTGTTAGGGGTCTGACTTTGGTCTCAGAGAGTGGCTATAGCCTGGCCATTGATATAATTTGGTACAGGGGGCCTAATGAGATGGCTCAGCAGATAAAGGCACTTATCACCAACCCTGAGTTCAATCCTTGCCTGGGACCCACATAGTGGAAGGGAAGAACTGATTTCCACAAGTTGTCTTATAATCTTCACATGCCAAATATATATAATTTGGTGTGGTGGTACACACATTTAATTCTAGCACTTGGGTGGGGGGTGGGGGAGGGCAGAAGCAGGCAGATCTCTGAGTTCAAGGCCAGCTTGGCCTGCATAGTAAGTTCCAGGCAAGCCAGGGTTATGTAATGAAACCTTGTCTCAAAATAAATAAATAAATAAATAAATAAATAAATAAATAAAAAAGAAAAGAAAAGAAAAGAAAAAGAAGAAAAAAAATATTTTCTCTCACAGGGAGTTTGTTTTCTGATCCATTTTCTTCCTTGGCTTTGAGTTACAATTCTATTTCTTCGATCAATGATGACTCATCTTGAACCCAGCTCAGGAACATTTAAGGACACAGGAACAATTAAGGACAGGTCACTTACCCCCAAGTCCAGAGATGCTCTCCGGGACCTGGGCCTTACAGAGGGGCTGGTGGCAGGTGATAACTGCTTAGGGGAGGAAAATCATTCCTTGAGTGCAATGCGGCCATTGGTAGCTTTCCCATGCCCAAGTAGATGCCCCCGCACCATGAACAGCACTACGTGGACTCAGGAGGTTATTAAAGAATAAGAAAAAGGAGGAGGAGGAAGAAGAAGAGAAATAACAAAATTGGGAGGGAGACATGTTGGGAAGAAAATGGGGGAGTTGGCGGGGCAAATGGGGAGTAGATATGATCATATTTTATACATGTATGAAATTATCAAGGAATAAAAAACGATTAGAAGACAAGATTACGCTTGTGGTTGGCGCTGTGGTTGATAAGGCGCTGCATCTATTCGAAAGCATCTTGAAGTCATAGGAGTTTGATTTGCTTTGCTTGTATGTGTGTTTAAGAACTGCTCGCTCACAGACTTGACCAGCCTGACCAGTTTTCATCCTGTGGCTCATGAAACTTTGTGGTTGTTAAAAGTGATATTCATGTTTGGCAGAAGAAAGGCAGCCTGGGGGAAACAGCTTTCGTCTGGTGCTCAGAGCTTCTCTGTAGTCAGACCACCAGACACATGAGCTTGAAAAGTCCACGGTAGAAGGGGGTGGAAGAAATATTTCTGTGTATGCTAATAGCTAGTTAATTTGTAGTAAGGAGATGTCAATCAGACAAGAAGGTTGTAATTTGCAACAGCTCTTTTGGGTCTTCTAAACCACCTCTCATACTGCAAGAATCCCTTATGGAACTTTCTGGAAGGATGAATATTAGCTTGGCCTTAGCCATTACACAGTAAGGAGCTACCACCAGACAGAATTCAGATCTCTAGAACTCAACCTTTGGTTTTAGTGATTTGACAGGACTGGGTGGGGCTGTGAACATTTGTACTTTTTAAAATCCTGTAGGTGATTCTGACGTCAGTCAGAGTTAGTTGAGACAAGGTGGTTCTGGGAGGACAAAAATACTTCATCACAATGCTGTGTTTGTGAAGTGGTCACTAGAGCATGAACGGCATCACGGCGAGCCTCCTGTGGGCTGGAGATTGGTGCCGCCCCTTTTCTCGTTTCTCACACCTACCCTGGTAGATAGATCCTTATTTCAGAAACGAGTGAATTAGGGCCCAGGGAAGTGAAACCTGTGTGGTGGCTGAGGAGTGACAGTTGGAACCCCAATGTACAAACGAAACCAGGGAACAATGGGTGTGTCCCTTCTTGAAGAGGGACAGATGGTTGTGACCTCGAACCCACAACTGAGATTTTTAAGTACAAAAATTGGCGGGAGCTCAGAGACAGGGCATTGGTGCTGCCAGAATGAAGGCGGGTGGTGCTCTCAGCCAGCGGCTTCTGACACACCCAATTCCTCCCTCATCCTAAGAGACCCAGAGGAGGGAGTTTGAAGCAAGTTATTCCTTATTTTAGAGCCTCAGTTTCCTCATTTGCAAAGTAGAGATGATAATGGTTGCTTTCTTTTTAGGATTCACATTATTAATATTTGTGGCACACAAATTAATATTTCTGCCCCATCTGGTTCTGGGTTGGGGCTGCTATGTTCTAGAAGGTGATAGATGCTTATGTAGAGAACATGGAGGAAAGAAGAGGAGAGGACGCAGGCACCAAAACTCTTCTATTTTCTCTTCTTTATCATGTATATGTGTGGATGTTTGGTGTGTGTATGGGTGTGCACATGTATGTACATATGTGCATGTGGACATTGGCGTACATGCAAATGAAGGCCAGTTTAGAGTGTTGTTCCTTAGGAAGGCCAGCCATTTTACTTTTCAGACAGGGTCTTTCATTGGCCTGGAGCTTACCATTATGCTATGCTGCTTGGCCAGTAGGCCCCAGGAATCCCAGTCTCTGCCTCCCCAGAGATGGGATTATAAACATGTGACAAAGAGATGGGATTATAGGCATGTGGTAACATGCCTTCCTTTTTTTTTTTTTTTTTTAATGTGGGTGCTAGGAACAGAGCTCAGGTCCTCATGTTGCACAGCAAGCACTTTACTGAAAGAGCCCTATTCCCTGGCCTTTATGTCATTCTTTAAATGAAGCACATAGAACCTGGGAAATCTGATGTTTCAAGCTCTTTACTGTACTTCACAGCAGGTGCCTGCCATGTAGGAGTTCCGCGGAGGCAGAAAGCAAGGAGCCTCCATTTCTCACAGCTGCTCCAGGGTTGGATGGAAGCCTTCCCTCTACCTGTGCCCTGCCTGCATCCTAAGGAGTTTGTATCTGGCTAGGGGTGACTCTTCTTTTGATAACAGGGATCCTAAAGATCACTGGGAATTTGTGTTGCTTGGTTTCCACTCTGTTCCAGGAGTATCTCAAGAGAGAGATGGCCCTAAGATAGGATGGTTTGCGGCCCTGCACAATGGAATGCCTGTGGTCTTGCCTGGTAAGATCTCTCTCTCTCTCTCTCTCTCTCTCTCTCTCTCTCTCTCTCTTTGTGTTTTTGAGACAAGGTCTCTCTGTAGCCACAGCTGACTGGGAACTCACTCTGTAGATCAGGCTGGCCTTGAACTTCCAGAGATCAGCCTGTGTCTGCCCTGCAAGTGCTGGGATTAAAAGCGTGCACCACCATGCCCAGCTCAGTAAGATCTCTATACCTTTACTCTTGAGGTGATCTGCCAGGATTATGGGAGCCTTTCCAAGCATCTTTGTGTGAGTGAGTGTGTGCCTGTGTGTGTTGGATGCTTTAGTGTCAACTTGACACATCTGGGTGGAGGGAGCCGCAATTAGGCTGGAATTAGGGAGCCTCCATTGGGCTGGCCAATGGCCATGTCTGTGGAGTATTTTCTTGATTGTTGAGTGATGTGAAAGGAGCCAGCTCACTGTGGGCAGTGCCACCCCTGGGCTGGTTGTTCTGTGTTGTATAAGGAAGCAGACTGACCATGGGCCAGGGACAACACCAGTAAGTGGTATTCCTCTATGCCTGTGCTTCAGCTCCTGGTTCCAGGCTCCTGCCCTGAGTTCCTACCTTGGGCTCCCTAAGTGTGACCGGGGAGATATAAGATGAATAAACCAGTTTCTCCCCAAGTTGGTATTTGTCAGACTGTTTTGTCACAGCAATTAAGGGCAGACTAGAACAGTGTGCATGCATGCATGTGGGTACACATGTGTGTATAGTGTGTACACATGTGTTACAGATAAACCTGACCATCCTTGGCTTTTATGTATTTGAAATTTAATTTTTAATTTTTTTTTTGTCTTTTTGAGACAGGGTCTCCCTGTAGCCCCAGCTGTCCTGGAACTCACTCTGTAGACCAGGCTGGCTTTGAACTCACAAAGATCTGCCTGCTTCTGCCTCCCAAGTGCTAGGATTAAAGGTGTGAGCCACCATGCCTGGCTATTGACATTTTATTTTTAATTTTAAAAATTAATTTAATTTTATGTGTCTGTATGGAAGTACATCACACACATGCAGTGCCCATGGAGGTCAGAGGAGGGCATCAGATTCCCTGGACCTGGAGTTATAGAGGGTTATTAGCTGCCACGTGGGTGCTGGGAACTGAACTCTGGTCCTCAATAAGAACAACCAGTGCTCTTAACTGCTAAGTCATCTCTCCAGCCCCTTAAACTTATTTTTTATTTATTTTTATTTTTATGTATGTGTGTGTGTGTCTATAGCTTGTGTGTGCGTACCCAAAGAGGGTATCAGACCCTGCAGCTGGAGTTATAGGCAGTTGTAAGCTATCCCACATGGGTGCTGGAAACCAAACTCTGGTGCTCTGCAGGAGAAGCAAGTGTTCTTAACTGCTGAGTCATCTCTCCAAACTCTAAATTTTATTTATTATGTATGCGTGGGAGTGTGAGAGTGTGTGAGTGTGTGCGAGCGTGTGAGTGTGCGAGTGTGTGGGAGTGTGGGAGTGTGCAAGTGTGCAAGTGTGTGTGTGCAGGAGTGCGGGAGGGTGGGAGTGTGGGAGCGTGCACAATCATGCACCTGGCACTTGTGGAGTCAGAGGACAACTTGGGAGTGGGTTCTTAGTCTTGGAGTGACGCGTATCAAGGCTGGCTGGCCTGCCCATAAGCTTCCAAGTGATTTTCCTATTCCACCTCCCAACTTCTGTCTCCCATCTAGATGTATGGAGAGTGCTGAGATTACATGCACAACACCTAATCTGGGTTTTCTTTTTCTTCTTATGTTGGTTTTGAGCATTGAGCTCAGGTTGCCAGGCTTGTGCCACAAGCCTTTTCACTCACCAAGACACCTCCCTGGCCCTGCAGCTGGCTTTTTACATGGGTGCTGGGACTAGAACTCGGGTCCTCATGCCTGTAGAGCAAACACTTCATGGACTGAGCCATCTCCTCCATCCTGTGTCAGGGATCTTACGTACAGATGAATTATAATTTTCTGGATGGTCTCCCACCTTAATTAAACCTTTTTGGAAACACCCTTATAAACATACCCAGAGGTTTGTTTCCATGGGGATTCTAAATCCTATCAAGATTACAATCAAAATTAATCATCAGAAACTCTGATTCCATCGGTCCTGCTTGCACACCCCTTTCTCAGAGAAATAATTTTGTCTGCTATGATCACTGTGTAGGTGAGTCACAGATGGTAGAAACAGAGCTTGCTCCAAGGTTGAAGTTATTGTTGTTGTTTGGTGACTCTAACAGAAAGACCATAAAGGCACCGGTTAAGTCTGAATGAACATCTTTCAAAGAATATCTTTCCAACTCATCTATGGTTGAAATGAGTCAGTGGTCCTCTCAGAACTCCTTCAGTGGCATTTCAGAGAAATCTGTGCTTGAGGCTGAGGCTGAGTGTTTTGTTTTGTTTTGTTTTTAATTCCCTGCATCTGACTGTTTTGCATTTTCCCAAGGTGAAACTCAGCCTGTCTTCTCAGGTTTGAGAATGAGAGTCAACAGTTTGAAGCTGGGGGAGGGGTCAGCTACCTCAGGTGAGTCTGCAAGCTACCTTTTCCAATGTAGGAAAAGTGCCCCACCCCGTCCCCCGCCCCAACCCTCATACATGTATGTGTGGTTTGTGTGGGTGTAAGAGGTCAACCCTGGGCGCCGTTCCTCAGGAACTGTCCTTACTTTTTAAGACCTGGTCTTTCACTGGGATCAGGAGCACTCTGGTTGGGTTAGGCTGGCTGGCTGTGAGCCTTAGGGATCTGCCTGCCTCTCCACTGCCTCTGCCTCCCTAACACTTGGATCACAGGACATGCCACTACACCCAGCTTTTTTTTTTAACATTAAAAAATTTATTTATTTATTTATTTATTTATTTATTTATTTATTTATTTATTTATTTATATGAATGTACTCTCTGCATGTAGGTTTGTGCACCTGTGTCATGCAATGCCACGGAGGTCAGAAGAGGGTCTCGGATTCCCCTGGAACTGGAGTTCTGGAATTGGAGTTACAGACGGTTCTCAGCTGCCATGTGGGTGCTGGGGATCGAACCCAGGTCCTCTGCAAGAGCAGTCGGCGCTCTTAACCGCTAGGCTATCTCTCCAGCCCCTACACCCAGCTTTTTATGTGGGTTCTGGGGATCGAATTCAGCTGCTTACAAGGCAAGTGCTTTCCCTATGGAGCCGTCTCTTCAGCCCGGGTTCCTTTCCTTTTAAGCATCTACTTTCTAGAGCTGGGTGCAGTGGCGTACCTATCATCTCATCTTTCTTCTGATGTTGTCATCTGAGTATACCTGCTGGCACAGAGTCTAGCCTCACCTGACAGCCAATAGAAGCTTCAGGTTCTTTTCCCTTTTGAAGTGACTGCTGCATTGACGGAGGCCTTTTCACTGACCTCTCACCTCTTGTGGTAATGTTATATGGTGCGCACAGGGATGTTAACCACTCATTTCTGGACTAAATTCTGCATTGATAGACTTCATTTTCACCTAGACTACACCTCTAATCACATCTTGGCTGAAATCTTTCTGGTAGACATTCAGCAACTTCTTCAGACAAACCTTTTACTGCACATCAATGTGTTCCAGGCTCCAAGCAGGGGGATACAGCAATGTACAAGGCAGGCTAGGGCCTGTCCTCATGGAGCTGGAGAGGACCCAGATAAGCCTCAAACCAAGACAGGGCTCGAAAAAGAATTAACCAGTTGAAGGAAGTAAAGGCAGAGAGAACTTACTCTTTTGTACTTCATGTGTGTGGTGGTGTATATGTGTATTCTTATGTGTATGTGTGGGTGTATGTGCATATGTGTGTGACTATGGAAGCCAGAGGTTAATGTTGAATATTTTTTGAGACAGAGTCTCTCACTTAAGGTCATCTATTGGTCTAGGCTGGCCGGCCAATGAACTCCAGGGATCCACCTGGGATTACACACACACACACACACACACACACACACACACACACACCCCACTATGCCTAGAGATCTTACTCAGATCCTCACGCTTGTGCAGCAGGCACTTCACCCACTGAGCCATCTCCCCTGCCCAAGAATTTATTTTTCATTTCGTCATGTAATTAAGGACCTTGCATTCTGCTTTGCATGGGCTTGTCTTGTTTCTGTATTGAATGCGTTCATGTTTTTATTATCTTTAAGAGTGCAACTTCTTGAAGCTGGGTATGTAGCTCAGCTGGTACAGCGCCTACTTACCATGCATGAAGCCCTGGATTTGATCCCCAGTGCCTCATAGAACTGGATGTCGTGGCACATGCCAGTAAATATCAGGACAGTATCTAGGTTTTTGTCATTGTGTGATTTGGGGTGAATCTCGAAACTTCCTGTGGGCTTGATTTGCACATCTATGGAATGTTGGGGTTTCACTCCAGTGTTTCCCAGTTCTGCTGTTGTGTTCCCCCAACTCCTTTCCTGCTGCTTCTCAGAGCCATCTGGTTGTTATTGAGTCTGTGGGGAGACAATGGCAGAGGTTCAAGGGTTAAGTCAGGAAACCCAATGTGGAAATGAAACCACGGCCCTTAAGGCTTCAGTGCTGGGCTAGCTGGGGGTCAAGGAAAGGAGCTCTCTAAGTAGTGACCCTCTCCTGAAAAACCCCAAACCCTCGGTTGGTCCTCTTGTCAGTGCCTAGGACCAGATACATTCAGTTGCCAGCCAAGGAGGAACCATGCCCCCCCCCCACTCTGTTCTCTCCGAGTTTTCACCTTGCAGCATGGACAGCTGTGATCTTGTAGCCTAGGCTACAGAAATAGCAAGTGGGTATGCAGAGGGCAAGTTGATGAGACAGATAGACAGTGCTGGGTACAGCCACACACAGAATCACTTCGTAGTTGAAAACATCATGCTGAGGACATCGTGTACTAATTCAAGGGTGGCCCCCCCTTTTTATCTTTCAAACTTCAAAACAGGAAGAAAGTTGTCTTCAACTGTAGGTACCAATAATAACCTCCAACCTTCTAGAAAGATCTATTTGGAAGCCATCCAAGAAAGCTACCTTCACTAAGGGGATATGAATATTTTCTCTCTCTTTCTCTCTCTCTCTCTCTCTCTCTCTCTCTCTCTCTCTCTGTCTCTCTGTCTCTCTGTCTCTTTCTCTCAACTCTGGACTTCTTATAGCAGTTTGGAAGGTTGGCACGATGCCATCTGAAACCACAGTGGAGTGTTAGGTAATCATGTTCGCATTAAAATGTGTTCTGTGGTTTAATTTTCAACGGTTCCTTTGCAGCTCGGGAACATGCATATTATATCTTCCAAGGCAAAGAGAGATGACTTTGCTATATAGGAAAAAGGTGGGAAAATATACTGCCCAGAAGATACTTTATATATTTCTAGAAAAGAAACAGCCACTTTCATTTTACAGGAGGCAAATGGACCGTCAGGGTAACGCCCCATGAGCCTTCCTAGAGTTGATGAGATTTAATGGACTCTGGAGACAAATACTTCAAATACATTTGAGGACTCTCCAGATTGAGAGCGTCATGTCAGGAGCTGGGGAGATGGCTTCATAGCGTAAGGACCTGAATTCCATCCCCAGAACCACCATAAAAAGCCAGGTGTGGTGGCATGTGCTTATAATCCCAGAGCTGGGGCAGTGGAGACGGGTGGAACCCTGGGACCTGTTGACCAGCCAGCTTACCTTACTGCATGGGCTCCAGATCCCAGGGAGAGATCTTATCTCAAAAAACCAGGTGGATAGCTCCTGAACACTATACCTGAGGTTGACCTCTGGCCTGCATATGCACACATAGGTACACTCATACATGTGCACCTGTGTACATAGGAATATGCGCACAAATGTACACACACACCAGAAATGCAGTCTCACATGAAGAGTGGAATGGAACTCAGTAGTACTGCTTATCTGGCATGCATAAGGTTTTAGGCTCAATCCCAAGAACCAGAAATAAAAGATCAAATGGTCCTATGTTTTTTTCACTTAAACATCCAGTTGAATACTGTTGTGGGCTATCTATTAGGGCCAGGGACTAGGTGAGGCCCTAAGGACAGTAGAGATTACTGTCCACCTAGAAAGCATCATCAGTTGGGGTGACAGGAGAACAACAGTGCAATGGGCTAATCGAGTTACCTGTTCTTATCTTCTTCCCGATTGACACTTGAAGTATTTATTTATTTGTTTATTTATTTATTTATTTATTATTTTTAGACAGAGTCACCTGTAGCCCAAGCAGGCCTTGAACTTTCTTTCTGCCTCAACCTCCCAAGTGCTGGGATTAAAGGATGCCCCACCATGCCCTGCCTTTTGAATTTAATCAATAAAGTCAGGAAACTAAAGTCTAGGGTTCTATTTTCTTTTCAGAAGGAGGATACTTCACAAAAGGGCATTTGCTCTTCAAGGTTTTGATTTTGAGGCTTAGGTCAGTTACACTGTGCATTGGCAGAATAACCACTCACTGTTATAACTGGGTCTCCGTTGTCCCCTCCCTGTGCTCCCTCCACCTAAACCACAGTGGGGGCTTAGACATCTAGGAACTGTCCTACTTCCACAACTCCCCCCTTCTTCATCCCTTCCTTCCTGACTGACCAGTTCCCACCTGATTTAGCCCTGACTGTGCCACCCGGACCTTGATCCTTGACCTGGTTACTCCTGCTGGGCTATTTGTGCATTCCCAACATCTTGGCTTTTTTTCCTCCCAGAGCCTGGGCAGCAACTGGCTCAGGTCCTATTCCTTCAGGGTAAACAGCAGAAAAGCCTCTAAAGAATGCAGTCCAAAAAAAAAAAAAAAAAAAACGAATGCAGTCCAGGTGATGAGAACAGGAGGTAGAGATTGAGTAAAAAGACCCCAAAGAAAGTGACCAGTTTCTTTCTTGGCTAAGAGTTGGAAATGTGCTTGGACTGCCAGTACACTGTCCTTGCCTGAGGCCGGAGATGCCAGACCTATCTAAGCCAAAGATGCCTCTGGTTCCACTATAGCTAGAAGCTGGGGATGCCAGAAAGGGCGGCTGCTTTTGCCGTGTGTGTGTGTGTGTGTGTGTGTGTGTGTGTGTGTGTGTGTGTTTTCTTATCTCTTTTCTTTAAAGGAGTATCCTGTTCCTGGAAGCCATGATGCAGACACGAGCTTTGAGGGACCCGGACACCTGGACTAGGAACTGGACTGATCGGCTCATCTCCCCTTCCCCTTCTCTCTCATGTACCCTTATTAACTCCAGAGCTGGGAGGCTCAATGGAACCCCACTCCCAAGGAGCCCTCCTGCTGAACAAGACCTCTGCCTTCTTTTCCTTTCCTAAGCTCCCTATAATAAAACACTTCTTTCTAAATTAAGTCTTGCTTTCTATGGTCTGTGAATTTCATTCTTTAAATTTGGGAGACAAGAACTGGAAAACATCTGGCTTGAAGTGGCTTTGGTGGCATTGAGTTTCTGGGACCTTAGCCTCTTATGCTAAGGACAGCAGAATTAGGAAAGGCCCCGCTGTTGTTAAAGACACCCCAATACTCCTATTATCACAAGTATGATAAAGATGGCCTCTAGTGAATGAAGCTGAGCAAATACAGATCCAGGGTGGACCAATGTGGCCCCAAGACTGATGTAAATATTTCAAACTAGCATTTCAAATCAAGTTCACTATTGTAACGTGAATACATGATTCGTTTCAGTAATGAGTAAAAGAACCTCATCCTTTGATCCTCCCTCTCCTCCAACTTCTATTATCTTCATCTATTCTCATTTTTTAAGCTGTTTCTTTTTCTTGCTTTTGTTGGTAGTGTTACTGTATGCATAGTTACCATTGGCCTTTGTTTTTAGGGATTCAGGGCACTGCCTCTTACAGAGCACCTACCGCTCTTATGTAGCCCAGGCTGGACTAGTACTCTCCTTGCACCTGAGGATGACCTTGGACTTCTGATCTTCCTGCTTCCATTTCCACAGTGCTAGGATTACAGGTGTGCACCACTGTGTCTGGTTTAAGGAGTGTTGGGGTTGAACCTAGAGGTGTGTGCATGCTGGGCAGGCATGCTCTCAACTGACCTACACCTCCAGCTCTCAGGCAGGTTTCTGCTTATTTTTAAATTTAATTAATTTATTGTTTTTGCTTTATGTGTACGAGTGTATTGCCTGCATGTATATAAGTGCACCCATTTTGTGCAATGCCCTCGGAGGTCAGAAGGTGCTGGATCCCCTGAAACTAGAGAGTGAAGGATTATTGTTAGCTGGGTGCTGGGAACTGAACCTGGGTCCTTTGTAAAAGCAGCCAGAGGGGCTGGAGAGATGGCCTAGTGGTTAAGAGCGCCCACCGCTCTTACAGAGGACCCGGGTTCGATCCCCAGCACCCACATGGCGGCTGAGAACCGTCTGAAACTCCAATTCCAGGAGAACTCCAGTTCCAGGGGAATCTGACACCCTCTTCTGACCTCCGCGTTGGGGGCCATGCATGTACACCGGTTGTGCGAAGGACTTGCTCCATTGCAGATCAGTAATTTGCATCAATTAAATAAGAAAAAAATTAAAAATAAAACAAATTAATAAATTTATAAATAAATTTTTTAAAAAAAAAAAAGCAGCCAGAGCTCTTAACTGCTGAGCCATCTCTCCAGCCCCTTAGACTCTTTAAAAACATTTTTTAGATATGCAAGGGGGGTTTAGATTTTAAAGTCAACTATCATATCTGTAAACATTTCTGAGGCAAGTCAAATTTGCTGAGATTTTAGTGGAGGTATTTTATAGACCTCCAAATGTTAGTGTGGAGTGAATTGACCTGAATATTGGAGTTTCTTGAAATAGTCACATTAAAGCAAGTTAAAATCAGTGTGGTTTCTTCATGGGGGGTTTCACTTTGACTTTTAACATCAGATTTGAGGGTTTGGTGAACCCGGAAATGCAAAGTGAAACTTGGGAGTGTGCATGCGTATCAAACCAAACAGACTTCTATGAATGGAAGCAGAGATCCAGTTCTTATCAATGGCATATATGCATTAGATGTCACTCTCCACTCTTCATAAAAAATATGAGAATATGAACCCTCGCATTTAGGAAAGTATATTTTAAGTAAGATATATTGTTGACTGCCAAGTGGCTTGACAGCTACTGCTTTTCCTTCACTTCCTCTTTTCCTCTTCCTCCTTCTATCCTTTTCTTTCACTCCTTTGTGAGATGGAGTCTTATGTAGACCGTCCTCAAACTCACTATATAGTAAACATGACCTTGGACTTTTGATCTTCCTGTCTCTACCTCTTGAGTGCTGGGGACTGAACCATGCTCACTTTATGCTGTGCTGGGGACTGAACTCAGGGCTTCATTCATGCCGGGCATACTCTATGAACTGAACTACATCCCCAGGCTGGCATGGCATGTTCTAACTCTTTTCCTCCAAGTTGCCTGGTTATGTGGACCACTTAACCTGCAGATGCCATCTTTTGTATGTCAGGAGGAAGCTCTCTTTAGAGAATAGGTTGCCAGACCTTTCTGGGGCATTGGAGGAAGGGGAGGAATGAAAGGCAAGGCTCTTATGTTAGGTGTTAGAAAGAACATATGGCTGGGCGTGGTGGCGCACGCCTTTAATCCTAGCACTTGGGAGGCAGAGGCAGGCGGATCTTTGTGAGTTCAAGGCCAGCCTGGTCTCCAGAGTGAGTTCCAGGCCAGCTGGGGCTACATCTCTTCTGTGATGGGGATTAACAGCCTTGGAAGCCATTGAGGATGAATTCCCCTCCCCCATGATGGACTTTGGACCTCACCTCTCACCTCCTTGGCACAGCTTTATCACTTCTTATAATTTAAATTACCATGTGAAAGGTGGAGGTATCTGGGTTTTGTTGAGGCTCCAGGAAAAGCTATTTCTTCCTGGTCAAAAGAACAGAATCTGACTTCTACCTCTGGCCCCATTCTAAGCTGCCCAAAGCATTACATACTATTTATTGTCCCCTCCTTTTAATAGTTGATCCTGCTGGGCTGGCCAATCACCAAGTGTCCACTCTCCAAGAAAATTGGTTTACCTGAAGGCTGCTGAGGAGACAGGAGGACTACTACCTATCCCCTTGGGGAGCCTTTCCTCCCAGAAATCCCTCCTCCATGCGGCTGTGTTAGAGCTTCCATCACATAGTACCAGTAGTACCGTGGTCTGCCACTTTTCTGAGTTATTTTTTTCTTTACCATTTTTTTTTCCTATCTCTTTTTCTTTTGGATACCAGCCAAAGTCTGGGCTTGCTTTCCCTGACACTGTGGACTTTCTCACTTGTTCTCTGAATCACCCCCTCCCCCACTCCCATCTTGTTTCCACCACGTGGAGCTTTGCTATGCTGCTTCTTGCCGACTGCCATTCCATTCCGTTGTCTGCTTTCTTGGATTCCATTGTCAAAGGCACGGACTTTCCTTTCTCCGCTTCTCTGTCTCCCTCCTGGCACAGCTACCAAGATTTGTAGTTTTTCTGCCCTGTTGTTTTTTTCTTAAAGTTTAACAAAATTGTCCTCAAGCCTCCTTTGAGTCCGTTTTTAAATTATTTTATATTTCTATTATTTTTATTTTTATATGTATGAGTGTATTGCCTGCATGTGTGTAAGTGCACCTGTGTCATGCAATGCCTGCAGAGGTCAGAAGAGGGAATCAGATCTGCTGGAACTGAAGTTACTATGGATGGTTGTTAGCCACCATGTGGGTGCTGGGAATTGAAGCCAGGTCCTCTGCAAGAGCAGTCAGAGCTCTTAACTGCTGAGCCTTCTCCCCAGCCCCTTAAATTCTTTAATTAATAAGACTAAGAATAAAAAAGAAGGAACTTCAGTTTCCTTGGCAAGGAGTGGTGAGTAGTACTGCATTCAGGTTTCTGCCTTGAGTGCCTGCTCTGGCTTCCGTGATGGACTGTGACCTAAGTTGCTTTTGGTTAGAGTTTTTTTTTTTTTCTGTATGTGTATGAATGTACTGTCTGCATGCAGGTGTGTGCACCCGTGTCGTGCAATGCTGTGGAGGTCAGAAGAGGGTGTCGGATTCCCCTGGAACTGGAGTTCTCCTGGAATTGGAGTTTCAGACGGTTCTCGGGCGCCATGTGGGTGCTGGGGATCGAACCTGGGTCCTCTGTAAGAGCGGTCGGCGCTCTTAACCACTAGGCCATCTCTCCAGCCCTGGTTAGAGTATTTTATCACAGCAACAGAAAGAAACAGAGCACCAACCATGGTCTGAAAATAGTCAGTGGAAACTTCAGAAATAAACAATTCAAAATATTTAAATTGTTTGCTGTTCTGAGTAGTGTGGTGAAATCCCTCATCAAAGTAGCTATAATCCTATGGTGAGAGAGAATGGATTGAAGACTTGGGAGGACAAAGGAGGTATTTTAATTTCTAAGCAGACATTTAGGCCCCTTAATGCTGAGAACAAAAATCATAAAGGCTACCTGAGGCTTCCCTGCCAGATGGGACCAGGTAATCCACCTCACAGCCAAATCTATCTTCTGACCATTGTCTCATCATTTTCTAAAAGTTGTAACTCTGGGCTGGATATGTACCTAGCATGCCTAAAGCACAGATTTCAGCCCTAGCCAGGCATGGTGGCACATGCCTATAATCCCAGCACTCAGCAGGTGGATCAGGAGTTCAAGGTAATTCTAGGCTAAACTGTAAATTTGAGTCCAGACTAGGATATGTGAGACCCTATGCAAAATAAATAAATAAATAAATAAATAAATAAATAAATAAATAAATAAATAACTAGCTAGCCAGATTCTCCTGCCTTTGCCTCCTGAGTCCTGGAATTAACAGTGTGTACCACCATGCCTGGCTCTCATGATTTCTTTTGAAATTTAGGGAAACCATGGTAGCAGGTTGAGGGACATGAGTGCCCATTGTCTTACTCCATCCTGCTTGGGGGTGAGCCTCCCCGCGTCCAGCATAGTCATGCTGTGCACTCTACTTACTCACTAGTCACTCAGGGGCTGTAAGGCACAGTGTTGATTGTCAACTTGACAGAATCTAGAATCTCCTGGGAGACAGGCATCTGAACATGCCTGTGGGGGATTAGGTTGATTATCTTATTTGATAAGGGGAGACTGGTCTTAAGTAAGAGCAGGACCACTCCCTGGACTGTCTAAGTGGAGAGGGGGACTTGATTAGCATTAGGCATGCCTTTGTTGCTCTCCTCTCTGATTACAAATTGATGTAACCAGAAGCTTCAAGTTCCTGATGCCTTCACGGACTTTAATCTGGAATTATAAACCCAAATAAACCCTTTCTCCTTAAAGTTGCTTTGGTAGGGTAGTTTATCACAGCAACAGCAGAAGAGACTAAGATAGGGCCATTTGGTCATTAGGTTTCCTGTCACAGCACCATAGTGCTTTGGTTCAGGTAACCCTTATTTTATTAAAAAAAGCCCTCAAACAAAAGTGTAGTGCCACTGGTGATTTGGGTACACAAAAGAGGAGCTGTAAAGTGCTTCCGTTGAGGTCTTGGCTTCATAAGATAAGAAAGACAGACCTTATGCTGAGGTGGCTACAATCTACAGTAAGGACGAGCCTCCCCCTGTGAAGCTGTGAAAGGAAAGAAATGTGTGCCAATTTGGCTGTCACACCTCAAACAGAAAAAATTATAGCTGCAGTGCTTAATCAATGCTTAAGGTGGAAGAGACATTGAATTTGTAGAGGAATATGAATAGAAAATGCTTTCTGATTGACAGCAATATCTTATACCAGAAAGCATGAAACACAGATGAGAACTTTAGCAAGGAGCCCTTGAAGTGAGTGACATCCAGCTACTTACCACAGTAAGTGATGGTTGTACAGATTGGAAATTGGACCAAAAAATATAAAAATTACTGGCGAGGGCTGAGGACGTGGCTCAGTTGCTAGAGTGCTTGCCTAGCCCTCGGTTTAACCTCCAGTACCACACAAACAGGGTGTGGTGGTGCATGCTTGTTATGCCAACGCTCAGGAATAGACAGGCAGGAGGATCCAGACTTTGAGGTCATCCTTCCCTACACAGCAAGGCTAGCCTGGGCTATGCAAGATTCTGTCTCAAGAACATTAGATATATTATATAATAGTATATATTAAAATTTTATATATATGTATATATCACTAGAGAGCAGTATCTGCCAGTAAAGTGTTATTGGCATACTACTGGTAGAGCTGAAGAAGTTGACTGAGAAGGGATATCGTCCAATGCCAGTCTTGAAGTGTAACTAGGCGGGACTCTTCTGGAAGGTGTCCAATAGGTTATACTTCATAAAAATGGGAAGGAGGAACCAGGGTTAAAACATGATAGGACAAGTCAACCTTAGCATCACGTGGCAAAGTTGCAGGCAGACTACACAGAGCAAAGAATCTACATGCTCTTAGAAGCACAATTAACACTGGACGTGGTGGTGTGTGTCCCTCATTGCAGCACTTGGAGGTGGAGGCAGGAGGGTCATCCTGTTACCTAGTGACTTGGGGGTCAGCCTGAGCTACATGAAACATTGTCTCAAAATAAAGAGAAAACCCTGAAAACAAGGGGAAGTTAGTCCATTAGTCCATTGCCCATGCTCCAGTAAACAACCCCCACCTGTGCTCATGTAAGCAACCCGAATTAAAATTAGTGGGTCACAAAGACAAAACAAAATGAAACCAAAGATATGAAAAGTAGGAGGGGTCTTGCTGAGAGAAGGGGTTTGGTGTATAGGACTGACAGACTATGGACAGATGCCACCTTCCCAAGCTTGGTTGTTTTCTCTTGCCTGGGATTATCACAGCTAAGCTTGTTGACTCTCACACTCAGCAAGGAAGGAGGAACAGAGAGAATCATGGGACCCTTCCCACCAATCAGTTGGCCCTAGTTACATGACTGGGAGGGGCTAAGGGTATCTAAGTGGAGGAAACCTAGCAGAGGCTCTTAACACATTGTGCAGTGGTAAGGAAGGTACCATCCATGGTGGGATAATGACTTTTGGGTGTGGGCTTAGGAGGGGACACCCATGCTCCTGTAAGTAAGCCCTCACCCATTGCTCTGTAAGTAAAGCTCAGTAAATTCCTTGGTTTCCCAGACTGCAGTTTGGTGAAATTGTTCTTTGGTTGGCACTGGGACAAAGGGGGGGGGGCGCAGATATTGTTTGTGCTTCCCAGAATGAATTTTAGCTACAGACTTCATCGGTAGTGGGAGGGGAATGAGAGGTAAAAATGACCGAAATACATTATATGCATGTATAAAATTATCGAAGAGTAAAAAAAAAACAAACCAAACCCAAATTTATATTGAGATTGCAGACTATAGTCGCATAATTTGCATTATGGCATATTATTTCTATTCTATTTCATTGATCCTTATTTTTAATTTTTAAATTTTACAACATGTACAAAGTTTTTTGTTCTTTGTCAGTGCATTCTGGTCACTCTTAACCCCTCTCCTCTCTCTTGTCTACCTTCCTGTTAATTTCTTTCTGTGCTTAATTTGTAAACTTATCATTGTTGTTATTTTATTTTTATAAATTTTGTGTATATGTGTGTTTGTGTATGTGCACATGAGTGTAAGTCCCTATGGAAGCCAGCGGTGTCAGATCTCCCAGGAGTTGGAGTTACGGGTGGTTGAGCCACCTGACATGGTTGTTGGGAATTGAACTAACTCTTGAGCCATCTCTCCAGCCATTTTTAAAGACAGGTCTCTGCCCATCATTTCAGGTTGCCATGGGCTGGTGTTGGACTTACTTTCTGCTCATAAACGGGAGCCTCATAGAAACCTGCCCAGCATTTTGTTCCTAAGTACATCTTCTCAAATGCTTCTTTCACTCTAGTTCTGAATGTTTCGTGTAAAAATGGAAAGTGTACATTAAGTCTTTCATTTTCACAAGTTTTAAAGATTTAATGGTCAAGATGAATTTTGGGTGGTTGCCTATGCAATGAATATGACCCCTTTGGTCCTTAATCTCTTGAGTTTGTGTACCTGAACCTGAAAGGGGTTCTTTGATCAAACCTGCTTTCCAGATTGCTTACAGTTGTTAACGTTTAGTTGAAGAGGGATGGAAATCAGAGATCACATGGCAAGGTGCTAGGGTCCAGGCCCTGTGAGAGAGTTTACACATGCTCTGAGCATTAGGCATGACTGACGGGTAGGGGTGTGAGTGTGTGTGTGTGTGTGTGTGTGTGTGTGTAACTCAAATCCCTTGTTCTATATCCCAGTCACAAAGAATCCTTTCCCTTTGAAATCCAAGAAGCGATTGAAGAGGGAATTAGACAGTAAATGGCCATGAGCAGTTTTTTAAAATGGGTTAAAACTTTAATTGATGTAGAGTAGAGGAAGGATTTTGCTCTTTCAGGTTGCCTTTGCAACTTGCTTTCTAAATTCAGGCACCTGAAAAGTGACATTAACCATTTTTTCTCTAAATCTTCTGATCCGACCTTACTTACTATTTAAACTTACTGTATATTTATTTTATATAATGAAATCATATGAAGAGAAGTTGATCATAATTAAAGGTTCTCCTTTTTCTATATCTATCTCTTTTTTCTATATTTTCAATTTGTGTGTGTGTGTGTGTGGTGTGTGTGTATGTGTGTGGTGTGATGTGTGTGTGGTGTGTGTGTGGTGTGTGTGCATGTGTGTGGTGTGATGTGTGTGTGGTGTGTGTGTATGTGTGTGGTGTGTGTGGTGTGTGTGTGTGTGTGTGTGCGTGTGTGTGTGGTGTGGACACAGGTGTACCACAGTGAGGCATGTGGAGGACAGAAGACAATCTGAAGAAGCTGGTTCTCTCCTTCTGCCATGTGGACGATGAGGATTGAACTCAGATCCTCAGGCTCGGCTGCAAGCACCTGTCCCCACCTTGCCACCTCACCAGCTCTTCCTGCCTCTTTTTTTTTTTGACTCAGAACTGAGCTGTGCAGAGAGCTTGGCTATTCTATGGAAGAAAGACTGTATTCAACTTGCAGAAATGGTTGTGTACACATTGAGTGCTGAGAGCCCCTTTAATGGCCTGGAACTGAACAGGGGAGGCTCAGATTGGGAAGGAAGGACCAGGTGGGCCTGAGCGGGGATGAGTGCTTTCTTGGCAGGGAGCCCATTCTCACGATGAAAGCTGGGAAAATTTGATCTGGGACAGTAATCCAACGATACCAAAGGATTAGGCAGGCTTACATTCAGCAAACTGTGAACCATGACTTTGAGCCGTTCGCGTCTTCCCCATGCTGGCAGCTGCCGTGTCTATAAAATAGAGTCCACAATTAAATTAAGAGGAGAAACTGGGAGGTGGTGGTGGGGGGTAAGGGTGAGGAAGGAAGCACCGGGTGTTTCAAAATGATATTGCACACAAAGAAACTCAGTCTCTCCGAAGTTGCTAACTCCTGATTAGTGCTAGCAGAAGACTCATTGCCACTCCAAAGATGAGTAGATATTTCTATGACCTTGAAACTTGTACCGACTCTAAATTCACCTTGCTTCTACTGTTACAATCACTTAATTATTTTGTTTCTGATTACTTAGCTATTAGTGACACATTAAAATCGCCCTGCCCTCAGATGCATGTAACTGTTTATAAAGTGCTAAGAAGGCGAATTTGTTTAAGAACTATTAATTGTGGTAAGGGCTTTGTCAGCTTCAGTTATATGCTCATAAATGCAAATCCAACCTGGTCACTGACCCCTAGGGATGGTAATGATGGAACAGCTGGCCTTTAAGAAATGTGTGTGGAAGAGCATGGGGAGATGGTAGGAAATGCCTCAGTAAGGACCAGTAAGGTAGAAAGGGAGAGGGCAGAACAAAGGGGCTATTATTGAGTATCAAGTATGTAGTGTATTGTATAAGGAACTGGGTGGGCTAGCAAGATGTCTGAGGGGGAGGGTTTTTAAAATTCGAAAGCAGCCAAAGTGTAATAGAGTTGATCAAACAAGTTTCTAGTAATGCCTGTTCCAGGCTCTCCATGATGCTTTTCCTGGGAAAAGAAGATGAAAGATGACTCTTCCAGCTATGAATTTGTTGGGTTTATGGATTGTGTGTATGTGTTCATGTACGTGTGTGTAGGTGCATATGTGCATATATGTGGAGACCAGAGGTCAACCCCAGGTATCATTCCTTAGGTACCATTCACCTTGTTTTTTGAGACAGGATCTGTCACTGGGACCTGGAACTATATTTTGAAACTGAAAATTCATATCCCACATAGAACTGTAGAGGGTGGCTGCCTTTGTCTTTGTCTCACGTGTGTGTGTTTGTGTGTGTACACGTGATGGCAGAGCCCTCCTATAACAAATTGATTACAAAATTATATCTTCATAAGAGAAATAAAGTACGCTGTTAAAAATTAAGTAACTGGAGTAGGCGAGGTGCTCATGACAAACCTGATGCCCTCAGTTCTATCAGGAGGACCCACAAATTGGAAGGAGAGAACTGACTCCTGGAAGTTGTCCTCTGACCTTCAAACACATGCTGTGGTGCACGCGCATGCACACATATACACACACATGCACACACACAATGTAATAAAAAAATTTAAATGAGCAAGGCATGGTAGTGCACACCTTTATTCCTAGCACTTGGGAGGCAGAGGTAGGCAGATGCCTGTGAGTTCAAGGCCAGCCTGGCCTAAAGAGTGAGTTCCAGGACAGCCAGAGCTACAGGGAGACCCTGTCACAAAAAAGACCAAAAAAAAATTTTTTTAAATGATAATTGCCCTATTGCAATGGGTTGGGATGCTGCCTGGAACCTCTCACCTGGCTTCTGTGATGTCTGAACTACCCTCTTGACTCACAGATGGGTCTGCATCAGGTCAATTTCTTTACTTCTTTTCCTCTTTTTTCTTATGTTTTATTTTCCTATGCATTAGAAAACCATATCTCACCTTTATTGAAGGTATAGGACAAGCATCTATACTTGGTTCTGGGTCAAGTCTGGCCACATAAAAATCCAGGGATCATAGTAAGCACCTTCTATGGAGACCATGTGTGCTGTTTGGTCAGATCCATGAATGAGCTTATCACTCTCTGGAGAGGGGAAAAGTGGATGCTTCATGTTGGGAGATAATGGAAAATGGGTTCCCAGTCTATTCTTGGGCTCCATTTGTCTCTGAAAAAAAAAATATATGTACTAGGCTTGATTTTAGTGAGGAAAAGCATTAAATTCTGTCATTTGTGAATTTGTGAGAGATTTGTCCATGGCTCAGTCTTTTTGTGTAGGTGTATGTGTGTGTGTTTGTGGTGTGTGTGCATGTGTGTGTGTGTGTGTGTGTGTGTGCACGTGTACATGTGGGGATGTGTCTGGAGGCCAGAGGTTGACACTGGGTGTTTTTCTCAGTATCTTTCTACCTTACTGTTTGGGACAGGGTCTGTCACTGAATATGGAGCTCATTGATTTGACAAGACTGCCTAGCTAAAGAGTTCCAGGGATCTACCCATCTCCTTCCTCTTCATACACACTGCTAGGGTTATAGACCCATGTTTCCCTGACTGGCTTTTCACATGGGTGATGGGGCTTTGACTTGCACAGCAAGCGCTATACTGACTGAGGCATCTCCACAGCCTGAACACATGGCTCAGTCTTGAAGAAAGTAATCCCTTCATCATTTCCTTCATTCGGCCACTCAAGTGCAGGCCATTTAAACTGTGTATCTCCATGAGATGGGACCTCATAGCAAGCTGCTTAAAACCATAGACATGGTCATGAGGAAATTTCTTTTTATCTCATCTCTCATTTCAAAACCTCCTTCCTTGTGAAAAGCCTGAAAGCCACCATTTATCAGTGCTGGCAATGCCATCCTGTTCTTAGTTCTCGCTGTTTCCTTTGTGGTGAGTCTTTGGATGTCATGGCCCCATGCCCCTCTTGGAATGAAAAAATGGATCCTGTTTCTCTCCTCAGGTTTTTGGGGAGTGCTCTTAGAAGACAGATGTTCTAGTTTCCTTTTGTTCCTGTGACAAAACACTGACCAAGAGCAACCTAAGGGAGGGAAGGGTTTATTTCAGCTTACATGTTAGAGTCTATCATGAGGGGAGTCAGAGCAGAAACTGAAGCAGGAACATGACACAGAAACCTTAGAACATTGCTGTTTGCTGGCTCAAGACTGCCTTATACTCAATAAGCTTTCTCATGTAGCACAGGACCACCTGCCCAGGGAATGGAGTTGCTGCAAAGGGCTGGGCCCTCCAGCATCGATTAACAATCAGGATAACCCCCCTCAGACACGACCATAGGACAATCTGATCTAGGAAATTCCCCAATTAAGACTTCCTTCTCAGGTGACTCTGGAATGTGTACATTTGACAGTTAAAGGCATCTAGGACAGTGCTTTGGCCCTTTAGCCTGTCTCAAGACAAATTCACAGGGTCAACTCAGCTTTGAATGTCTCCAAAGAGTTGGCTTATACCTGGACCATAGCCCAAGTCTCTCTCTCAAGGCCGGACCTTTGATCCCGTGACTTGGGAGTCCTGTGAGTTCCAGTCATGCCTGGTTCACATAGTGAATTCTGGGCTATGTAGTGAGACCCTGTCTTCAAAAACAAGCAAGAACAAAATCTCTCCCTGACCAATCTGGCTTCTTTTCGCTCCTTTCCAAGAACAGGTGTAAAGCTGGGAAGATAGCTCAGTCAATCAAGTTCTTGCTTTGTAAACATGGGATCTGAGTCAGAGGTCTTGTGAAAGGTTGGTCAGGTATGCTGGCAAGTGTTTATAATTCCATCTCTGGGGAGGTGGACACAGGCATATCTCTGAGATTGAGATATGCCAGCTAGACGAGCCTACTTGGCAACCCCATGTCAATGAACACACAAACCCAAAAACCCTAAAAACATTACATGCTAACATCTGTCTCAAATCTGTCTCTTGGGGATCAACTTGTGATCACTGTTACCAGAAGAAAGGAGAAAGTGGTAACTTGTTGGTGGACTGTAGACAGTCTGGGCTGTCTACTGAATCCTGTCTGTGAGGTATTGTGATTGCTAGAACTTTTTCTGTTGATAAACTGGGGTGCTGCACATGTGGAAACTCATGAACTGTGTTTGACTTTTGAGAAATAGGTAGGAAACAGTAATTCTAAAGACAGTAGGCTTTGGTAGGTATAACTGAACTTATAAAAGACAGTGGAAAGGTAATGATGACTAGTTGGTAAGTAAAGTCTTAGTGTGAGGTCCAGAGGGTCTCTTTGGTAAGATGTGACATGGGTCAGGCTTAAGAGTTAGTTATCATAGTGGCTAAGCTCCCCGGCAAGGGCTGGTCTGCTGTTCCAAGCTCAAGGCCTGGTATGATGGTTAATATAGTCAACAAAGAGACAGATCTCTGGGCCTGTCTGTGAGGGAGTTTCTAGATTAAGTTCTAGATGAACTAAGCTGGGGGGGGGCATCCCAGAAGCTGCACCATTCCACAGGCTGGGGTGCCAGACCAAATAACAGAAAAAGCGAGGTAAGCACCAGCTCAGTCTGCCTGTTTCCTGCCTGGATACAATGTGACCCCAAAGCTCATGTCCCTGCTGCCAGGCCTTCCTCAGCATGATGGACTGAATCTTAAACTGAACCCAAATAAACCTTCCCTTCTTTAAGATGGTATTGTCAGATATTCTGTCACGGCAACAAGAAATGCTCCTGGGTTGGAAAAGAAAGGAATGCTGAGAGTTAGGAAGGGGACCTCTGGGCTGAGGTATTGAAAGACCTTGAATCCTGAGCTGCATCCAAACTCTTTGAATCTACAGTCCCTGCTCTTGCCTTAACCTGGTATCCTCCCTGTAAAACCATATATTATTTCCCCATAGAATTGATCTCAACTCCTTTCCAGTTTATTAGAACAATGACTAGGGCTAAGTCGCACTGTAAGCCGATGACGTGCTGGGTTTGTCTGTGAAGGAAAAACTTATGCTCAGAAGGAATTGCTCAGGACCTGTCTAACTTGTACAAGAAAGACCCAGGAGAGGTCTGCATTATAAGGATGTGGGACCAAGGAAGACAGATGATTAATTCAATGAAAGGGAATTACTGGCGTGAGAAGGGCATGTCTCAGATGTGGAGTTCTAATGTCCTTGGAAGGACCTTCAGAAAATAGTGCAATTTTTTATCTAGGATGGCCCTAGAAACATGGGAAGAGTGGTCATTCACCTCAAGGGGAGCAGAAGTGACAGGATTTCTATGGCAGATGGTGAAAGAGGAATCATGGAAATAACTCAGCAAAGAGGGCTTGTAAGGACAGATAAGCTACATGAAGGTGAAAAGCTCGAAGATGTCTATGTCCTCTGGGAAAGTCAGGGGACACAGCAGTGGTTACAGGAATAAAGAAATGCTGGAGAGAGGACTATCACCTGAGAAAGAGGTTCAGTGGATGCCAGAACTCTGAAGTAGGAGATGCTTTACAGAACTGGGCTCACAGCAATGGGGAGCACGGAACCCTCAGCAGTACAGACAAGGGGGCAACACTTACCTGTTAGGAGACAGATAGGTGCAAGTACTGAACTGAAGAAGAAGCTTAAATGGTATGCAAGAGGGCCTAACTCACAGATTGTTGTAGAAGTAGTTGATGGAACTCAAAGTCCTTAGGAACAAAAGAGGTCAGCAGCACTAGGGAGAAGTCATAGGTAGATGATCAGGACCCAATAGGATTCATGATTCCTTATCCAGTTCTTGGTCTGAGAACATCAACTGAGAGTTGAGATTCCCAGGAGAATCCCTAATTTCTTCCCCAAAGGGACACATGGTCATTCACTCTGACAACTTTCTATGAGGAAAAGTGAAGGATCCAATCTATTTCAGAACTGTTTGACTGAGATAAGAGTGACATTGATAACTGGAGTCCTAAAGCATCATTGTTGGCCTCATCTCAGACTGGAGGAACATGTAGAGCCTGGCTCAGGTCTGGTCCACAGATTCCATGAACCCACCTGATAGTCATTCCCTAGTCCCTGGAAGTATAGTCAAATACAATTGGTAGTTGGTGTACCCTTAACACTGGGCACATCAGAGCAGTAGAGAGTCAAGTGGAAGTCAGGTAAGCCAACTGACATGCTAGCTGAGGGAGAGTGTCGTGTGGCTTCCACCCCCCCCTTCCCCCGAGACTTAAAGGAATGCCTAGACATCTCAGGTAGAGAGGGCACTGACTGTGAACCAATGAATTTTTTGATAATATTTTTGGAGCATGGATGACTCAAAGGTAACTGTGAAAAGTCACACCCCCTGAATGTCATCTTCAAGAGCATCAAAGTCAAGTCAACCTTTTACTTACCTCCTATATACACCCTTAGTGTCTGCTACCCTGTGCAGCTAGGGTAGGAGGGAATGATCGCTGGACTCTCAGGTGAGGATCAGGAGGGGATGTTAACATCCTCAGTACCATAACCATAGACATGATCATACCATGGAGTTAAGATTGCCTTAGCCTGGTAGCCATGACAACTAATTGAGCAGATCAATACAGTGAAAGCTGAGTCTATGGTAATGGTAATGAAGCTATTGACACTCTCTAAAAGGAAAAAAGGGGAAAGTCACAGGACCTTCCCATCTCCTCAATGGTCAGTGTTGTCAGCCTGACAGGATCCAGAAGCACCTGGGAGATGGGCATGTTTGTTGGGAACTGTCTTGACTCCATTAACTGAGTTGGGAAGACCTGTCCAGTGTGGGTGGCACCACTCCCTGGATGGAAACTCGAACTGTATAAATGGGGAAATGGAGCTGAGCAGGGAATATGCATTCATCATTTTCTGCTTCTTGATTATGGATAACCACTTGTTCCAGGCTCCTGACACTTTTACTTCCTTGCTATGATGAGTTGAACCTTTCCTCTTTTCTTCCTTAAGTTGCTTTTCCGGGTATTTTATCACAGCAATAGGAAGATTAGCTAAGACACTCCTCCAGCTGCAAAGATCTAGAAAGATGCTAGAGTATATGGGAAATGGAAGGTTGACCAAAAGGACTCTATGATGCAGCCTCCATGAAATCATAATATACAATGGGGTGGGATTTTGTGGCTATGCACCTGTTCTGGGGTCACTAATGTTCCTGTAAGTAACCCTTCACCCATACTATTTGAAGTAATTCCAACAAATGGTCATCTGTGTTCCATCTGGGATAAAACCTTTTTCTACCCCACAAGTTGTGTGCTGCATATTTTGCTGCTATGTCTGCAGGCCAAGGTCTTATGTAGGTCACCACGGTGGTACTCCTTCATGACGGCTAAAGTCATGTTACACCAGGAGGAAATGGTTTTGCCAGAGAGGAATCTATAACAAGTTGTAGAGGTGGGTAGTGATGGGCATCACTTACCTCCTGGAGACCTCCTCCAGTTACAGGGGCTTGATAACCTCTCCTAAACCTCTCAGGAACCTCATAGAAGCTGATCCTAGAGCACATGAAAAGAAAGAGATCCAAGAAAGGCAATGAAAGAGTGGGCTGTGAAGTGAAGCACTTCAGGGCTGAAGGTCAAATTCTTCTGGCTGTTGGGAAAGCTACTAGTAATATAACTCTCAGCACTCATCACATTTTCTTTGGCTGAGGAAACATCCTTGCCCATGGGCAGTCTATATTCAAGGACTGACTAATGAGATTACATAAAGGTTTAAAGAGTTTGTGGGGCTGTTGCCAGAGGACTTTGTTGGGTTGTATATAGCTCAGCTTTTCTCAGTCTTATTTCTCTGTCTGCTCCATATTATCATGGAAAGCTATTATTTATCTTTTAATTATGACATAGTTTTGCTGGGTATAATAGTCTGAGTTGGGAGTTGTTATCTTTCAGTGCTTGAAACACATAATTCTAAGCCCTCCTGGCTTTTAAAGTTTCTATTGAGAAATCAAGTTATTCAGGCCTTCATATGTGACTTGGTTTTTCTCTTGGGAAACTCTCAATATGTTTATATTTTCCTTTTGCTCTGTATATTTAGTATTTTAACTATACTATGTTATGGGGATGTTTTTATCTGGTCTTATCTATTTGGTGTTCTAAATGCTCCTTGTATCTGGATGGGCATCTTTTTCATATTTGGGGATTTTTGTGGTATCACTTTAAAAAAGATTTATAGCTGGATGTGGTAGTACACACCTTTAATCCCAGCACTTGTGAGTTCAAGACAGCCTGGTCTACATATGGAGTTCCAGGCCAGCTGGGACTATAGAGAGACCCTGTCTCAAAAAGACAAAACAAAACAAAACAAAAAAACCACCCAGACTAATTTTAAATTATGTGTGTATATGTGTCTGTGTGGTGTGGATATACGCATGTGGATGCAGGTACTTGCAGAGATCAGAAAAGGACATCAGATCTCCTTTAGCTAGAGTTACAGTTGGTTGTGAACCACCTGACATGGGTGCTGGGAACCCACCTGGGATCTTCCACATGAGTAGTACGGGATCTTGACTGCTGAGCCATCTCCCAGCACTTACTGTTATTATTTGGCTGAAATGTTTTCTATCCTCTGCCATCTTCCTTCCTTTTTCTCCCTTCAACAATTCTTGATCTGAAGCTTATTTCCTTTTACGTTTTGGTTGGTAGCCTTAGCCTTTAACGGCCACGCTATCTCTCAGGCCCTATTTCCTAATAAGCATCCTATATCTCAACTGCATCTGAAAGACTGCTTCATGGGGATGTTTTTTTAAAACAAAAGCAAGATCAAAAGGTGAGTTGCTGACAGCCAGTTGGTCCCTTTGAGGGAAGCTGTGAATAGTTTGGTGTGTAGACAGGTCCTCATAAGGTAACTAGCAATGCCTTCCTCAGTACACAGGGGTGGAGGTTTGTCAAAACCGATGCCAGTGTACTTCAGCACTTTACGAGAGGTTCACAGAATAAGCATTTGCCAAGTGAAAAACATTTTCACTTAGAGCATGGATTTTCAGTGATCTACAACCGGGTAAATTCTACCCTGCAGTTAGAATTTATGCCACAGAACCTTATGCATGAAAATGGTTAAATAGAAAATAATTAAATAGAAAAGTTATTTATATTTTATATATTTTACCATAATTAAATAATTAATTAATAATTATATGGTAAAATATATAATTAAATAATCAATATAACAGAATAATTGGCTTGTATACTGTAAGTGAATCACACAAAACATATGTGTATGGCACGAGTACAGTGCTCAACTAACATATACAAGGCCTTGGGGTCCACCTCTAATATAAACCAGGTGTGGTGACACATATCTGTAATCCCAGCATTTGGAAGGTAGAGGCTGGAGGATCAGGAGTTCAAGGTCATCTTGGTTATAAAGATAGAACAAGGCCAGCCTGAGCTATGTCTTGAAAACAAAAAAGCAAACAACAACAAAACCTAACCAATCAACCACCACCACCACCAAAACCCAAAATAAGTGAAAGAAATTACTATAAAACTATACAGATTTGGTCTGGAGAGATGGCCTAGCAGTTAAGAGTGCTGACTGCTCTTGCAGAGGACCCGGGTTTGGGCCCCAGCACCCACATGGCAGCTGAGAACCATCTGAAACTCCAATTCCAGGAGAATTCCAGTTCCAGGGGAATTCCATGCCCTCTTTTGACCTCTGTGGCATTGCAAGACACGGGTGCACAAGCCTACATGCAGATAGTACACTCATACACATAAATAAGTAAATAAAATAAAAAAGAATATTCTCTGTGCTGGATAGCTTTAGTGTCAACTTGACACACCTGGGTTGAGGGAGACTCAATTGGGGAATTGGCTCCATTGGATTGGCCTGTGGCCACATCTGTGGAGTATCGTCTTGATTGTCAAGCAGTGTGGGAGGGCCTAGCCCACAATGAGTGGTGCCACCCTGGGCAGGTTGTTGTGTACCATATAAAGGCAGGCTGGGCATGAGCCAGGGGAGCAAGCCAGTGAATAGCATTCCTCCATGGCCTGTGCTTCAGCTCCTGCCTCTAGGTTCCTGCCCTGAGTTCCTGCCTTGGGCTCCCTGAGTGATGAACTGTGACCCAGGAGATGTAAGCTGAATAACCCTTTCCTCCCAAAGTTGGTGTTGGTCAGAGTGTTTTGTCACAGCAATGGAAGACAAACTAGAATATTCTCAAAAAAAACAAAACAAAAAACTATACAGATTCTTGTTAGGCTTTAGTATCTGAATTTTACTCAAATAACTTTCTCTTGCTTATTACTTGGTTCATTTTCTATTTTAACCAAATTGTTATGAAAGGTGATTTGGTATGAGACTTTCTATTCCTTTAGAATAAAGCTCAAATGGGGATGGGGAGATGGCTCAGTTGGTAAAGAGCTTCTGTGTAAGCATGAAGACCTGAATTTGATCCCCAGCATCCACCTAAAATCTGGGTGTGACAGCACTCAAGGATCTGGGGGCTTGCTGGCCAGCCAGTCTAGCTGAATCAACTAGCTCTAGGTTCAGTGAGAGACCCCAGGTTGACTTCTGGCCTCTGCATGCATGTGCACACCCCCCCCCATCTACCCCCCAACACACACACAAAGAAAGAAAGAAAGAAAGAAAGAAAGGAAGGAAGGAAGGAAGGAAGGAAGGAAGGAAGGAAGAAAGAAAGAAAGAAAGAAAGAAAGAAAGAAAGGAAAGAAAGAAAGAAAAAAAGAAAGAAAGAAAGAAAGAAAGAAAGAAAGAAAGAAAGAAAGAAAACCCAATGTGATGGTTAGTGTTAACCACCAATTTAACAGGATCTAGATGGGCCACTGGGCATGGCTGTGGGAGATTATCTTCATTAGGTTAACTCAAGAGGGAAGGCCTATCCACTGTGGGTGGCGCTATTCCCTGGCTCTGTAAGTGGAGAAAGGGAGCTGGGCAGCAGGAAGCATTGGCTGCTGCCTCTTCCTGGTTGTAGACACGGTGTGACTAGCCGCCTCAAGCTCCTCTGCCTTGACTCCCCTATGGCAGACTGTCAGCCACAATGAACTCTTCTCCCTTTAAGTTGCTTTTGTGGGGGTATTTTATCACAGCAACAGGAAGAGAAACTAAGACCCTTAGATACCTACATTTCTTCCCAGGACCCACAGGGCGGGATCAGGCCCTGCCTCCCAATCTGGCCTCAGCTCTCTCTTCCCAGGCTTCCCATACAGAACCTCTTCTCAGTTCCTTGATATGCTAAGATTTTTTCCCACAGAACTCTATCAGGGCTGGTTTTCAGGCCTGAACTGTCCCTACTTCCTCTTAGGTCCAGGTTTTCTCTTTCTCATGCTTTAGCTGAAATGTCATTTCTTTAACGGTCATGATTATTTTGTTTTGACTGAAAGTGAGAAATCCCCACTTGAAATACCCTAAACATTAAAGGAATCTAATGACTTCTGTAGTAAAAGTTTTGAAATAGTATTGGCTTCCAGAAGTTTGATCCATGTCTCTGAGGACTCCCTTCCTTGAGTCTTCTGTACAGCACAGGGTCTTTCTCAGGGTAACAAAATTGCTGTCAAACCCAGGATTATATCCTCTCACTATAATCTCCGGAGGAACAAAATGGGATTTTGATAGCAGTGGCTTCTGAAATCTAGAAATTTATTTTTTCATTGGCTGTGTGTGTGCACATGCGTGTGTGTGTGTGTGTGCAAGCACGCGTGCACTCACGTGTGCACACAGTGGAGGCTAGAGGGTAATCTAGGATGTCATTTCTCCAGAATTATCCACCTTATTTTTTGAGAAAGCATCTCTTATTAGCTTGGAACTTGCTGAATAGGCTAGTCTGGCTGGCTAGTGACCTCCAGGGATCCTCCTGTCTCTTACCCAGTGCTGGGATTACAAGTGTGTGCCACCGTGCCTGGTTTAAAAAAAAATTGGCTCTGGGGATCAAACTCAGGTCCTCATGTGTGATGGTAAGTGCTTTACTAATTATTTCTCACACACTCTCTGGCCATAGTTACATCTTAGGTCCACTTCTGAACCCACCCCTTTGGGAGCAAGGTAACTAACCACAAGAACAGTGGGGCTAGGTTTGGGCTGATCAGTCTTCTCTCCTGAGGAGGGAGTATGCAATTGCATGCAGGACTTCATATGGGGGAAGGCTTAATTCTCACAGAATAAGGAGTGCTTCTGGAGGCTGAGGATGTAGCTCAATTGGCAGAGTGCTTGCTTAATATGCAGGAATCCCTGGGCTTGATCCCCAACTGTGCAAAACCAGGGTGTGGTGGTACATGCTTGTAATCCTAGTCCTTGGGAGGTAGAGGCAGAAGGATAAGACATTTTAGGTCCTCTTGGACTATATAGTGATAAATGATAAATAAACAAATAAATAAATGAAATTTAAAAGTGTTTTGGGCAGAAAAACAGAACATGAATCTTTGGAATGTAACCCCATTAAATTTGCTCCGAGCACTTTCTTAGAGGACCATCCCTGCCCACCCCATCTCAGGAAGTGCCCTCCCTGTCAGCCTAGTACTGAGTCCCGCTCGCTTCCCCTAGAACACTTGTGAGCACTTGTAAATATACATTTTTCATTCATTTATTGATTTGTGGTTTGAATTTCCTGTTGAACTTTAGATTTATGAAAGTAGATATTGTTTGTTCACCCTGGGCCGGGATGTACTAGGAATAATAAATATTTTCTTAATGAAAGACAAAAAAAATGAATGACTTCTTCCTTTCCCAATCTCACCTGGTTTTACTAAGCTAGTAGGAGAGGAGGTGTTCTTGGAAGGGCAAGGAGGAGGGAGCGCCACGAGCGTGGTGCCACGAGCATGATCCCACGAGCGTGAATTCAGCTTGTCGTTGTCTAGAGGCTCAGTTCCCGATCCCATTAAGCCCTCCAATTCCCTTCACCCAGATCTCTTACTAACCGACCTAATCTGCCGCTCCGATTTTGGAGCCGGGAGTAGCTGAGTCAATAAAGTGCTTGCTGTGCAAATGAGAGGACCCAAGGTCAACCCCCAGAACCCACATAAAAAGGCTGAGCATGGTGGCAAGAGTCTGCAGTTCCAGCGCTGGAGGAGACAGAGGTAGAGTGTGTCCTTGGAGCATGCAGACCAGCCACTCCAGCCTACGTCAATAAACGAACGAGGTGGAGGGGCCGGAGAGATGGCCCACAATTAAGAGTACTGGCTGCCCTTGCAGGGGATCTGGGCTCAGTCCCCAGCACCCACATGGCGGTTAACAGCCCTCCCTAACTCCAGTTCCACCTGGCCTCTGTTGGCATCGCACACACAGGTACTCTTACATACATGTAGGCAAAACACTCATACACATAAAATTTTAAATTATAAATGAAGCAAAAGAGGTGGATGATTCCTGAGGCATGACACCTGAGATTTTCCTCTGAATACATGCCTCGTCCCAGGTAGTACACACACACACACACACACACACACAGAGAGAGGCTGTATGTAGACCAGGCTGGTTTTGAACTTTTGGTGGTGTCCCAAGTGCTGACATCATAAGTATGTACCACCATGCCCAGTTTCTGTGGTGCTGGGGATGGAACCCAGGTATTCATGCATGATAGGCAAGCACTGGTCAACTGAGCTACATCTTCAGCCATAAGAATCTTGATTTAATGGGGCTGGGGAGATAGCCTAGCGGTTAAGAGCACCGACTGCTCTTACAGAGGACCCGGGTTCGATCCCCAGCACCCACATGGCGGCTAAGAACAATCTGTAACTCCAATTCCAGGAGAACTCCAGTTCCCACAGAATCCGACTCCCTCTTCTGACCTTCACGGCATTGCACGACACGGGTGCACAAACCTACATGCAGACAGTACATTCATACACATACAAAAATAAATAAAATTAAAAAAAATATTGATTTAAAAAAAATATTGTGTGAGTGAGTGTGTGTGTGTGTCTCTATCTCCAAAGACATCAGATCTTCTAGAACTGGATTTTTGCCCTCGTGGCTACTAGAAACTTGAACCTGTGTCTTGGAAGAACAGCAGGTAGTCTTACCTGGTGAACCATTTCTCCAGTCCCCCCTCTTCATTTTTTTAGAGTTAAATTATTTCCCCAGAGAATCTAGCTAGGAAAGACAACCTCCTGTCCCCCTGCCGTGGCATTCTTACAGCTCTCCTAAATACACCTCCTTCATGGAAAGCAAGCCTGAAGACAAAGCCAACAACAGAAAGATAAAGGAAAGTTAGAAGCAGTTCAGGAAGATGAATCAGGGACCAGGAAAGAATAAAGATGGGAAACAGTCAAGTGGGATGTCTTTAGCATCTAAGGAACTTAGTTCATGAGGAGGTTTGTGATCGTGAACTTGGGAGAGGAAGATAAAGTGTTTACAAAACAGAAATAGAGCTGGAGGAGATTGCTCCCTTCTTACACGTATTCTCTTATTTTTTGCTACTGTTGATCATTTACCGTGTGGCAGGGGCACAGGCCTGAGGGGAGTGAAGCACTGTGTCTCTGCACCCATAGGAGCTCTCATTCTAGTCAAGTAAGACAGATGTAAGCAAATAAGTCGAGGCAGGCCAGGGACAGCTGCATACAGATATGAGACTGAAATCACATATCTGCTTTTTGTTCCTTGTGAAAGCTGACACCTTAGAGAATGCCAGTAAGGGACTTGTGTGCGTGTGTGTGTGTGTGTGTGTGTGTGTGTGTGCATATGTGTACAGGCAAGTGTGCATGTGGGTGCATACGCATATGTGTGACAGTGCGTGTGATGGCCTGAGTATGGAGATCATACTCAGGTCCTTATGATCACAAGGCAGACACTTTACTGAGCAGTAAGAGACTTTTACAAAGGTAAATACTACACTCAGGAGGCAGAGGCAAGAGGATTGCTAAAAGTTAGAAGACAGCCTGTCTACATAGTGACATCAGCTCTTATATGGTGAGACCCTGTCTAGAATGAACGAACAAAGTCAATACTAATAGGTATGGAAAAAGAAAAGAGGAAAAAGAGCACAGTTGGGAGCTGGTGGCCAAGGTGAGGAAAAAGGCATCTTGAGTGGCATCAGGGGAAGCCGAGAAAAGACTTGGCTTATATCGTCTTGCAAAGTGCAGGTGAATCCAGAAATGAGTGGGCCTGTTTGTATGCAGATGAAGGAAACAGAACACAAAGAAGAGCAGGGCTGAGGAGTTGGTAAAGTGCTAGTCTTGAAAGCAGGAGAAACTGAGTTGGATCCCCAGAACGTACATTAAAAACAAAAAAGCTGGCTCTGATGGTGCACTCTTGTGATCCCAGCATGGTGGCATTGGGGCTTGCTAGTCACACAGCCTGGCCTACTTGGTGAGCTTCAGGCTAGTGAGAGACCCTATTTTAAAAAGTGGCCACTGCCGGGCGTGGTGGCGCATGCCTTTAATCCTAGCACTTGGGAGGCAGAGGCAGGCAGATCTTTGTGAGTTCAAGCCCAACCTGGTCTACAGAGTGAGTTCCAGGACAGCTGGGGCTACAGGGAGACCTTGTCTTAAAAAAAAAAAAAAAAAAAAAAAAAAAGTGGCCACTACCTGAGGAAGGACAGCCTTACATATGCACACCTACCCATACACAGACCATACACAAAAGAAGGTCATGAGTTTGTTGTTGAACAGTCGTTGGCTTTCCAAACCTTCTCTGGATAGAAGAGCCAGGCACTCTTGCAGAAGACTGGAGCTCTTGTCTCTGGGACCAGTTGAGTCTGCACATGAATGGCACCCAGTGCAAATATGTCCATGCTGGTTTTATCCCCAGTTTCCCAAGAAAAATAGCAGCCAGGCCCAGACCGTTTGACAGAAGGTTGGAGAAGTCTTCTCTGTAGAGTCCAACTCTTACTAGAAAAAAAGACCTAAAGGTACTGACTGATACTGGTGCCTTCTAACCAAATGGTGCAGGGCGATCACCCCATGCAATGAAACTCTCCTGCTAACAAGCCCACCTGTTGTGTATGCAGAGGTGCCGGTCGCAGTCGCAGTTCATTTTCCCCGTTCCTCAGATGAACAGATGGCCAAGGATCGCCAGACATCTGGGGAAGGTTTCTAACAGGAAAGACCAAACAAAAAATTAAGTAAACAGAAAAAAAAAAAGCAGTTTGGAAGAAACAGATTAGGTAGGGAAAGGAAAATGTATAGAAGAGAGAAAAGTGTTGTTAAATACAAAAAGATATTGCAGTTAGGAAATGAGAACAGAACACAAAGAAAATAACATATGGAGAACAAAAAGGAGCTCTATTAAAATTAATAAGAGGGGCTGGATATTTAGTTCAGTAGTAGTGGTTTGCCTACCATACACAGGCCCTGAGTTCAAGTCTCACTCTGAAAAATAAAAGAAAAATAGCGAAAGAGAAAACTTCAGAATTAGAATTAGAGGAATCTTGAAGAAACCTCCCCCCAAATAGAATAAAAAGAAGCCAGCCTCAGTCATGTAGGAACTTTGAGGCTAGCCTGGGCTATAGGAGACTCTTGTCTTTAAAAAGAAAATGCAGACAGAGCTGAAGATGCAGTTCAGTTGGTAGAGTGCTTGCCTAGCATACACAAAGCCCTGGGTTCCATTCCTAGCACCACATGAGCCCAGTGTGGTAGCACAGGAGGTGGAGGTAGGAGGATCCGTTCAAGGTCATACTTGATACAAGGTCATACTTGGGTACAGAGCTAGCTTGAACAGAGTCTTGGCTACATAAGACCCTGTCTCAACCAACAAAACAAAATAAAACACATGAAGAAACAAAAAACACAAGGAGGTGTGGTGGCAGACACATTAATCGCAGCATTTGTGCAGCAGAGACAGGTGGATCTCTATGAGTTTAACTCCAGCCTGGTCTACATAGCAAGTTCCAGACCAGCTAGGGCTACATGGCCAGACTGTTTAAAAATCCAACAATACCCAAACAAAACTAAATTCTCCACAAAACCCAGAAAGAGATGAACATATAGGTAAGAAAAGATGGTCAGTTACAGGCACAACACAGAAGGTCTAAGTAATAGGAATTTCAGAAAGAAAAAAACAAAAGAAAGGCGTTGTCAAAGAAGAGATTCAAATAAAAATTCGCAGAATTGAAAAAAAAATGAGTTTCTAGACTGAAAACCGGCCAGGTGCCCATCATAACAGCATGACGGATGGAAATAGGCCCATACTCGAGCCATCACACACTTTTAGAACACTGAGCCAAAGAAAGCGCTGAAAAATCTTTCAAAGAGCAAAAACATGCCACTTAAAACAGATCATTAATCAGAGTGGTTTCAATTCTCAATAGAGACTTTGAGAGCCGAAACCCAATGGGACTGCGCCCTCAAAAGTGTGAAGGGAAATGATTTCAGACCTGGGATTTGACTTCCAACCAAGCTGTCACTGAGCAGTGCACAGAGAAGACAAGCATTATAATACATGCATTTGTCTAAGAAAGATACACCGTGTGTGCAGCCTTCCTCAGAAAGCTTCTGAGAAACATGCTTGGAGGGCACTAAGGAACAACACAGACACTATTTCCTGAGGGCTTCAGACTTCGGGATGTCAGTCAATAACCAGAAACGAGTACAAGCATTTTAGAATGGAGTTCACCTTGGTGTCTTGCTCATCCTTTCTACCTTGTCTTCTGAGCCTACTGACCCTGGAGTTCACCAGTCAGTTAGGCTAGCCTGGCTGGGCATGAACTCCAGGGACCGTCCCATCTCCTCCCCAGTTGGGATTTCGGATGCTGCACACCACCATACTCTGCTCTTTATGTGGGTCCTAGAGATTGAGCTTAGGTCCTGTTGCTTATGCAGCAAGCATTCTATGGCTGGAGCTATCTCCCCAGCCCTGGCTTATGCTATCTCTATGGAATTTGATATAGGATGAGTCCTATTGTTTTAAACTCTTTTTTGGAGTACTCGCCAGACAGTACTTTTTTTTTTTTGGTCTTTTCGAGACAGGGTCTCCCTGTAGCCCCAGATGTCCTGGAACTCACTCTATACACCAGGCTGGCCTTGAACTCACAAAGATCTGCCTGCCTCTGCCTCCTGAGTGCTAGGATTAAAGACGTGCGTGCGCCACCACGCCTGGCTCAGACAGTACTTTTTGATCTGAGCAGAGCAGTTGGGAGGGATATGTGTGGGGAGATGTAAATATCCTCAGTGGAGGAACTGGGGAAGAAGAGGAGGACTCTGAGGAACTCTGGCAGCAGCTTTAGCTTCAGTAGCAGCTGACGGTCATCATGCTGGGCTGTGGGCTCATTTGTTAGGATCTTCCATATATTAAGATAAATAGAAGTCTAGGTTTAGCTTTTGTTTTTTTGCCTTTTCTAGACAGGGTCTCCCTGTAGCCCCAGCTGTCCTGGAACTCACTCTGTAGAACAGGATGGCCTTGAACTCACAAAGATCCACCTGCCTCTGCCTTAGGTTTAGCTGTTTGTGTATGAGTGTGCCTGTGCCACCACTTTCTCTCTCTTTGTGTGTATGTGTGTAAGCCAGAGAACAATGTCACATGTCATTCTTTATGTTTTGTTTTTTTTATTTTGGTCTTTTTGAGACGGGGTTGTCTCCCTGTAGCCCCAGCTGGCCTGGAACTCACTATATATACACCAGGCTGGCCTTGAACTCACAGAGATCTACCTGCTTCTGTCTCCCAAGTCTGGGATCAAAGATGCACACCATCTCCCCCGGCCATTCTTTATGTTTTGAAACAGAATTTTAGCCAGGCATGGTGGCGCATGCCTTTAATCCCAGTACTCTGGAGGCAGAGGCAGCCAGATCTTTGTGAGTTCAAGGCCAGCCTGGCCTACAGAGCAAGTTCCAGGACAACTGGGGCTACAGGGAGACCCTGTCCCTAAAAGCCAAAAACAAAACAAAAACGAAAAGAAACAGAATTTTTTACAGGCCTGGAGCTCAGTAATTTGGCTCTTCTGACTGGCCTGTAAATCCAAGGATCCACCTCTCTCCATCTCCCCAGCACTGGGAGTGTGCCAGCATTCCTGGCTTGTTTTCTATTACAAATATGCATCATTACACCTGGCTTTTGCAACATGGGTTTTAGAGATTGAACTCAACCCCTTATGCTTGCAAAGAAAAGCACTTTACCTGCTTAGCCATCTCCTCAGCCCTCAGAAGTTTGGACTTTTTATCAAAGATGAATTTTCCTTATTATAAAGCAGAGAAGAACCCAATAAAATTGTTGAGTTGAAGTCCACAGTGAGGCTGCTGGGCTGCAGACTCCAGATAGTCTACTCTGTAGCATCCTTTTGAGCTCCTCAAGCTTTTTGACCATTATTACAAACCTCGATAAATGATTTACCAGGTTGTTTATCAGAGATCACTTCAGAGATATAGAAGTCTTTTGGAAGGTTCTTGTATGACTGTACATAATGTTAAACCCTGCCTTGTCCACTAAGTTATGCTACTGAAGTACCTATTAGGTTATAAAGGCGTGAACCCCCAGATAAAAAGGCACATGAGACTTAAGTCACTCCGGGAACATGGTTTACTTCCATTGGAACCGCCAGAGCAGGCTGCCTGCTAGCACGTGGTGGAACAGGAGCAGGGGCAGGGGCAGGGGCAGGGGCAGGGGCAAGATGGCGACTGGGGCCCACCCATTTATAGCCATGAGGAGGGACTTTGGGTACAGGGGAAGAGGTCAGAAGATTGACAGCCTCTGGAGGAAGTGGACATCTGTGTGTCCCTTGGAATTCTGGGCAGACCAGACCTAACATTTCAGCCTTTTGATTATGATAAGGAAATGGGACGCTGTTTTCTCTTCTGTATCTGCTTCAGAGCTGAGAGGGGACGAAGTCTCGGGGAAACATGTGTCAGGGCGTCGGGTTAGAATCTGGTTTCCCATCTTGGCTATTCTGGGTGCTCTGCCAAGTGGTTTTGGTCCAGATTGATAGTGGCCAGTACTTAGTGGACATTTTCTCTGTAACTGAAAGGACAAGCTGGTTGAGTCTTATATGAGTATACCAGTGCAGGGACTTCACAGTATTAATGTGGGGGTGGGGCTTCTAGATGCATTAGCAATTGGAGGGTCCCTGTCTAGGGTCTCCAGAAGGAGAGAGGACCTGTACTCTATTTCTGAGGAATTGGAAAAAAGTTTTAGTACATGGAGTTCTAGAATAAGGGCCAGCCTTAGTACACAGGGCTCTAGAATGAGAGCCATAACCATGAGAATATAAAAGGTGGTATTTTCTGGCATGGGATTAAATCTTTCACCTATCTCCGAGGTATTTTCTAACTTGGCACAGTAGGTCTCTCACCTATCTCTCTGGTAATATGGTGTAAGTTATTTTTTTTTCTCTTCTTCAGATTATAGTTTCCTGTTGGGGAGTTTAAAACCACACAGTTAGCTCAGATAAATAAAATTAGTTTTGGTGTTAAGGTCAGTTGAGGTTCTGGTCCTTAGGGGGTCACTTGCGCCTGGCTCTCTTCACCAGTTCCATCTATGTGAGGACAAAGTCAGGCCTTGCTTGACCAGAGCTTCCCTTTGAAGCATGAGGAGTTTCTGCTCTATATGGACTTTCCTCCCTTGACTGGGCACTGGCTGGATGAAGTCCTTTTGAGTGAATCTCCAAGACCTCCCTGGCCTGGGATGACTGGTGACTCACTGCCATAGGACATGTGCAAAGGTGCTGATGCAGGACTCTAGGACTAAAGTTGACCTTAGAGTGTAAGGGCCAAAAGATTGTCCCTTTAAATCCCCCTTGCCAAATCAGATTGGAGTTTTTAAATATGGTTGCTAAACCTCGAAGAGGATTATTTGAATGAATTTGGTACTTTAATTATCATATAACACCTAAGTAAAGCTTGAACATTGACTTAAGCACTCTTAATACATTCTTAATTGCAGTGGTAGGAGCCTGGTGGTAGTAACTGCAGCACAGGCTAGGAAAGGATGCTACTTACTGGCTTGTGTTGCTGGGTCATGTTCAGCCTATTGTATACAATATAGAAATATCTGGCCAAGGATGGCACTTCCCACAATGGGCACAGGCCAGTCCAATGAAAGCAATTATTGAAGTTTCTTAGCTCAGGTGTATCAAGTTGACATTAAACCTATGCAGTAAGGCCTACAATTTGTTCTTTAAGGTCTATAAAAGTCATTTAGCTACTCAAAGTAGAATGGATTTAAACCATGAAAAGCAAAAGAGTTTTAACACAGCCCATGAAACAAACCCAAGATAATAAAGAGGTTAAAACCAGTACCTTCTAGGACTATCTCAAATAAGGCCATGTCACTTGTTCCTAGATTTTGAATTATAGCTTTGAGAAGGAAAAGGGGGGGGCATTGTCACATACTAACAGCAGACAGGAAATGCTTCGGGCTCACCTACATTGGTTACATTCGGACTGTCCATGTGGTCACTGGAAGTAAAACCTGATTTCTCTTAAAAATATTAAAAGTAACATGTGCAAAGTATAACAGATATATAAAACAGTTTTAGTATGTATGGGTAACTCAATATTTATATATGTCTGTTTAACTTGAGGCTGTAACAAGGTATATAGTACTTGCTAGGTGGAACACAATTTCTTGTATATGACATAATTACATTATAGAATTCTTAAAAGTGAACAGTACTTCATGCATACACTCATAAATAAGGTTCTAATAAATAAATTTGGTGATGGCAGTTTATAAAGGTTGTACTGAGCAGAGGCACATGCATTGCTATCATACACAGACAGATCTTAACATGTTGTTTAGCAATCAAGGAAGTGAAGAGAAATCCCACCGAGTGGGAGGAAACCTTCACTGCAGATACATCTGACAAAGCATTGATTTCCAGAATATATAAACTACTCAAAAAACAAAGAAAAAAGAAAACAAATGACCCACTCAATAGATGGAGCAAAGAACTGAACAGAGACTTCACAAGTGAGGAATTAGAGATG
>VZQC01001366.1:333006-392756 GCA_009823505.1 Rhizomys pruinosus
GTAACAACCAATGCCATGTTCTAAATTTTTTACAATTTTTTTAATGTCATGTTCTGATCTTTTCACAATTTTGGTTTTGGGGTTTTTTTTTTTTTTTTTTTTTTTTTTTTTTTTTTTTTTTTTTTTTAATTCATTTTTATGTCAGAGTAACCAAGGTTTTTTTTTTTTGTTTTTTATTTTTAAATGTATATATAAGATAAAAATAAAAAATCAATTTTCCGATTTTTACTTTTGGTTTTTTTTGTTTTTGTTCTGTATGTGTAGGAATGTCGTGTCTGCATGCAAGTCTGTGCACCCGTGTCGTGCAATGCCGCGGAGGGGCAGAAGAGGGTATCCGGACTCCCTGTAACTGGAGTTCCTCCTTGAATTGGAGTTTCAGAAGGTTCTCGCCGCTATGTGGGTGCTGGGGATCGAACAGGGTCCTCTGGAAGAGCGGTCGGGGCGCTCTTAACTGCCTAGGCCTCGCCTCCAGCCCCCATTTTACTTTTGTATGGATAGGTAATTCTTGAAGGCTTTTGTTTGAGATTTTTACATTATTTGGCTTTTAACAAACACTGTTTTTTTTTAGTTTTTTAATATTTGTTGTCAGAGACTTTACCTAATTTTAACGGGATTATTGCAGATTTTGGGCTTCTTCCATTCATTGGTTTCTCTATAAATCCCATTTTTATTCAGACCATTTTGTGTTTGCTTCTGTATACAAGCCTCTGCATCTAAGATTACCAAGGCGTGTCCACCACAACCCATCCCACCTGACATCCAGCTCTTGCTTCAGACAGTAAACTTTCACCTGGCTGGGACTTTTTGATTTTTTTCCACTACAATAATTTATCTCTTAAATTAGTAGGTAATGCTAACATGAGCCGATCTGCCTCGCCCTGCCTGCCCACCCAATGGTCCAACATCTTGTGCAGTGTCCCACACACCTGTGCTTCAAAGCACAGTGGGTACACAGCTGTTCCCCATTCCAACCCCACCTGAGTAATGCCTTAAACTCTAAAGATTCTGGGTAAATGTGAAATTGCAAGAATGGTTCCACAGTCCTGGCACAACATGGACACTTTTAAAGTTACATGTGGCACGAGACTCAAGGGAACGGTGGCTTTTCGGCCCTGGACATCAGGTTATTCTGGTAAGAACATTTACCTATGACATTCTAGGAAAAAAAAAAAAAAAAAAAAAAAAAAAAAAACCCTAACCCTAACCTAACCTTCCAGAGTTAACAGATAAATTAAGTCATTGTGTCTGGTCCAACCTGTCGCAAACTTAGTGGTGTGTGTATACTGTTCTCCTCCAATGTGTCTTTCTGATTCATGCAACTGTCTGTGTCCCATGTTCTCCTGTGTGTTTCGTTTGTCAAAAATAAAGTGGCTGCTTCAATTATATTCTTTCATTCTATATTGTGCACAAAACAAAAAATTAAATTAATTACTTTTTGACTACCTCTGAATTTTTTCAAAGCCGAGTTGAACCCAGTTTCCTCCGGTTTCTACCCTGGTTTCATCTGAATTGGTTTCTATTTCTTACCTGTCCCAAATTCATTTTCTTTCCAGGTATTAAATAAAAAATTTCCTTCTTTCCAGTTTTTCTTCTTGTTTCCAGACCTCTGATCGCAGCTGATTTTTAACCTCCTATGGTTCACATAACGATTTCTTCTTTCTTTTCTTCCTTCTATTTAACCAGGCTCTGATATGCCGTCTGGCACCGTTCTGCTCTGTACCAAGACCATTTTTTTTTTTTCCCAAACCCTGCTAAAATTCTCCTTCCCTTCATGACCCTCCTCTATAAAACGGTCTGCTCGAGCCAAGTTATCTGGGTCAAAGACTTCTCCCTCCACCAGATCTAGGTACTTTTTCCCCTACAATCAAGCTTGGTTTTACAAAAAAAAAAGCGACCCCTCCCCCAAAAAGAAATAATCTTGGGTTTTTTCCATCCTTCGGTGTGTCTGGGTGGATTTTCCTTTTTTTTTATTTTTTTTTTACTTTCTTCAATTTTAAAAACTTTTTTTTCTGTTTTTTTTAACAAATCTAGACTTCGTTCTTTACCACCCAGTTTCCCCACCCCACCAGAGCTCATGCATTCTGACATACATGCTTTGTCATCTCTCGAGTACTTTCCATATTCATCATGGGATAAAGGGGGTTGACTGGTTTTGAGCAGAAGTTCACTTTGTTTCGTACTAGTTCTTTGAGCAGTCACTTTCTCGTGTTTTTGTTCGTTTCCAATAGGCATTACGCCAAATGCTTTGTACAAAAGCTAGGGGGCCCTACACAAGAAAAATCTTTACAATACGTAATTGGCACTACTAAATCCAACAGATGAGGGGAATACCATTCGTCGTTCTGGGTTTTTCTGGGACTGTGTTACTAATTCACTCAGCATATGTCCTCTTATACTGCTCCAGCCATTTTCCTCTCCTGCAAAGCTCGTGATGTCCGTCTTTCTTTACTGCGTGTAATAGAATAACTCCATTGTGTGATGTACCACATTCTTTCTCCATCCACTTCATCATTGGAGGGGCATTTGGTTGGTTCCACCTCCTTGCGATTGTGAAGAGAGCTGCCAATAACTAACATGGCCATGCCAATGTATCTCTGTGGGGCTGTGCGAAGCTTGATGGGTGACATGCCAGAGTGGTCGGCTGGGGGTCGGGTGGCAAAGTTCATTCCAGTCTTCCAAGGGTTCCAACACACTGCTTCTCCCATAGTGGGCTTAAACAGGTAACATTCCCACCAGTCAGTGGTTATGTGTTCGCCCCTTCCCCACAACCGCTCCAGCATTGCGTGTCATTCTGTTTTCCTTGATCCTAGCGTTCTTATGGAGTAAGTATGATACTATAAAGTGGTTTTCAAATTTCATTTCCTTAATGATTTAGTGATGTTGAACATGTTTGAGGTGTTTCAATTCAGAGGGGCAGGGGCAGGGGCAGGGGCAAGATGGTGACTGGGCCCCACCCATTTATAGCCATGGGGCGGGACTTCAAGTACAGGGGAAGAGGTCAGAAGATTGACAGCCTCTGGAGGAAATGGACGTTTGTGTGTCCCTTGGAATTCTGGGAAACCCACACCTAACAGTACCAAGTGTTAATGTGATTGTTAGAGAAGAGCACCAAGCATTACACTGAGCTCCCAAGGCCTCTGCTCCCCTCCTTTGCATCCCTGCACAAGCACTCAGAAACCTGTCATTTAGTCTGTTCCAGATCACAGCCTCTCATAAAGGGGCCTGCCTTCTGTGTATGCGTTACTGATTTTGCGATGATGAGTGAGAACAGAGCTCATCCCTCATGCCCTTTGCAGGAGTGTGATTGATGCTACCACAGGCTTAGATTTACACTTGGTATGTAATGGGACAGCCCATTACAATGGGCTGAAAAATGGCCTCAGAATAGACAACATACACCCATAGTGACCCTTGGGGAAACGGAGTGCAAAGGAGAGGGACAGGTGACCCTGTGGGGTGGAGAATGAAGTCTTGGGGGTAGAAAGGTGATCCTCCCATCTCCTATACAACTGGACTGCAAACCTAGGGAAGGCCCCACTAGGAGTTGTTAGAGCTGGGTCTGTGGAATGGAGGTGCTGAGGAAGGTATTTTATCCCTCAGAAGCACATACTCAGCAAGCTCCTGATACAGGCTGAAGGAGGGACAGACATAGGGAGGAATCTCCAGGCTCTGGAGTCTTATCTCTGGGGCCCCAAGACACAGGTAGGGGAAACTGGACCATTTCTTCAGTGAACCAGAGTAGCTAAAGCTGGTGCCTCGTGCCATTTCCTCTAACATCCAAGCCTTCCTTTCTCACAAGAAACCTGTCCCCTTATCTTGCGAAACAAAGTGACCAACCTAACTCTTTTCTTGTAGAGAAGGGCACATAACCAGCCCCATCTAATCAGAGCCAGGCTCCCCTAGCCTCTGAGGTCAGCTCAGGGGGTGGACATAAGGTTTCAGCTTGCATAACCTGATTTCTTCTTGGGACTTGAGCAACAGCTAAAGAGAATGAGGTTCTGCTTGGTTCTCTCTACGGGCTGTAAGACAATACAATCTAGAATACGTTGCCACTACATGAAAGTGTCTGTGGAAAACTGCATTCCTTTAAACAGTCTTGATGCCTGGGGTGGAGCCTCTGGACACAGTTCTACTTGAAGTCTACCTCTGAACCTTTTAGTTTACATGCATCAATTTCTCCCTTCACTTTCTTTTTTCTTTTATCTTAAGCTGGTTTGATATCAACTTCTATAATTTTCAGACTAGAGAGTCCTGGAAATGATGTCATATTATGCTTAATATACTACCTTCTATGTGTACCTAGTGTGAAGCAGGTTGATACCATGTGTTAAATGTGAATGGTAAATTGAATATGTATTCAACCAATGTATGCTGGAGACTAGGAATAAAATCATGAAGATCAGCAAATGAGTTGGCTTAGCCCATATTGGAGATATATATATATATATATTGTACAGTGTACAATGTGTGTCTATTCTAAGGCCTATTTTAGCCCTTGTAATGGGCTTCCCCATTACATTGACCAAGTGTAAATCTAAGCTGTATGGTTAGTCTCAATCACACTCTGCAGAAGGGATGAGGGATAGCTTGTTTTACACATCATGTAATCAGTAATGTGTGACGAGACAGGCAGATATATATATATAATATATATTATATATATATATATATATGGCATGCTCTGGTGTAACCCAGGCTAACTCTTGAACTTCTATTATCCTGAGAATGACATGATCCTTTCACTGCTGGATTCATAGGCCCTGCAACCCCATATCCAAATTCTGGAGTGCTCAGCAAGTGCTCTACCCGGCCTTGAAAAATATTAATCAAATACATTTGACATAATGAGTAAAATTGTTTACTGCAATATGCCAAACTGTCTATGAAGAACACTTTCATAAAACAGTCAACAGGACAGATATTGACCTTATTCTTTTCTGAAATGTTGCTGCTGCCTCAGTTTCCCTTACTCTGTAAAGATGATGTAACATACTTGAGTACAAGTTGAATCATTCTTTTTAAAATTGTTCTGGTTTATTTGTTTTTTTTTTTTTTTTTTTTTTTTTTTTTGGTCTTTCTTAGACAGGGTCTCCCTGTAGTCCCAAGCTGTCCTGGCGCATCTGTAGACCAGCTGGCTTGGACTCACAAAGCTCCGCCTTTGCCTCTGCCTCCCCAGTTGTAGGATTAAAGCGTGGCACCGTACACGCCTCAGCAAAATGATCTGTTTTTTGAGATAACGTCTCACATGCCTTTTCTGCCTCTCACAGTCTGGCGCGTTACCAGCATGGCGGCTACCATGTTTGAATCATGTGGTGCTGAGAATCAAACCCAGGACTTCATGCATGGTAGGCAAACACTCTACTAACCAAATCAGCCCCTCGAGTATCTCTTAGTGGAAATGCTTGGGAAGAGTTAGGTTGATGCTGGAGGGTTTGGTTTTGAATATTTACATACACTTAATGAGCTATTTGGAGATGGGACTCAAGTCTAAATAGGAAACTCATTTTTTTCACATATGTAAGTATTCTAGTTTAATTTCTGTTGTGATAAAATACTCTTAGTAAAGCAATTTAGGGGAGGAAGATTTTTTCCGTCCAGTTTCAGCTTACGGCCTGCCATTCAGGGAAGTCAGAGCAGGAGTTCAAGCAGGACTGTGAAGCAGAATCCATGGAGGAGCACTGCTTGCTGACTTGCTTTGGGCTCATGCTTAGCTTTCTTTAAAAAAAAAAATTTTTTTTTAATTTATTCTTGTATGTTTATGAATGTACTGTTTGCATGTAGGTTTGTGGAACCGTGTCATGCAATGCCATGGAGGTCTGAAGAGGGCATCGGATTCCCCTGGAACTGGAGTTAAAGATGGTTCTCAGCCGCCATGTGGGTGCTGGGGATCGAATCCTGGTCCTCTGCAAGAGCAGTCGGGCTCTTAACCGCTAGACTATCTCTCCAGCCCCCAAACTTAGCTTTCTAATGCAGTCCAGGACCATGTACAGGGCATGGTGCCACCCACAGTGGGCTGTGCCCTCCTACATCAATTGACAACCAGGACAATCCCCTATCAGTTTTTGTCAACGTGACTCAAGCCTAGACATACTTGGGAAGAGGTCATTTCAACTGAGGAAGTACCTTCATCTGATTGGCTTATGGTCATGTCTGTAGAGCATTTTCTTAATTGCTAATTGATAACACTATGTGCTCTTAACTGCTGAGTCATCTCTCCAGCCTCAATTCAGTCTTATTTTAATGTGAAGACGTTTTGTGTTTTGTTTTTTTTTTTTTGAGACAGAGCCGAGGCTGGACTTCAATTCATTTTGTAGCCGAGGGTAGCCCTGAACTCCTGATCCTCCTGCTTCTGCCTCCCTATTGGTGGGATTGTAGTCATATGCCACCTCACCTGGCTTTACTGTAAAGACGTTTCAAATTAAATGCCAATTCAATTACTTTCAGCTCTCCTTTCCACCTGACAGTCAGGAAGAAATGGCTTAGTCTGGCTTTGTGGGCCTCTTGGGCTATCCTCCTATCTCTGGGTGCTGTATGGAGGGGGGAGGCGGGGCATCAGTGTATCCTGTGAGAAGCTGCTGCCATGGGCAGCAGCATGCTGGAGAGTGATGGCCTAGTTAGTATTGTATCACAGAGAGGTGGCCCTGAGGCCTCCACAGAGCGGAGGTTGAAGTAGGAGCAGAGGACCCTGGTTAAGGATCCTCCATGGTAACTTTGCAAAGGAGGCCACCTATGTCACATAATTGCTCTTGCCAAGATGAGAAAGGGTAAGCTAAAGATAAGAAGTACATCCATCAGTGTGATACTGCCCAGAGGAACATTCTCTGTACTAGCCTGTCCCAACCATAACGACTGAGCAAGGACCACTGAGGCCCAACCAAGCTGGGGGAACCAATAAACCAGGAGAGAGTGGCCACAGATTGAGGCAGGAAAACAGGAGAGTGAAGTGTATGCAGTAGGGGTATTGAGGAATGACAACCACAATCTCTCTCTCTCTCTCTCTCTCTCTCTCTCTCTCTCTCTCTCTCTCTCGAAAGAGCTGGTACACGTGTCTGTGGATGCACACAGGTGTGCATATACAGGACACAGAAAAGCCTCAGGTGTCACTCCTCTGGAGCCATCTACCTTGTGTTTTATCTGAAATGTGATCTCTCACTCACCGTCCTGGAACTCAGCAAATAGACCAAGCTGGCTGGCCATCGAGCTCCAGGGATCCACCTGTCTCTGTCACCCAGTGTTATTACAAGTGTGAGCCACCATACCTGGATTCATATGGTTTCTGGGGCTGGAACTCAGGTCCTCATGCTTGCAAGGCAAGGCCTTTACTCACTGAATTGTACCCTTGACCTACTCTCAATATGACCATTGTTTTGCTGGGTCCGACTTGGACTCAATTGCACAGGCCATATGGTTTCTCTGACCCATAAAAGTCACTGAATAAGGAAGTAATTTATTGTTGGAGATCACTGTCCACACAAGTATATCCTGATGGCTCACTTTGTTGTTTCCTTAATAATAAGAGAAAGGAGAAGAGTGGGGCTGAGCACGGGTGCAGGAGAGCAGGGAAGATCATGGGTCTGTTAGTGAGAATAGACTCTGCTTATGTGGGAGGAGAAGAAAGATGGGGAAGCCTGGATCTTGATCCACAGAGGGGTTTTCCTGCCTCACAGCTCAGCAAACTGTGAGAGAAAGAGCTGGGAGGGAAAGAGAGGAAGAAGAGGTCATGAACTTCACATGCTTAAGTTAGGATTCGCACAGGCTGTTTAAAGAGGGCACATTTTATAAGTGCCAAATTATCCCAGAGTCTGGGGAAAAGGGGCCAGTATATTTACATGAATGGGTGTCACAAAAGAGAGGACTTTGTCCTCTGAAATGAGAAACATCAAAACAATAGCAGCTGATAATTCTTTCAACAGGAGCCTGAATTCCGACTGGGATTCCTTTGCTGAGGAGCTGCCCAGTGTAACAATGAGCTCTACACAAAGGCTTCTGGGCTGAGCTGGGAAGTCCCTGCAGTCAGCCAGCAGTGCAAGTTTGCTGGTGTAGAAAGCCTTTTCTTCTTTTCTGTAGCCCCAGGCTCCCAGGAAAAATGATTTCAGCAGGCTGCGTGCTGGGCTGCTTACCTCAGCATTATCTGAAGATGTTATCTGGAAGGACTTGCAGCCATCGGAACATTGCCCCAACCAACGTCTTGTCTCATCTGCTTCTGTTTTGGGCATAAAAACACGTGTATGAGGTTAGGAACACTTATGACCTTCTATGGTGTTTAAGCCGTGTGAAAGCGGGTACCTGAGCATTTGAAAGCCCCCCTCAAAGGGTTCTGGGCTAGCTCCTGGTGACCTTAGTCCATGGGCTAAATGATCCCTGGAGGACTTGTCCGCCTTTTGGCAGGTAGGACTGTGAGAAGCTAAACTAGGGACTGACGATGTAGTTTAGTTGGTAGAGAGTTTTCCCAGCATGCACGAAGCCCTGGGTTCCATCCCCTGCACTGTATAAGCTGGACATAGTAGTACACGAACGTACTCCCAGCACTTAGAAGATAGAAGCGAAGATCAGAAAGTCAAGATAATCATTGGCTACAGAGCAAGTTCAAGTTCAAGGTCAGCCTGGGTTCAATGAGACTTTTTCAATAGAAAAAAAAAATGCAAACAAGTAAACAACAGCTCCAATTAGGGCCATGTAAAATGTGTTGGTACCTCACAGAAGGCCGCACCTGGCCAGGACTTAGAGAATAGGAGACTGAAGAGTGTTTTCCTGGACAGGACTCCCGTATCAAACCTCACCCACCCATGGCTCAGGAACCATTTCAGAAGAGAGGCGGAAAGATTGTAAGAGCCAGGGTTGGTCCATGAACATAGGCAAACAGAGGCTTTCAGGCGGCTGGGAGCTTGCACACGTGAATTTGCGGCAATGGTGGCATCGAGCACTCAATCAGATAAGGGCCCAGAGTGGATCAAGAGTAATGGGTGGCAGACTGGCCCTAGTGTGGCAGCTGCTGGAGACTGATCACTGCTGGGTGAGGGAGAGTAGACATTACCTATGATCTCTAGATAGGCCGACTAGACTCCAGTGGATGAATTTGCACTGAAGGATATCTCAGTACAAATGCTTGACTGGATAAGACTTAATATGTATGATGGAATGCATAAGGTCTGTCAGGGGGTAGGGGATGGATGGGGGATAGGGGCTAAATTTGATTAAGAACTGTTGTAGGAAATGTGCAAGAGTTCAATAAAAAATAAAAAAAAGTGTTGTTGTCCAGAGTGTATGAGCATGTGGCCCTCAGAGCCTGCCTCTTATAAGGCCTCCCTCTTCTCCTAGCCTGAGTCACAGCAGCCTTTGACCTTGGACCTTTCCAGGGCCAGGTAATTAAAGGCAGATAGGTACCACCTGGAAGGGTTCTATCCTAGTTTGTCTTCAATTCTGTGGCAAAACTCTCTGACCAAAACCAACTTGGGTAGGAAAGGGTTTATTTGGTTCACATCTCCTAGGTCACAGTTCATTACTTAGGGAGCCCAAGGTAGGAACTCAGGGCAGGAACCTGGAGGCAGGAGCTGAAGCACAGGCCATAGGGCAATGCTGCTTACTGGCTTGCTCTTCTGGCCCATGTTCAGCCAGCTTTCTTATACAGTACAGAACCACCTGCCCAGGGGTGACACCGCCCACAGTGGGCTGGGACCTCCCACATCACTCAACAATCAAGAAAATACCTGACGGAAATGGCCACGGGCCAGTCCAATGGAGGTACTTCCTCAGTTGAGGTTCCCTCCACCCGGGTGTGTCCAGTTGATGCTAAAGCTATCCAGCACAGGTTCCTATCCTGGAAGGTGCAGATGAGCTCTGGCCACACCGTCACATGGCAGGATAGTCGGGGAAGGCCAGGAGCTAGGTGTTATCTGCTAGAAAAAATTAAGTGAACGGGGTGGGCTTACTTAGTGCTGTATCTATGCTTGTTGTCATAGTGCGGCAGGAGGGATAGCCAGCCAAGACATTAACATTATTAACATACAGAAGAAGCCAGTTGGCTGAAAAACTGCTGACTCCTCCCCACCAGAACTACATGCAAAGGACAGAGTATATACACAAAAATCCTGTAATTTGGATTTGGGATGTAGCTCAGTTGGCAAAGTACTTGAGTACCTAGCGTGTTTGATCTTCAACACTGAGTAAACAGGACACCACCGTGCATACCTACAACCTCAACACTTGAGAAGTGAGGCTGGCTTCTGAGGATGTCTTGTCTCCACAGCACCGACATTGCAGATTCACACTACCTCATCTGATCTTGATGTCATTTATTTTAGGCACTGAAAGCAACTCTTTACTCTCTGCCTCTGGGATCTTTCATTTGTAGTAATGCCTTTTCCTCCCTGGTTAGTCTTCTTTAAATGGAATACTCTGTGAAAGCATTGTAATAGACAGAGGCTTTATCCAGGGCTGGGACTGTGATAGAGGCCAGGAGCATTGTTCTGGGAGGGAGCACTTCCAACAAATGGAGAAACACGATGTATTCTCCTAGCCTGTGCATTTACTTCGACAATAGCTTAAAAGCATGTTACTATGAATTGGGGCATGGATTTTGGTATTAAAAATAAAATTCACAGGGCTGGAGAGATAGCCTAGCGGTTAAGAGCACCGACTGCTCTTGCAGAGGACCCGGGTTCAATCCCCAGCACCCACATGGCGGCAGAGAACCGTCTGTAACTCCAATTCCAGGAGAACTCCAGTTCCAGGGGAATCCGACACCCTCTTCTGACCTCTGCGGCATTGCGCGACACGGGTGCACAAACCCACATGCAGACAGTACATTCATAAACATACAAAATAAATAAAAAATAAAAAATAAAAAAATAAAAATTATTTTATTCACAGGGCTGGAGAGATAGCCTAGCGGTTAAGAGCACCGACTGCTCTTGCAGAGGACCCGGGTTCAATCCCCAGCACCCACATGGCGGCAGAGAACCGTCTGTAACTCCAATTCCAGGAGAACTCCAGTTCCAGGGGAATCCGACACCCTCTTCTGACCTCTGCGGCATTGCGCGACACGGGTGCACAAACCCACATGCAGACAGTACATTCATAAACATACAAAATAAATAAAAAATAAAAAAATAAAATTCACTAGATAGAATACTTGGGACTGCTTTCAGGCAGGGATCTGAGGCCCTCAGGATATGCCAGGATGCAAACTAATAGTATTTCTCTGTGGAGCACAGACATAAGAGAACCCAAATTAAATCACAGTTGGGGAGATAAAGTTAGATGTATTAAAGCACTGTGCCTGTTTAGATTATTAGAGAGATTCTAAATTGGAAAAGAGACAGGAAGATGCACTAGCCAGGGCTTTGGAAATTTTAGAGAGAAAGGTAGTCAAGGCTGGCGAGATGGGTCAGCTGGCAAAGTTCTGGCCATGCAAACCTGACAATCTGAGTTTGATCCCTGGAATTCATGGATAGAAGGAGAGGAGGGACTTTACAAAGTAATTCTTTGACATCCACATGTGGACTGTGGCATGCACATGTTTCTATACACATGTTTCTATACACATGCACACATATCACATACAGAATAACAATGATACATTTTTTAAAAAGGAGCCAGAGAGACTGCTCAGTGTGTAAGGGTGCTCGTCACTAAGCCCGAGCTCAATCCCTAGGATCCAATGGTAAAAGGAAAGAACTGACTTCCACAAGTTACTCTCTGAACCCCACATGCATGAGGTGGCATACACACACACACACACACACACACACACACACACACAACTAAAGAAGTACACAAACATAAAAATGTAAACGGGAGGAGAGGAGTATTCAGGGACTCTCGTCTCTTCTCTTCCTCCCCTCTCTTCTTGTCTTTCTCCTCTTCTTTTTCCTTCTCTTTCTTCTTTTTAGAAAGGGTCTCATGTAGCCCAGGCTGGCCTATAACTCTTCATATAGCAGAGGATATCCTTGGCCTCCTGATCTTCCTGCCTCTATCCTCCAAGTGCCAAGATCACAGGTGTATGTCATCATACTCAGCTTTATTGATGCTGGCATCTGAACCCAGGGCTTTGCGCATGCTACGTAAGCTCTTTACCAACTGCACTTCATCCCCAGGCTCTCAAGTAGGTTTCATTTGTTTGTTTGTTTAGAGACAGGGTCTCATGTAGCCCAGGCTGCTCTTGAACTCCCGATCCTCCTGCTTCTATCTCCCTAGTGAGGACTAAGATTACAAGCATATTCCCTCAACGCTTGGTTTATACCAGGCTGGGGATGGAACCTAGGGCTTTGTGTATGGTAGGCAAGCACACTAGCAGCCAAGCTACATCCTCAGCCCCTGCAGTGGTTTAATGCTGGGCTGGTCCCTCCAGCTTTCTGTGTCTGGTCTTTGTCTCGCCTAGTGCTGTATTTGTGAAGAACAATGATTTTTTTTCCTCCTTGGACCATCTTGGCATTCCGGACCTCCGATGTTTCTTGGGTGATTTGTCCTTTGTTCTAACTCAGTATGATATGGAGATTTCCTTTAAGTCCTTAGTATGAATGGAAGCAGAAGAGTGCCAGGAGTCAGCCCAGCATTGAGACAGACTGTAAATACCTGCAGGGAAAGTAGTTAAGCGTTTCCGATAGAAAGGATACTGTAAGTTTAATACTCAAGGGCTCTGCATCAAAGCCCAAATCCCAGCTTTTCTTCCCACTCCGAGACTTCTTAGACAAGGTCAGCACAAAGGATCCTCTGTTCCCAGCGGCTTTCACGTCACCACTTTATCTTGTTCTTCCTGATGTCTTGCCAATCACACTGAGAATTTCTTAAGGGGAGTGAACAAGAATAACCAAACCAGCTTTGCCTCCTCGACAGCAAAGAATAGAAAGAAAAGTCTCGCTTCCTGAGACAGGCTTCTCTGTCCCCTCTTTATTTTCACTGTGTATTTTAACTTGACACTCTGTCTTTGACAACCCCAGGAGTCCAAGCTGATGAAAAGCTTGAGTTAATTTTCTCTTCCATGGCTCAACCTCACATTAAGTCGTTTTTTTTTTTTTTGTTTTTGTTTTGTTTTGTTTTTAAAGTAGGAATTTTGGGAAAGCATCCGTCTGGTCTAGGGAATTGCCCTGTGAGGCTTCTTCATGGGAGAGCTGGGGACAGGGCTCAGTTTTGGCAAGGTACTTGCCTAGCATGCATAAAGCCGGGGGTTCTATTCCTATATTCCTAGCACTGAACAAACTGGCATGGTTGTGCATGCCTGTAATCCCCACACTGGGAAGGTGGAGGCAGGAGTTCAAGGTCATCCTTGGCTACATAGTGAGTGTTCTGGGTTGGTGTACACCGCTGTGATAAAACATTGACCAAGAACAAGTTGGGAAAGAAGAGTTTATTTCATATTACTCTTCTTAGTGATAGTCCATCACTAAGGGAAGCAAGGCAGGAACGTAAGCAGGACGGGAACCTGGGGACAAAAGCTGGAGTGTGGACTGTGGAAAAATGTCACTTACTGACTCTCCCCTCTGGCCTGAGCACACAGGACCACTTCCCAGGTGTGGCACCACCCACAGTAGGCTGGGCCCTCCCCTATCACTCAAAAATCAAGAAGATGCCCACAGACAAGCTCACAGGTCAACCTCCCCAGGTGAGGTTTCCTCTTTGTCGGTGTGTCAAGGTGACAACCAAAGCTATCTAGCACAGCGAGTATGAGGCCAGTCTGGGCTGTATGAAACCTTGTCTCAAACAAAACCAAAACCAAATCCCTCCAAAAGACTTCCTTGTGGAATTATAAACCCATACCCAAGGCCACTAAATCGGTATGTGGCCACCTTTGGTCCTATCAGTGACAGAAGGTGAAATGGCGGCAGTTGGAAGGGGGGAGGAAGGGTGTGCACACCCTGGGTTATCTGTGCCCCGTGCATCTCCTCACCTTTTGGAAGAATGTATCCTTGTGCTAGTGTGTTCGCTAGACTCCTTTCTTCCCAGCCTCCCAGAAGGGCAGAGTGGGTCTCTTCTTCCTTGTTAACTCATTCAGTCTTTCATAGAATTCATTTATCTCTTGACCTTCCTGCAAAGGTTAACATTCAGTGAAGGCTTTTCTGGAGGAGCAGTTGAGTGCAGTGTTTCAGTTCAAGGAGCCTGCAGGCAGCATATTCAAGGAGCCTGCAGGGATAATATTATCTCATCAGCTCTTCGTGAAGGTGGAGGAGGCTCAGGTTGGTACCCAGGAGGACAAAGAAGCTGTGGATGGCCGGCCGTCACTGGACTCTCTTGTAGGTGGTATACTCATTGTTAGAAGTGATCAAGAGATCCAATATGGCAGCCCTTTCCATGATGGTTTTTCTCCTCTCCTGTGCATTTTCTCATCTTTATCCTCCTGAGTCTGTCTAGATGTGGACAATCAATGTCTGCCAGGCACTTTGTACTGTGTTTATACTGTGTGGTAACATTGGGCTCTGAATTACCTACTCTTTCCACTGCTATGACCAAATACCTGACAAAATCAACTCAAGAAAGGAAGGGTTTATCTTGTCTCACAGTCTGAGGGTCCAGTCCCTCACGGTAGAAATAGCCATGGTGGCAGAAGCATGAGGCAGCTGGTCACACTGTGTCCACAGTCAGGAAGCGGAGAGAGACGAATGCTGGACCCCAGCTCACTCTCTCGTTTTTATTCAGGTCAGCTCATGGAAAGTTGCTGACTGCACTTAGAGTTAGTATTCCCACCTCAGTTAACCCAGGCTAGAAGCTCCCTCACAGACATGTCCAGAAGATTGTTTCCATGGCGATTCAAGATCCTGTCACGTTGACAATATTAACCACCATAGGTTCTATTGCCTGATGGGAACTAAGCACTGCCGGACATGGGTGCTGACCAGCAGGAGGGAGCCGGGGAGCAGGTTTGGTAAGGATGGGGAGAAGAACCGGCTTCCTCCTTGGCCTGAGGTCAGACACCAAAGGAGATCTGGGAGACACTCAGGTGTAAGACATGCTTTTGTAAGACTGAACACCTGAGTTCAAATCCCCAGTGTCCGCTAAAAAGCGGGGCATAGCTCTGCACACCTGCAACCCCAACGTTGTGGAGCGTGAAGACAGCAGGGCAGCTGGGCTTGCTGGCACCCTCTCTTGGTGCAGTGAGAGACCCTGTCTCAAGGGAGTAAAGTAGAGAGACAGAGTAGGGTACCTGGTATCCTTTCTGGCTTCCATACTCCTTGGGCTTTCATATCATCCCCACACAGATGTGGGCACACAAAATACATGCCACACAGACACATAAAAACACACAAAGAAAAAAGTCCTGTACTTTTAATTTTTTTTAAATTTTACTTATTTTCTATGTATATGAATGTACTGTCTGCATGTAGGTTTGTGCACCTGTGTTGTGCAATGCCGCGGAGGTTAGAAGAGGGTGTCGGATTCCCCTGGAACTGGAGTTCTCCTGGAATTGGAGTTACAGACCGTTCTTAGCCACCATGTGGGTGCTGGGGATCGAACCTTGGTCCTCCTCTGCAAGAGCAGTCAGCGCTCTTAACCGCTAGGCTATCTCTCCAGCCCAAAAAAGTCCTGTACTTTTAAAACACTATAATTCTGAAGACCACATACATAATCCAAACAAAAATTTCATGAAGCAATACTAACCCTTCCTAAGCGAAACTCTGTGTTGTGTGTTTTCTTTTAAAATGCTGGTTATAACCCATTATTCTGACTTTCTGACCCCTTAATGGCTCAGTCTGAAAATCCCTGGATTAGCTGCTCCCAAAGGGGCTTTTCAGCCTGAACTTTCTGTAATTTTAGATAGACAGGGGCTGCATGGATTTAAAAAAAGAAGGGGTAATTGATCTCCTGGGGTAATGGCTGGTGATAGCCCAGCTAGATTAAATTAGAAAAAAAAAATCAAACATATGGTTGGGCTCCCAGACCAGCGTCCTGGAATTCAGGCACAGTTCTGATGGAACAGAAGAGGCTAATTGTGGGGATTCACTTTGCTGGAATGCGAGGGGGCTGCTTTACTCATCCAAACTGGATTTTCATTTCTGGAAAGAGAAAAGAGGATCTTATCATTGAAATTAACTCCTGAGTATGGGAATTCTGGAAATAATCTATGCTTCTGAGAGAAAAAACCCCAACAACAACCAACCAAACAAAAACCCCAACCCCAGCTTGTTTTAATCTCTAAATGGATAGAGTCTTGTGAATGAGGGGCCTGAGAGTCGGGATTTCCCTGCCTATGTAAATGTTTGTTTTGCCCTAATGTGTTGGTCTCTTTGCTTGAATGCACTAGAGATAGTAATCTAGAAACACAAACTCCAGGAGAAACTTAAAACAAGGAGAGCAAACAGCCCACCCGTCCCCAAACAAAACACCAGCCCCTTGTCTCCCATTCCCCCATCCATCTCAGGCTGCCCGCCCTTGAGTTTCCTTGTGGTGGCAGAGGAGTCCTCACTCACCAATGGCCTCTTTGGGACAGGCTTTTAGTTGGGGTATCAGAACAAAGGGTAACTCTGCCACACACTTGCATGCTCTACAAAGGGCATCAGAAAACCCCTATCTCTACCTCCAACCTTCCCCCTACTCCTTGTATCTAAAGAAAAGTTCTAGAATTCTCCATGACTTTTTGAGATAGGTCTTCATACCAAAAGGAAACCCCTAGAATTCTCTATGATTTATTGATTAGCTCTTAGAGAAGTTCAAGTCTTTCAAAGTGCTTCCTTCATACTGAAGCAAGGGTTCTGATGATTAACATGGGCAACAGTCCCTTAGGGAAAATACCAGGTATTATTACCCATAGCTGCAGCTTTGGCTTGAAGTCCAGGTTGCCTTTCTCTCATACCCATCTGCTGCTCGCTTTTGAGTTTTGGATTAGAACACAGAATTTAGTCAGTGGGTTGGACAAGGTACTGAGCCTCAATAGAAAGAAGCAAAGAGCCAGCCCTGGTGGAGCATGTCTGGAATCCCAGCACTTGGGAAATAAAGACAGAGGATTGGAAATTCAAGGTTTTCTTTGGCTATAAAGTGAGTAGGAGGCCAGCCTGGGCTACATGAGACCTTGTCTCCAGAAATAATAGTCAATATATGGGATTAAATTACATATAACATACATAAAACATTGGGAACACTGCTTAAAAGAATAAAGTAAAAGGCAAGCAGTAGCATTAGTGTGGACAGTCATTGTCCCAGGAAGGAGACTAATTCAAAGGTGGAGAGAAACAAGCTAAGGAGGAAGTCATTCCTTAAGTCAGTGGTACAAGTCACAGAGGACTACGGAAGCAGGAAGAAGCATGCATGGGCATCTCTGGACACAGGGGAGAGGTATAAATACACACACACACAAACACACATATACACGCAAACACACACATAAACACACATATACACAGACATACATATACATGTACACACAGATACACACAGACACACAGATACACATAGACACACACACACACCTGCTAACAAGGAGCAGAGTTGCAAATGAATAAGCAGAATGGTAGAAGAAGCCTTAGCTGCAGCCTGGGGCTCAAGGCGTGTGACTATAGAATCATTCTTCTCTGATTCAGCTGGGACCCTCCCCGCCCCCCTCAAAGCTTCAGGCTCTCTGATTCCAGAGCCTTCCTTCTAGTAAGGAAATGGCAGTTTGCTGGAATACAATGGTCTTTTTAAGGCAGCTCAGATGTTTATCTTATACCAATATTTACCCTATTGAGCAGGATTTGGGTGGCTTATTTTTCGATTCCTCTGGGGAGTAAAGTTTCACTTTGTTAAGTTGAATATCAACTCTTAAATGAAAATGGAAAAATCCGAGAAAATCATCATTCAACTCAAGAATAGGCTCTGGTAAAATCTGGGCTGGGTTCTTCTCTACCTCCAACCTTGGGGCTGGGAAGCCCCAGGAGAAAGCTTGAGGGAGTTGGAGAGGGTTGGTGGCAGGCACACTGGAACGTTCTAGTATCTAAACTTGCCCTCAGTACCGAGCAGCTGTTCACTGAGCCAGTGCTTCCAAGCTCAGGCCCCAGGTGGCCCTGGGTCTGGTCAGCCTTCCTATCTGAGCCGAGCTTAAACCCTAACACCATTTATGTTTTTCCAGTTGGCTTAAATTAGTCCCAGGAAATAGGATCTATGATAACAGCTTCTTGGAACAGGAAAGACAATGGCCAGCTGGCTCAAGGGCGTAGGTATGGGTCAGCTCTCCTATCTTGCCTTAGGGTGGAAGACTTAATTTACAGAGTTCCCTAGGCCTACCATTGAAAAGTTTTTCCTTCAGATAAGATGCGAGACCACAAATGTGTATTTGGAATATTCCTCAGCCTGGCTGTCAAACACTGGGTATATATTTACTCAGTTAAACCTTTTGGGAGCTGTTCAAGTTAGGGTTTCGAAGGTGGTGAAATTGAGACACCACAAGGTCGGGTGTTAAATGGCCAGTGAGTGGCAGAGCTGGGCTTTGCAGGTCTGTTGGGACCACCGGGAAGCCCGAATTCTCAATAGCATGATCTTAGAGCAGGTCTTCGAAGTTTTGTTGTGAGTTTTATTCCAACCTATAAGCTTCCAATCCAATTCAAGGCATGAGACTAATCAGGTGAAGAGAACAAAAGTTCAGGGCTGAGTTTTGGATTCTGGTCCCAGTGTGTGTGCAGCTTGTGCGGCACAACATAAATTCTTTAGATTTCCAAGATACTGTGGGAGGACAGACTACCATGTTTACCCTACTTTGTGTGTGTGTGTGTGTGTGTGTGTGTGTGTGTGTGTCAATGTGTGTGCAGAGTCAACTGTTATTCAAGTGTTACTCCTTATTCTCCTTGCCTTTGGACACAGGGTCTCTCACTGAACCTGGAACTCTCTAAGTACCTAAGATCCTCATCTCTACCTCTCCAGTGCTGGGATTAGAAACTCGTAGGGCTGTGGGGCCTGGCTTTTATATGGGTACTGGGGTAGGGGGGTGGGGGGCTGGAATCCATGTCCTCACGAATAGGAATAACACTAGCAAGCATTCCCCATTGATCCTCCTCCACAGCTTCCCAAGCAATCTCCGTAGTGCTCACTAGAAATTGTGGGAGCCTCAGACCAGAGGTCAGAAGAGCCTGGCTTTGTGCCGGACAGAGGCATCTTTCTTCCCTGCATCTTTCCTCGAGGGTGAAGCTCTGGGAAAAGAGAAGACAGTCACCACCTGTGAGCTCATAGAATGAGCACCTCGCAGTAGGCTTAGGTGGCTGGGAATGTCACTCAGGAGCAGAGCACTGCCTTGTAGCAGGAGGTCCTGAGTTTAATTCCCAGCACTACAGCAAACTAAACCGGGGCTGGGGAGATAGTTCAGTCAGTAAAGTGCTTGCCTTACAATCACAAACACCTGAATTCAATCCCCAGAATCCACTCTAAAAAAAAGCCATGTATAGTATGTTCTTGTAACCCTGGCACAGGGGAGGAGGAGACAGGAGGGTCCTTGGAACTTTCTGTCCAGCCAGCCTGGCTGAATTGGTGATCTCTAAGCCAATGAGAGACACTGTCTCAAAAAAATGAAGTGGAGGGTACCTGAGGAATGACACCTTACATTGACTTCTAGCTTCCACATTCACATAGACACTCGGACACACACACACACACACACACACAGGCACACACGCACAAGTACACACAAAACCAAAACAACACACATCTACTCAGGTTGTGGTGTTATGCTAGCAAGGCCTGCTTCCTTCTCAGAATTTCCACCTCCAAATGTAATAATTTCCCCAAACAGATTTAGAATTCACTAATTTGCAGTCTTGCTTATTCACTTAGTTGAGTCTATAGGAGTCTATTGAGAACCTTCTCTGTGCCTGACACTGTTCTGTGAGGTGAGACACAAGAACAAAAAGATGCAAGGACTTGTATAATTAACAACACAAACAATATTAAAAATTAAGAGACTAGGAGAAAACCATTCTGTCATATATGCCAATAGATGATTTACATAATATGTCAAGAGTACCTATAAATCAATAATAAAATGACATACCCCATAGGAAAAAGGGCAAAAATAGCAACAGATTATTCTCAGAAGAAAGGGAACCTTCGAGGCTGAGGAGATGGTTCAGCAGTTAAAGTGCTTGCTGTGAAAACATGCACACTATAGATCAGATCTCCAGAGGCCCACGAAAATTCCCAATGGCATTGCACCCCACCTATAACATCAGCCTCAGAAGGTGGAGACGAGATGCCTAGAGCCCCTGACTAGCTATGGGTGAGCTCTAGGTTCAATGGAGAGACCCTGCTTCAGTGAATAAGAGAAGAACAGCCAAGGAAGATTCCCGACATCAGCCCCAGGCTTCCACATGCATGCATACATATGTGCACCTACACACATGCATACACACATGAACCCACATATACACATGGAAAAAGAGGGGCTTGTTCTTTGGATTTAGAATTTAACCAAGATAGGAAATGACAATTATAAACAAGTGCTCTTCAGCTCACACAAGGCACAGAGGACTCTGCCACCTAGTGTGTCGACATCTGAAGTAGATGGTAGTAGGTGTCAATTGATCCAAAATCTCTCTTGATTCATCTCTTCTGAATCAAGTATGTCAGGCAGTCGGCCTCCATGTCTGAGTTCCACAGCTGTATAGTCAATCACAAAGGCTTAGGAATATTTGAAAAATAATTACATCTCTATTAAGCATGTAGCATATTATTATTATTTTTTGAAGTTTGGTCTTTTATTTTCCATAGTAATGTCTTTGATTCATACAGAAAGTTGTCTAAAACATGAGCGTAGGGGTTGGAGAGATGGTCCAGCAGTTAAGAGCACTAGGTGCTCTTGCAGAGGATCTGGGTTCAGTTCCTACATGGCAGCTAACAACTGTCTGAAACTCTATTTCTTTGGGATCTGACACCTTCTTCTGACCATCCTGGGCATTGCACAATATAGGTGCACTTACATGCATGTAGCATATTAAACAATACAGTGTGAGAAAGTTTACAGGGGGCTGGAGAGATGGTTCAGTGGTTAGAGCATGTTCTATTTTTGCAGAGGACCCAAGTTCAGTTCCTAGCACCCATATTCGTCAGTTTACAATGGCCTATCACTTCAGTTCCAGAGGATCCAAAGCCCTCTTTTTTTTTTTTTTTTTTTTTTTTTTGGTCTCCCTTTAGTCCCAGCTGGCCTGGAACTCACTAGGTAGACCAGGCTGGCCTTGAACTCACAGAGATCCTCCTGCCTCTGCCTCTGCCTCCTGAGTACTGGGACTAAAGGTGTGCCACCACGCCCAGCTCTCAATGCCCTCTTCTGGACTCCAAGGGCATTGCACTCACATACAAACCCACATACAGACACACACGTACACATAATTAAAATTAAAATGAAATCTATAAAAGCACTTTACATGCCCTGTTCATTGTATTAGAAAATATAAATCATGGGGAAATGGTTTTAAAGTCTGTGGGAGCTGGAGAGATGGCCTAGTGGTTAAGAGCACTGACTGCTCTTGGAGAGGACCTGGGTTCGATCCCCAGCACCCACATGGCGGCTGAGAACTGTCTATAACTCCAATTCCAGGAGAACTCCAGTTCCAGGGGAATCCGATACCCTCTTCTGACCTCCGCGGCATTGCACAACATAGGTGCACAAACCTACATGCAGACAGTACGTTCATACACATAAATAAATAAAATTAAAAAAAAGTTTAAAGTCTGTGGGAGGATGTGCACAGGTTATGTTCAAACATTACACTCTTTACAAGGAGCTTGAGCATATGCATACTTTCCTCCTTCCTTCCTCCCTTCCTTTCTTTCTTTCTTTCTTTCTTTCTTTCTTTCTTTCTTTCTTTCTTTCTTTCTTTCTTTCTTTCTTTCTTTTCCTTCTGCAAGGTGTCCTAGTTAGCTTGAACTATCAGCTTGGCACAGGCTAGACTCACATGAGAAGGGGCTCTCCACAGAGGGATTGGTTTCCCAGATCAGATTGGCTGTGGGCCTGTCTAAGAGGGATTGTCATGACTGTTAATCTGTGGAGGAGGCGCCCACTGTGGGCAGCACCATCCCTCAGGCAAGCAGTCCTTGACTGTATAAGAAAACTAGCTAAGCATGAGCCTGTGAGTGAGCCAGAAAGCAGCATCTTCCATGGTTTCTGCTTCAGATTCCTGCCTGGATTTCCTACCTCAACTTCCCTCAATAATAGACAGTAACCTGAAGTATAAGTTGAAATAAATCCTAGGCCACCATTTAAAAATTTTATTTGTTTGTTTTTATTTGTATGAGTTTTTTGCTTGCATGTATGTAAATGTGCCCATGCAATGCCTGAGGAGGTCAGAAGCCAGCATCAGAATCCGCTGGAACTGGAGTTACAGACAGTTGTTAGCTGCAATATGGGCGCTGGGAACCCGCCCTGAGTCCCCTGCAAGAATAGCAAGTGTTCTTAACCACTGAGCCATCTTTCCAGCCACTGTACCCATTTTAAAGGTAGCTTTAGGACATTATAGTTCATCTGATCCAAGAACTTTTTACCTAGTAAATGACCATTGATCCTCTCTGCTACTTTCCCATTCCTGGAGACCATTAGTGGGGAAGCTACAGCTATGGGTTTGCTTATTCCGGATGTCTTATACGTGGCATCACATTTGTGTCTGTCTTCTTCCACTTGGCAAAATGCTTTCAAGGCTTATCCATGTTGCAGTTCATATGTAGCATATCCATGTTGGAGTGCTCTGTTGCTTTTTGTGGCTGAACCATGTTCTGTTTTAATGGATGTACCACATTTTGTTTATCCATTTATCAGTTGATGGCATTTGGGTTTCTCATTAGTATTTAAAAATACTGGGGCTGGAGAGATGGCCTAGCAGTTAAGAGTGCTGACTGCTCTTACAGAGGACCCAGGTTCGATTCCCAGCACCCACATGGCGGCTGAGAACCGTCTTTAACTCCAGTTCCAGGGGAGTCCGACGCCCTCTTCTGACCTCCGAGGCATTGCATGACATGGGTGCAAAAACCTGCATGCAGACAGTACATTCATACACATAAAAAAAAGAAAAATACTTTTGTGTTGTATATGAGGCAAAATTCTTTTTGTCATGAGACAGAACACAGACAGACAATTAAAATTTACTGATAGGTGTATATATGTAAAAGAGTGATGGATAGACCATCCCAATATATGCAGTATTGATTATTTGGGATGAGAACACTGGAGAAACTGTAGCTGAGTAAAGAGTTTCCTACAGGTCATAAAGATTCCTTTGGGAGGAGTTCTCCCATCCTTCCAGGGCAAGAAAATAACCTTTATCACCAGAGACTGGTAATTGGGGCTGCAGTAGGTCCGAACAAATAAACTCATGAAGTCACTCTTATCTTCTGTCCACTTCACATCCCCTTGTAGATCTTGATAACTCCTAGAATTTATGTCCCTGGCTACAGATCCCTTTGGCCTGGCATCTCTTTAGAAGTTTATCTTTTAATTGTTATAAACAGTATAAAACATCTTTTTTTTCTCAATCATTTCTTTGGACTTTACTCTCTTGTGAAGATCTTATCCATGAAAATGAAAATTTGTATACTTTCCTCTTGTTGGTTTTTCTTGTGTTTATTTGGTTCCTAGATTCAGCCAAGGAGGTTATGTAGAAACCAAGGGAGATACATGGGGTTTCTCTCCTACACACACACACACACACACACACACACACACACACACACACGAATGCATGCATACATACCATCTGCATGTATAAGTCTATACAACAATCTAAATACCGTTTTTGTTATTGTTGCTTTTTTTAAAGTTAAAATCACTTTATTCTAATTAAGTCCCAAATAAAAACACCACACAGGAGATTAGAAAAGCCACTTAAGCCTTGCCCAGTCCCCAACTCTGTGCATCTCAATGAACTTCTCTGTAGCTAAAAGGGCCATTCTGAGGCTATGGAGCTTTGCTGATGGCTTTACACTTCCACTGTTGATTACATTTTCATTCAAATATCCACAAGGAAAAAAAATTATGGTGGAGTTGAAACAGGAAAATAGAAGCTCTCTGTCCTCTCTCACGACTCATGGGTCCTTCTGCCTATGTTGATGGTTTTTTTTTTTTAAATATTTTTTTTAATTTTTAAAAATTTATTTCTGTATGTGTATGAATGTACTGTCTGCATGCAAGTTTGTGCACCCGTGTCGTGCAATGCCGCGGAGGTCAGAAGAGGGTGTCGGATTCCCCTGGAACTGGAGTTCTCCTGGAATTGGAGTTTCAGACGGCTCTTGGCTGCCTTGTGGGTGCTGGGGATCGAACCCGGGTCCTCTGCAAGAGCGTCGGCGCTCCTAACCGCTAGGCCATCTCTCCAGCCCCTGTTGTTGGTTTTTTAAAAAAAATATTTTATTATTTTTATTTTATGTGTATGAGTGTTTTGCCTACATGTATGTAAGTGCTCCTGTGCCTGCAATGCCTGCAAAGGCCAGAAAAGGGTATTGGATCCCCTGGAACTGGAGTTAGGGATGGTTGTTACCCCCCATGTAGGTGCTGGGAATTGAATCTGGGTCTTCTGCAAGAAAAGCAAATGTTCCTAACCACTGAGCAATCTCTCTAGGCCCTGGTTTGGTTTTTTTTTTTTTTGAAACAGGGTCTCATGTAGCCCAGGCTGGCCTCAAACTCCTTATGTGATCTAGAATAACCTTGAAATTCTTTTTTCTTGGTCTTTTTGAGACAGTCTCCCTGTAACCCCTAGCTGGCCTGTAACTAGCTATGTAGACCAGGCTGGCCTTGAACTCAAAGCGATCTGCCTGCTTTTGCCTCCCAAGTGCTGAGATTAAAGGTGTGCACCGTTACACCAGGCTGACCTTGAACTTCTGATCCTCCTGCCTGCACCTCCCTAATGCTGGGATTACAGGCGTGCACCATCCTGCTCAGCATATGCTGCACTAGGGATGGAGCCTAGGGCTTTGTGTGTGTTACACAAGCACTTTACCTCCAAGCTCCAGCCCAAACCCCTAGTGTCATAACTTCGAGCTCAGATGATAAGGTGTCATTTCTGACACGAGGATCTGTCCGAGTGCCCAGTTTTTCCTTCTCCTGCTCCTGGGTTTCAATGGGGTCGGTGATGAAACCTGTTTGTCCTAGGAGTCAAGAGTTTAACTTTATCCCTGGCTCGGCAGCTTCGACCACTTTGCTCCTCGGAAGCAGGAGCCAGAAGGGGGAGGGGGACAGGACTGTTCCTCCTGTCTGTTTCACAGTGACCAGGTTTCAATGAAAATGAGCTCATAAGCTCTTAGGAGGCCTGGGGTGTGTGGGGAGAGTGAGTCACTGGTGTGTCTGTGAAGTGCCCAGGGCTGTTTTGTAGAGGTTGGGCTCTGGGCTCTGTTTACATCTGGGAGGGGGTCCGAGAGTGGGCAGCAAGAGGCATCATGGAAAATGAATGTTCTCTGTGTGGGATCCAAGATCACTCTCCTGAGATTCCACCCTCCCCCACTCCTGGATTCACAGAAGAGAACTGTGTGTGAACAATGGATGCAAAGTCTCCAGAAAAGCTGACAGCCTTCTTGGAGGCCTCCACAGCTTGTAGCTCCTTGAATTGGACCCTGGGGTGGGAAACGAGGGTGAGATGAAGGCCTGGAAGGGCAGCCAGTCTGTAGGGTCAGGTTAGTTGCACTGCTGGGTCAGTAGTTTTCATACATAGCTGTGGCTGAGCTGGCTGAAAGAGACTCCACCGGGCTATTCTTGGTTGCTTGGGACAACTGCTCTATGTCTCTGGAACATTTAAGGGAGAGTTGGGTTGCCAGACTTACCTCTAAAAAATACCTCAACCAAACTGAAGTGCCTGGAATCAGCCCAAGATGTGCACGAGTGAACCAGTCCTTATGGGTTTAGGGGTGCTGTTGAGACCATTTAGTTCTCTGACACAGTTGGTTGTAGTTATAGTGTGGATGCATATAATTCAAGGCTGACTGACTCAGCTGAGGAGTTTTGGACTTTGATGCTCTCCGGACTGCCCTACTAGGTCAGTGCCCCACTGCCTGGCTTATGAGCTGTGAGAGAGAAGGTGCTGAGTGCCAGGATCTACTTAGAGCTGGGTGGGCTGGGTGGTGGGCTTACCATCCTCCTTGCTGGTATTGCAACTCTGCCTCTCCCTTTGGGTAGCAAACTATCAAAGCAATGGACCCCAAAGAAACTGGAATTGCCTCAGTAATCTCATGCTGGGAGAAGTGGCTGAAGCCTGGTGTCAGTCAGAGCTGGTCTCCCCGGAAGAGATTTCACACAGTTCTGACAACTTGTCAGACACCTTGCCAGAGAGGCTGGAGCCCAGGCAGGGGTGGGTCGGTGGTGGGCGATGGGAGTGACCACACTTTGAGCAGGATGGCTTAGCTATGCCTGCCTCATGTGGGGCACCAAAGTCGGACTCAGGGGACAGGAATCTCACGGCCTCTTTATTTTTTCACCTTTACAATGTGACAATGTGGCCTCATTGAACACATCTTTTTCTGTGTTTCTCCATTACCAGTCCCTGTAATTGGTGAGTAGGGTACAGGTGGCAGAGCCTAGCTTGTTTGGGCCGCCAGGAACCAGGCTGTGACCCTAACTCTGGGAACAGAATCTCTGACCAAACTAGAGGTGTCAGAACTTGGGTTCCTCAGAAGTTTGAGCTACAAACATGGACATTTTGGAGCTCAGGAAAAGTAAAGCAAGTCAAATCAGAGACCACTAGTCAGCTCGAGTTCGTATTCTGGGGAGAAATGGAAGCATCAGGGCTGGTGCTGAGGGTCAAGTTCACAGAGCAAAGACTTGGAAGAGAGTGGTCAGGTAGGAGAGGAAGAAAGAGAAAGAAGAGAGGGGGGAGAAAAAAGAGAGAGGGAAGGGGAGAAAAAGGAAGGAGGGAGGGAAAGGGAGGGAGAGAGAGACAGAGATAGAGAAGCAGAGATACCCAGAGAGAGGAGACAGAGAGAGAGACAGACAGAGAGACAGACAGATAGAGAGAGAGAGAGAGAGAGAAGCAGAGATACCCAGAGAGAGGAGACAGACAGAGAGAGAGAGAGACAGAGAGAGACAGAGAGAGAAGCAGAGATACCCAGAGAGAGGGGACAGAGAGAGAGACAGACAGAGAGACAGACAGAGAGAGAGAGAGACAGAGAGAGAGACAGACAGAGAGACAGACACAGAGAGAGAGACAGAGAGAGAGAGAGACACAGAGAGACAGACACAGAGAGAGAGACAGAGAGAGAGAGAAGCAGAGATACCCAGAGAGAGGAGACAGAGAGAGAGACACAGAGAGACAGACACAGAGAGAGAGAGAGAAGCAGAGATACCCAGAGAGAAGAGACAGAGAGAGAGACACAGAGAGACAGACACAGAGAGAGAGAGAGAGAGAGACAGAGAGACAGAGAGACAGAGAGAGAAGCAGAGATACCCAGAGAGAGATACACACATAAATACTGAGACAGAGGGAAGAGACAGAGAGAGGAGAGGGACAGATACACATACAGAGATAGAGACAAAAGGCCCAGAGAGGAGAGAGACAGACAGACAGACAGACAGACACACACACAGAGGAGGTAGAGTATGTGTATGAACACACGTTTAGGTTGACTGTGTATGTGTATAAGGTCTGTATATATGCCCGTGCTAGGTATATTTAGGCATCTAAAATCAATGTATAGAGAACAAATCTATGTTCGGATCTTCTAAGCACTTTGTGTATTTGATGTGTGCATTTAGGGGCGGGCAGGTGTGTGCTGTTTGACTTTGCTGCTTGGGCACCTGTGGACTTGCATCTCCATCTGGTTAAATGACTGCCCCACACCTTCCTCCTTGGAGTTGCTATTCTTCTTCAAGGACCGTTTGGAGCAGAGACTCTACGGTTGCATTTTGAACTTGAATTTCAAAGGCATTAAAATTAATGGAGCAGGAAAATTACCGAGAGAGGTAAGGAGAAATTACTGAGACCTTAATAATAAATGTGTCAACAGCACTCAGGAAAACATTTCTCCTTCAAGCCTCTGACTTTGTAGTTCCCAGTTCTAGCTCCTAAGTGCAGGCACCTTCAATAGACTGGAAACTCAAAGGCAGCTTAAAGGCTTCAGCAGCATCTTCAGCTGACAGTGGACTTGGGTGGTATGTAAGAGTGAGGAGGTGGGGGTCACCTTGCAGTGTGAGGGTCCCATGGAGCTGAACGAAGATGAACTTGGGGATGAGTGTCGGGGTGCTAACTTCGTCAGGACTGGGTTCTGCTGGGCGAGCAGGACAGATAAATGTCATCAGGACTTGTCTTCTCATCTGCAAACCGAGGTGTTCCTGGGAGTGGCTCTTCTTGGGGTCGGAGCTCAATTGATGCACAGAGCCCTGGGCTCCACCCCTGCACTCCACCTCAAACCAAGCACAGTGATGCATCCTATAATCCCAGCACTCAAGAGGTAGAGGCAGGGGATCAGAAGTTCAAGGTCATCCTCAGTCACATACTAAGTTTGAAGCTAGCCTGGGCTACATGAGACCTTGTCTCAATACAACAAAACAAGCAAAAATCAGAACAGAGACTCTCTTAAAGCATAGAAGACTTGGGATTGCTGGCCAGCAGCTACCTGTGGTTCCTGGTGAGAGGGGATTTCAGCAGTGTTTGTGTTCCTTTTCTATCATGTTGAAGAGTGTAGAAATCTAGGTTTCTGGGGAAAAAAAGACTGTGTCCCTAGTAGACAAGGTGTTTTACTTTCTAGGCCAATCGATACCTGTCTACAAAGTCAATAATGTCTCATGAAGGTGTGTACCTGTCTACAAAGTCAATAATGTCTCATGAAGGTGTGTGTTCTCAGGTGTTTCCAGCAGAGTTAGACATAAAATCCATCAGCATCTTCCATGCCCTGAATAACGGAGACTGCCCTGCCCCTTCAGGTTGACCCCTGCATTGTCAGTTACATACAACCCCCTGTGATGAGGGTACAGTGGTCTTTCCTCTCACCAATGAGAAACAGGCTGAGTAATCAAAGCCTGAGTGCATCACACAGAACATTTTGATTCCTAACTATGCTCTTGGTTACAGAAGATCCCTTTCTCCACCTAAGAATGGGAATTCTCAACAGATTCCACAGTGTGAAAACCCGTAAGACCAGGCTGGGGATTAGCTAAATTGGCAGAACACCTGCCTGGCATGCACAAAGCCCTGGCTCCATCCCCAGCAGTGTAAAAAAGCAGGTATGGTTATAGACACCTCTCATCCCAGCTGGAGGGAGGACGACCAGAAGTTCAAAGTCAGCCTTGGCTACATAGCGAGTCTGAAGCAAGCTTGGGCTATATGAGACCCTGCCTCAAAACAAACACACGAACACACAAACAAACACACACAAACACACAAACAAACAAACAAAAGCACCCTCAAACAACACAACACAAGCAAAGCCCCTAAGATCAGGCAGCCCTGTAGTCCAATCCAGAGCCAGCTTCCTGGAGTGTGGCCCCTGAGGGGAGTCTTGGGTGGAATTCAGGGCCAAGGAGACCTTGGGGTTTCAGGGTCTTCTGACCATCTTAACATATGGTTTCAGGTTCTGGAGATAGGTACCGGGATTTGTTCCTTCCAAAGAAAACCCTTTCATATGCTTAGTAATGAATTATTATTAATTTTTAATCTGTGTGTGTTCACGTGGGTGGGCATAAACTCACATGCCATGGCACGTGTGTGGAAGTCAGAGGATAACCTTAGGTGTGTCCGTCTTGGCCTTGTACTTAATCTGAGTCAAGGTCTCTTGTTGACCCCTGCCCACGTTGCCACTTCCCCCCTGGGATTAGATTCATTGATGGCATCTCGCTTCTGTGGGCTCTGGGCACCCAATCTCCACTTCTCAGGCTGGCCGGGAAAGCAGTTTACCTCCGAGGCATCTTTGCAGCCCTATGAGCTGGGAATTATTAAATGTGATGTTTAGAGACAGTTTCTTCTTGAAGAACAATTCTCAGATCCATGGAAAAGAATCACACCGTTCCTCGCTGCCCTTCAAGCTCTCGTCCGCAGCCTCGAGGCAGGGGACAGGCTGAGGTGCTTTGCTCCAGGTCTGGCTGTTTCCTTCTCCATACAAGTTAATTTCCCCAGGACTGTACAGCCACTGTTCACTATGGACACAACGTTTTTCTGCGAGATACTTTCAGAAACCACCAACAGCCTTTTAGTCTGCAGGAATCTTATTTAAAGAAATTTGCATTAACAGCTCTTGGGGCCCCCTAATTTACATAGTGTTTGAAAGGGCAGTAGCTTGGGGAATGCAATGAAAAAAAAAAAAAAACAACCCCGTGAATGCCTTGGCATTGCATGCTCTGTGGACACGCCCACGACTGTTAAAAAGTAGAAATTTAACTTCTGGTCAACTCTGTATTCACATGCAGCTACAGAGTCTGGGAAAAGAATTCATACTGTGATTTCTTCCTTACCTTTGTAGCTGTAGTAGATAATGTTGTTATTGGCTTTTGATTGTTCTAGAAAAGAATAAAGACATTTATTATTTCTTTTCTGGGGGTGGAGGGAAACGTAAGTCATTAATTAAGGCATTATAATGGAGTGTGTTCTAGGGAGCCAGGAGTATTGTGTAGCTCCTGCCGGATCCAATTTGGTAATAGTATCCTACAGGCAAGATTTCTGCAAGCTTATGTTTCTGAAAAAAAGATAGGTTTATGGATTCAAAAACAACTTTTATTTTATTTTATTTTAAAATTTTTTATTTATTTCTGTATGTGTATGAATGTGCTGTCTGCATGCAAGTTTGTGCACCCGTGTCGTGCAATGCCGCGGAGGTCAGAAGAGGGTGTCGGATTCCCCTGGAACTGGAGTTCTCCTGGAATTGGAGTTTCAGACGGTTCTCGGCCGCCATGTGGGTGCTGGGGATCAAACCCGGGTCCTCTGTAAGAGCGGTCGGCGCTCTTAACCGCTAGGCCATCTCTCCAGCCCTCAAAAACAACTTTTAAAAGAAAACGATGGGCCGAGGAGACGGCTCAGTGGGTAAAGCGCTCGCTACGGAAGTGCGAGAACCTGAGTTCAGATCCCCAGAACTGGTGTAAAGCCAGATGAAATGGCAGTGGTCTGCAATCCAGCACTCCTACAGCGAGGTGGGAGGTGGAGACAGAGCTCAGAAGCCAGCTCGCCAGCATGGGCAGCTGATGGACACCTGATTCAAACAAAGAATAAAGCGAGGACTGACACTTGAGGTCTTCCTCTGACTGCCACGTGCCATGTGAGCACCCACACTCACACACCTACACACACCCACACTCCCACACTCCCACACTCACACTCACACACACACACACACACACACACTCACATACACACACTTTCACTCACATACACACTTGCACACATACTCCTACACACACTCACACTCACCCACACACTCACACACACTCTCACACTACTAAAGATAAAAATAACCCAACAATGTTTTATATTATCTAGAGAGTAGGGTAGGTCTATGACACTTGTAAGTCTTGCTGACGCATGAATATGAATGTGTCTGTGTTTCATGTCTTGGATTCTGGGATAATTACTGAATTAAGTGTAACTCATTCCAAATTTTTATTTATTATTCTTGTGCCTGCAGATGTGAGGTGCAGGCACATGCATCCCATGGTACATGGATCGAGGCCAGAGGACAACTTTTGGGATTCAGTTTTCTCCTTCTGTCTTGTTTGAAGCAGGGTCTCTCTTGTCCGTGTTGTGGCTTCATCTCCCGTCTCGGTGTAGTAGTGCTGGGATCACAGGTGCTCCCCTGCTCCTACATCTCCCGTCTCAGTGTATGTGATCCTAGCACTATCACAGATGCTCACTTGCTCCTACATCTGGCTTTTTTTTTATGGGGTTCTGGGGATTGAACTCAGGTTGTCAGGCTTGGGCAGCAAGTACTTTGACCTGCTGAGCCATCCACTAGCCCTCATTCTAAGTTTTAAAATGAAGAGAAAAGAAAAGGGAAAGAAACATGCAATCATTTTTCCGAAGGAATAGGAAAAGTAAGATGGAAATGTAAATTTGAGTGTCTTGAGGGATTCCTAGACTTGTTGAACCTGACTTAAATGGAGGTGCATAGCCCCAAGAACCATACTGAGAGTCCTGTAGGGACATGAACTTGAATAGGAACAAGAAACCATCTCTCTAATAGAAAGTTGGCATGCTCTTTAGGAACGCAGTGCTGTATGGCAGGACAGTTGCTTCCTTCCACATTTCCAGATTCTTTGGCTGTGCAATGAATTAAATTGACATAAAAGAATCACTGTAATTGCATGGATACTGTAGGGACAAAGAAAAGTTTTCTCTTTGCCCTCTCAGAGTCCCTGACAACTGCACAGGACAGAGGCATATACATTTATGAATATGCAAAAGAGAGGAAATCAATGCAGGGTGTCAAAAATCAAAGAATTGTGATTATCTACTTACTAACCACTGTTCAGAGACATTTCAGAGCTCAGTCCATTTGGGGTGCCAGGCTGAAATGTAGGGCACACTACCGATCTACCTTTGAACCCCATGTATATCCAAGCCCCAGCCACTCCCTTATCTTTACAGGAGAAGGAGAACGGGACAATGAGTGGTTTGGGAGACAGGGTCTCCCTGTAGCCCCAGCTGTCCTGGAAGGACAGCCTTGAACTAGGCAGCCTTGAACTCCCGGAGATCTGCCTGCCTCTGCCTTCTGAGTGCTGGGATTAAAGGTGTGTACCCATACCTGGATAGGATTAGGTTTTAATAAATCTTTCTATTATTTAGAGTTTGAATTATTCCAAGAGACAGAGGTCATCTTGGAAAGGAAGTCTGTTTTTCTTTTCATTTTTTCCTTCTTCCTCTTCCTCCTCCTCCTCTTCCTCCTCCTCTTCTCCCCTCTTTTCTTCCTCCCTCCCTTCCTCCCTCCCTCCCTCCCTTCCTCCCTCCCTTCCTCTTTCTCTCCTTCCTTCCCTGAGGTCTCATATAGCCCCGGCTAGCCTTGAACTCCCTATGAGCCCCAGCTGGCCTGGAACTCATTCTGTAGACCAGGCTGGCCTTGAACTCACAGAGATCTGCCTGCCTCTGCCTCCTGAATGCTAGGATTAAAGGCATGCGCCACCATGTCTAGCTTAAAGACGGTTCTTAGCTGCTTAAAGACTGTTCTTAGCCACCATGTGGGTGCTGGGGATCAAACCCGGGTCCTCTGCTAGAGTAGTCGGTGATCTTAACCACTGAGCCATCTCTCCAGCCCCTTTGATTGTTTTCTTAGATCATATTCCCAACAGAGGAGTTGGAGAGTCAGTTTTTGAGTCTTAAACATAACTTCATAATTTGAAAATTATTTTTCTCAAAACATTAGTACTAGTTTGTATTTCTTTTGGACTGGAAGGGAAGCACTCCTTTTGGATCCTGGTGGCTATCTAAGAGCTTGGTGTTAATTTTAATTTAGAAACCAGCATTTCAACTACTCGTTTCCATGTCTGTTTGTTGCCTGATAACTTTAGACAGAGATGACCAAATTTGGAGTGTTGCTATAAAAAAAATTGGCATCGAATCAACTCTCAAAGCTCTTCAGTGGAGGTTGGCCAAATTCAATAAAAATGAAAGTCATGCTTTTAATTGGCAACCTTTTTTGGTCAGGGTCTTGCTAGGTGGTCCAGGCTGCTCTTGAATTCACCACTTTCCTACCTCCAGTGCTGAAATTACCAACACGCACTCCACACTGAGCTGCAGGCTCATTGCAATGAATTTGAAATGTGGATGTGTGACCCTGCTGAGGAAAATGACAAAACACAGGTCCACCTCTCACAGTTCAGCAGTGGCGGCTGGGGCTTCCTTACTGAGCCTGACTTCTTCAGTCTTCTGTTGGTGGTTTAGGGGATAGAATACAGGACCCCAAGCATGCAGGGCACATACTAAGCCATCGAGCCACACCCCAACCTTATCCTTACTCTTCACTGCAGACTTGTAAGCCTACTTCACTTCCCTCGGAGGCCGTGCTAGGTGAGAGGAAGAGACAGGATGAGCATGAAGGGTGGAACGTAATAATACTTCGCATTGATTATAATTTTAATGTAGGACTGAGGAGCTGGCTGACTGGGCAGGAACGTGTGCTGTGTGAGCATGCAGACCAGAATCTGGGTTCCTGGCATCCACACAAAAGCTAAGCATGGCCATTTGCACCTATAGCCTTGGACCTGGGAAGGTGGGGGGGTGTGGAGAGGGGAGGTGAGAGGGGCTTGCTGGCCAGCAGCCTAGCTGAAAAACAGGGAGCTCCAGCTTCAGTGAGAGACCCTGTCCCAAGGTGAGGAGTGACAGAGCAGGCCACTGATGTCTTCCACTAGTGGGCATGGATGCATGTACCTGCAAACACACATGTGCACACACACACCACACGAAGTTAAAGAGAAGCAGTATCTATCATTGCTTTACTATATATGTAATATTCTTTTTTTTTTTTTTTTTGGTCTTTTCTAGACAGGGTCTCCCTGTAGTTCCAGCTGTCCTGGAACTCACTCTGTAGACCAGGCTGGCCTTGGACTCACAAAGATCCGCCTGCCTCTGCCTCCCAAGTGCTAGGATTAAAGGCGTGCGCCACCTCGCCCTGCTCCAGCTAACAATCTTAGAATGGTGAGAAAGTCCCCAGGGAAAGGCAAGCAGCATTTGAGCAGGAAGAGAGCAAGGGAGAGCGAGGGGTAGCGAGCGAGAGCGAGGGAGAGCGAGGGAGAGCGAGGCAGAGCGAGGGAGAGCGAGGGAGAGCGAGGGAGAGCGAGGGAGAGCGAGGGAGAGCGAGGGAGAGCGAGGGAGAGCGAGGGAGAGCGAGGGAGAGCGAGGGGTAGTGAGGGAGAGCGAGGGAGAGCGAGGCAGAGCGAGGGAGAACGAGGCAGAGCGAGGGAGAGCGAGGGAGAGCAAGGGAGAGAGCGAGGGAGAGCAATTCTGTAAGAGCAGTCAGTGCTCTTATCTGCTCAGCCATCTCTCTGGCTACTAATCATCTTAAATTGTGATCAACAGTGACTCTGGGAAGTTTTTCCTGTAAAGTTCTCTAGTATACTATGTATAAACAAACTCATGAGCATGGTAAAGGGGTTTAGGATGGGACCCAGTACTCCAAGAGTCAGGTATTTACCAGACATCAGCCACATCAGCCTGAGCCACCATTCTGGCTTGGACAAATCAATTTTGTGCTATTTTATAGACATTGCTCATATCAGAGTCACAAAGTACACTGCAGCTACTTATTCTCTGGTACAACGCTGTACTTTCTCTGTAAGTAGTGATTATTTTCATCCACACATGAATACCTGTTATTAATATATCCTTGAAGTCTCTACCAGAGTCACAAAACACCTCTAAACCTGCTTCAAGTTATCAGATAATTTATCAGTCAGGGATAGGCTGGTATATAATACCTCTTTTTTTTTTTCCCCAAAAGAAGAGCATTTTGGCTGGAGAGCTGGTACAGCTGTAAAAGGCTCACAACCCAAACCAGAGCTCATTTCTTTCCTAGAACTTTCTTTGTGTCTATCTGCCTTCTCCTGAGCTGTCCTAGAATTTCTTTTCATCCTTGTCTTTGGAATTTTCAGCCCGTTCTAAAGATCTTGTCTCTGTCAGTTTGAGATGCTACAACAAAATACCATAGGCTGAGTAATTAATGAAAAACAGAGGCTGGAAGTTCATAATTAAATCTAACAGCAGCAGCTGGAATGTTCGATGAGGGCCTTTTTCTAACTCATGTCTCCCTTTATGTGTCCTCACATAGCAAAAGAACAAAAAGGGCAAACAAACCCTCTTTGAGCTTCTTTCACAGGGCCACAACCCGCGTATCTCTTCTGGTGTGTCTGCCTGCACAGTGCTTGACCAGACAGGTAGGCAGAAAGAAGAAGGTTTTTGGATCCAGGTAGATTTGGTTTTAATTACCATCAGCAATAAATTATTTAATCTCCCGTTCTTCAGGTTTCTTACTCAGAGCTGAAGACAAGTGCTGCCCTGGGAGGAGGGCAGCCGGTCAGTCTGGTCAGAAGACAAGTGCTGCCCTGGGAGGAGGGCAGCCGGTCAGTCTGGTTGGAGGGACGATGCCTCCCTCCTGTCGCCAACCCTTTCCTCAACATGCATTCTAAATAGCACATTTTCATATTTTATTTTTCCATTTTTCTTGTGTTTGTGTGTATGTATGCATGCTTTTGAATGTGTATGGGTGCATGCATGTGTGTGGATGCGTGTGCGTGTGTGTTGGAGTATATGTGAAGGACCAAGGTTGATGTTGGGGATCCCCCTCCATAGCTCTTCCACTTTATTCATTGAGGCAGGGTCTCTCAATCAACCCAGAGTGCATAGATGCACTTAGTTTACTTTTGCTGGTCAGCTTGCTCCCGTCTCTGCCTCCTATGGCTGGAATTATAGGCAGGTCACCATACTCACCTAACATTTATGGGGTTTCTGGGGATCCAAATTCTGGTCCCCATGCCTGTGCATCAAATAAGCTATCTCCCTAGTCCCCATTTTCATCATAAAAGTGTAAATTTTCGCCGGGCGTGGGGGCACACACCTTTAATCCTAGCACTTGGGAGGCAGAGGCATGCGGATCTTTGTGAGTTCAAGTCCAGCCTGGTTCACAGAGAGAGTTCCAGGCTAGCTGGGGCTACAGGGAGACCCTGAATCGAAAAGACCAAAAAAAAAAAAGTGTAAATTTTCATGAATGCTACATTCTGTACATTAGTACCCTGTGTCATAGTAAAGTGATTCTATCTTACTGGCAAGGAACATGGTGATACATCAGCTGATGGATTTTTTTTTTTTTGGTCTTTTTAATGATGAATTACAATTGTTCTTTTCCAGGTACTTTGCACATTTGTTCTTTGGCCAAATTAATGACAACAGTAGTGACTGAGATTTATTGGGCATTTACCATTTACCAGGGCATGCTTAGAGTACTTAATAAGTATTAATACATTTAATCTATATAATTCAAGGGGCAGACAATATTATTATTCCTAATTATAATTGGAACAGAGGGTATAAAGGGCATGGGGTTCCTCAACCAGGGACTGTACTGTGGGGACATAGACCCTTGTAATGTAACTTGTCTTTTGCTGTGATCAAATATGTGACAAAATCAACTTAAGGAATGAAGGGTTTACTTTGGATCACAATTGGAGGGTGCAGTCCAGTACTGGTGGGGTAGAACATGGTGGCAGCAGTGAGAGGCAGCTGGTCACATTGCATTCATAGTCAGGAAGCAGAGAGGTGGATGCTGGTGCTCAGCTCGCTCCTCCCTTTCTCCTTTTAATGTGTGCATGGTTTATGGCTGTGCACGTGGTTTATGCTTGTGCGTGTGGTTTATGGCTGTGCACATGGTTTATGGCTGTGCATGTGGTTTATGCCTGTGCGCGTGGCTTATGCTTATGTGCGTGGTTTATGCCTGTGTGCATGGGCGTGTATAGAAGGTCAGAGGCCAACATCAGTGTCTTTCTTGTTCTTCACCTTATTTTTGGAGACAGGCTCTGTCACTGATCCTGGAGCTCACTGTTTTTGACAGTCAGGCTTGCCACTGTGCCCCTGGGTTCTACTTCCTCTAGTGCTGGGGTTGCAGAGACACTCTGCCATGGCCAGCTTTTACATGGATGTTGAGGATCTGTTTTTTGCCCACTAAATATAGCAACTTATTATGCAATGAATTACAAATCATAGAAGGTACATCTCCATAAAGTGATGAATAATGCAATTTACAAAAGAGGTTGGTTGCAGGGAAGGCGCCACCCTCCTGTCCTCCCTCCCCCTCTCCCTCCCTTTTCTCAACAAGTATTTTAAGTAGCACATTTTCACCTTTTATATTTCTGTTTTCTCTCTCTCTCTCTCTCTCTCTCTCTCTCTCTCTCTCTCTCTCTCTCTCCCCATGTTTCTCCCTTGGAAGCTTCATAAGGACCCTCCGATACTATAGAGTTAGTCTCTAGGGAGGAGGTTTCCAGGTCGGTTCCAGCTCAGTTGCTCCAAATCCTGTGTCCAAACTATGTTGTGTCTTCAGCAATAGGGTCTTACCTTCGAGTTCCGGGAGGCAACCAAGGGCTGTGGCAACAGCCTATATTATTTTGGGAGTCTTTGGGAGTCTCTTGGAACACCCTGACCAATAATTCAAGAGGAGGTTTCTGTCGCCTGGCTCTGTTTCTGTTCCATAGCCTTCAGTTATACACATACACTCACATATATTATATGTGTACTTTTCAGTAGGCTTATGAAATAATATCTTTCTTTTTCCTTTTTTATACCACCTTAGTATTATTTATCTCTCTTTCCTTTCTCCCCATATAGCCCTCTCTTGGTGCTCAGGATTTGGACTCAGTTCCCCATGCTTGGATGGCAAGCCCTTTACCCACTGAGTCCTCCGAGCTCCTTGCTTCTCCTCAGTCCAGACTGCAGCTGCATAGCCTCCTAGGTGATTCTAGAGCCTGTCAAGTTGACAATCAGTATTAACCATCACGTCCCAGAAAGCAAGTATGGATTGTTTGGTAACAGGAAATCTTTTTTTTTAATTTTAATTTTATTTATTTTTGTATGTGTATGAATGTACTGTCTGCATGCAGGTTTGTGCACCCGTGTCGTGCAATGCCGCAGAGGTCAGAAGAGGGTCTCGGATTCCCCTGGAACTGGAGTTCTCCTGGAATTGGAGTTACAGACGGTTCTCAGCCGCCATGTGGGTGCTGGGGATCGAACCCGGGTTCTCTGCAAGAGCAGTCAGTGCTCTTAACCGCTAGGCTATCTCTCCAGCCTGGTAACATGAAATCTTACAGAGGGGCTTCCGTATGCACATCCCTTCCTTGGGGGAAGCCCTACTGGTGGGGAAGCAGAGGATCCTGGAACCCATCTGTGAAGCAGAGTAAATCTGAAGCTGGTAGTCTAGCCTCGAGTGGGGAGACTCCTTAGGGCAGCACAACTTTTCCACCTATTCTCCAAGAGCTGTCCAGACAGGCTTGGCCAACCATGGGGATTCTCCCGTGCAAGCACCTCAAGTATACACACACAGCTTTGCCTTGGTGGCTGTGCTCAGCTCTCAGCAGCCCTCATTTAAACAGGCTGGCTTGAAACAGCTGGGGCTGGCTTGGCAGCCAGGGCTGCTGGAGGACAGGTGCCCACCTCTGAGTGTGTAGTCATGCAGATCCAAGAACCCAGACTTATGTGAATGGAAAGATTGGTGTTCATTTCCAATAAACTGTCTACTACATTTCCAATAAACCGCAGCTGTCTACAACCAGAGCATCCCTGACTGGCTGTCCTAGACTCAGCAATTCAAATGAATACATCTGATGATGGAGGTTAAGGTGTGAATCCCAATCAGAGCTTGCTCCCTTTTGATCAGGCAATATTACAAAAAGGCATGGGAAAAGCAGCCACTTTCTGGGGAGGAATCTTCTAGGAGCTGGCAGGACACAGGAGGTTCTGCAGGAGGACCTGGGGAAGCCATTTCAACTGGCGTTATGTTCTTAGAGATCTTATCCTCTCTGCTCTTGTAAGGTTAAGGGATTTGCCTAAGGCCACCCAACTCATCTGTCTACGCTGTTCCTCCACACTCAAGTCCTGGCTTTCTCTGTCTCATCTGCTTGGCTATCTCTCTAATTCATTTCCTTGAGCTCCAGGTAACAGGCAAGCTCTCTACTATCAGCTCTTTCCAAGAGCCTCAGAAGGAAGCCAGTGACACAGACTTGGTGTGCTGTGAAGCAACTAAAGGGCTGCTTGAAGCATAGAATTGGGGAACTGGGACAGGTTGCGGTGCAGGTGTCTGGACATTGTTCCAGGGACAGAGCAGTGGAACATGAATTGCTGGTCTTTCTTCTGACTATCTGAATCTATGAATTCCTGAGGAAACTTCAGCTTGGATATCTACCTTGTAAAAACCGTACCAGGAGATCTAGGTTAGTTTGTAACGAACATGCATGAAACCTTGAGTTTGATCCCCAGCACTGCATAAATCAAATGTGGTGATCATGCCTATAGACCACAGCACCCAGGAGGTAGATGCAGAAAGATAAAAATAGTTTAAGGTCATCCTCAGCTACAGAGAGAATTTGAGGCCACCCTGGTCCACGTGACACCCTGCCGCAATAGAAGAAGTGTCCGAGTCATATTGTTTCAGATGTCCCAGAGGCCAGCACAAGGAGAGCTAAGGAAATGGTGTGGGTTTCCTAGATAAGAACCACTGGTTTGGGAAGTTATTTCGTATGCTAACCTCAAGCTCATCTTCCTGGAAACCCACAAATACTGCACTCGTCAGGTTTCTGTACAGGTACAGAGCCTACAGATGAATATATTAGAAAGGACATTTATTAGGCTGATGAAATGGGCTGGGGAGTCCAGCAATGGCCATCTGCAGGATGCAGAGGCTGAGAACCCCACAGCTGCTCCGGTGGAGAATGGATGCCACAGCAGTTCCAATCCTGTGAGAACAGGGAGGATTTCTGGAGAGCTACTGATCAGTCCACACTGGAAGGCTGACGAAGCTGAGTTCTGATATCAGGGAAGGATGGTGGCAGTGAAGAAAAGTTTAATTTCTCCTCTCTTTTGTGGGGAGTATATGGGCATGAGCTTGTGCACAAATGTGTGTGTGTGTGTGTGCATGTGCACATGTAGAGATCAGAGGTTAACGTGTGTGTGAGTGCACATGTAGAGATCAGAGGTTATCATATGTGTGTGTGCACATGTAGAGATCAGAGGTTAATGTGTGTGTGAGTGCACATGTAGAGATCAGAGGTTATCATATGTGTGTGTGCACATGTAGAGATCAGAGGTTAACATGTGTGTGTGCACATGTAGAGATCAGAGGTTAACCTCAGTGTTTTTCACTATCATGCTCCATCTCATTTTCTGAGAGTCTCTCACTGAACCTATTCAGTTGGAGCTGGAGCTCATCTATTCAGTTAGACTGGCTCATCAGGGAGCTCCAGGGTTCTTAATGCCCCACCAACCCCTAGCACTACAACTGGGGCTGTAGATGTGCACCACCTGGGTTTTACATGGGTGCCAGAGATTTGAACGCAGATCCTCATGCTTAGGCAAGCAAGTACTCTTACCTACTCAGCCATCTCCCACACCACTCAATTTATCTGAGTTTAAGAACTACAGCTAGTTTTCCCCAAGATCATTCCATTTTCACTCCATTCTGGTGTGGAATCAAGGACTCTTGAATTTCATAGTGGGATCTTGAAATGATTTTCTCACAACTCAGACCTGCAGGCTTTGATCCAGTCCTCTGAGTTTACAGATGAGAAAACCGAGGTCCACAGAAAAGACATGACCTGCTGAAAGTCAGCCCACGAGCAGCAGGTGCTTTGTAAAGTGGGGAGCCTGAAAGACCACTCGTCCCAATCCATCACCAGTCCTCAGTGCACTATAGAAAGCTGACTGGGTAAAATATGGAGCTCTGTGGCAAGATTGTGGCTCTCAGTGCCTTCCTGGAACAATGCTTGAGGAGGTTTTAATGACATGCCTTCTAGGCTTTTCTGAAACGGTCATTTAATAGAAGGTGAGGTGCTCAGACTATAACTCTGGAGTTAATTTCTCCCTAGACTCTTCTGCCCTGGCAGCAAGAGAGAGCAGGAGTGAGGAGAGTGACTCGGTTGGTGTCAGTCTTTGATCGTTGTCCTTTTAACCTTGTGTTTCGGAAAGGTGGACTTAGGCGTGACTTAAGCGTGACTTTTTACACCTGCTTCAAAATGTTGTTTCAGAGGAGATTGAAGGAGGGGTGAGTGGGCTTGACACAGCCCAGCAGTCTGTCTGCGAAATAACTTCCTGTAGTTCCTGTGCTCTTGACCCTGAGGTCTGACTCCAGCTGGGGATCAGTGGGGCGCAACAGCAGAGCTCCTGGTGGAGGGGCAGGGGGCATTGCCTCAGCTTTGAGCTCTCTGTCTCCTAGGTCATGAGGAAGCTGAAGGATCAGGGAGAATAGGAAGGGCAAACCTCGGGGAACAAGCAAAGGAAGTCGTGATTAAAGTAAGAGGTGCAAGGGATCACAAGCCAATCACTTGCTTGTTCAACAGGATTAGGAAGGTATAGTGAAAACAAATAGAGTTAATGGGGTGGGGCTGGGGACACTGTCTTGTGATGTATCAGGAAATGACTTTGTTCAGGAAGAGCAGGCTTGGAGGGGAAATTGAACTTAAGGCTTATCTCCTTATGATGTTTCAGTTGCTTAACTGCTTAGGACACCTGTAAAACCAGAAAGAGAGAAGCCTGGGGCTCAATATATTGTTTATAAAGTAACTTGAGATATGAATGCCTTCAGTATGTGATTCAGCATTTATTAAGGATGTAGCTTTTCCCCTCTAATGTTTATGGTAATAACTGGATGTCCCCAGCAGTTAGTTCTGTGATTGCTTAAAAGTCACCCTTCAACTTATTTTATATTTATTCCTAGAACTTAGGTTGTGGTGGTAGGCTTTTTTCCTCTGTGACAAAATACCTGAGTAAATAGATGTGAAGGAAGAAAGATGTGTTTGAGCTCATGGCTTTTAAGGTTTCAATACATGGTTAGTCAGTTCCATGTCTGAGCCTGTGTTAAGGCATCATGGAAGAAGGACGTAGTAGAGGAAAGCTGCTCACTTTCTGACAGCCAGGATGGGGAGAGATAGGTAGGTAGGTAGGTAGTAGACAGATGATAGATAATAGATAGATGATAGATAGATAGATAGATAGATAGATAGATAGATAGAGAGAGAGAGTTGTGGCTTGGCACACCCTTCAGAGACACACCTTCGGTAGCCAACTTCCTCCGTCTAGGCCCTGCTTCCCAAGAGCTCATTCAGCTATGAGCTCATTGGTGGATGAGTCTATTGATGAAGTTAATGCCCTCATGAACCAATCACCTCTCAATAGCACCATCAGCTGTTAATAAGGAAGACTTCAACACTTTTTGGGGGGGACACACTTCACACTCGAACCAACTAAACATAGGTAAAGTTTATCTCCACCACAAACTTACAACAAATCCATTCTCCCTGGTGTCCTTAGAGAGGCCATTTTCGCTACTCAGCTTTGTAATGTATCATGTGTCCTTGTGTATTGTTAGTGCACTAAAGTGGGTGGGAAATTTCAGAATGATCTAATAATGAAGGCTTAGCAGAGAATACCTATATCCACAGTGGTAACTGTACACAAATGTTTTAACAGGCCATCCCACATCCTTGCTGAAGGCATATGGCCACCCTGCTAGACTTTGCGTTTCTGCCTCTCTTGCAGCTAGGTAATGGCTGCTGATGAAATATAAACAGAACTCCTGAGAGAAGCATTCATAATTATTCCTTGAAAGGAAATTTGCTGGGCTGGGAAGATGGCTCAGTTAGTAGAGTGCTTGCTACACAAGCATGTGTTCCTAAATTTGATTCCCAGATCTATACAAAAGAGCAGGAGGCTGGTAAGATGGCTTAGTGGGTAAAGGCACGTATCACCAAGCCTGATGACATGAGTTCAATCCCTGGAACCCACATGGTAGAAGGAGAGAACTGCCTCCCGCAACTGGTCCTCTGACTTGCACACACACACACACACACACACACACACACAAATAATGGGTCAGTGAGAAGGCTCATTTTGTATTGGCACCTGCCACCAATGTTAATGTTTTGAGATTAAACCCTGGTAGAAGGAGAGAACTGCCTCCCGCAACTGGTCCTCTGACTTGCACACACACACACACACACACACACATGCACACACACACCTTGGCACACCCATGTATGCATGAGTACATGCATAGAGGAAATTTCCTGCCCTTATTTCCCCCCTCTTTCTTTCCTAACTGGCTAGGCACATACTGGTGGGATAAAGGAAGAGAAGAGACTCAACCATCTATATCTGTGGATGGCTAGTAAGAGAGAGGAGAGAGGAAATTTTATTTATGTATTTATTTATTATTTATTTGTTCATTGTGTGTGGGTGCATATGTATATGTATGTGGAGGTGAGACCTTAGTTGTCTGTCAGGTGCTGTCTACCTTGTTTTTGAAACAGGATCTCTTATTAGCTCTCCAAGTAGGCTAGGCTGGCTGGTCAGTGAGCCCCCAGTTTCTGCCTGCCCAGTGCTGGGATTATAAACACTTGCCACCATGCCTGGATATGTTTAAAAACATGAATCTGGGAGATTGAATTCAGGTCCTCCTACCTACACTGTGAGTAATTTACTGAGAGAGAAATTTATCTCATTTTAGCCTCTAAAATTTTGGTTTAATTGTAACAGCTTATCTTATATCTAAACCAATTAATAAGTGAAATGCTTGGTGTGTCTTCCTGTTCCTCTCATGTCCCTTACCTGCAGGGTAGGTATGAAGTTCTGTCCTTTCTGCTTCTCTAAGAAGCCCTCTTGGAGCTCTGGATGTGGTGGGCTGCCTTGTTTATCATGAAGGAACATGAGAAGAGGGTTATTGAAGGAGGTGGAGGGAAGGAAGTGTCTGCGGAAAGAGGGATTTCGTCAGTATCAGAAAGGATACAGGAGTGCAGAGAAGAGGAAGCGAGCACAGGGCGGCCTGATGGCTGGGACTTAGCCTGGGAGGATGCTGTAAGGGTAAGGGCCTGCTGCCTGAGTAGATCCACAACAGTAAGAGGAATATTACGTAGGTGCAGTGTGGAAGTGGGTCATACCCTGGAGGGATGCTCAGGCCACTTCTTCAGAGCTTTGGTGCCCTCCTTCATCAGCTGGAAACTTTACCCACCATGCCTGACCACACTGGAAACTTGACCCACCGTGCCTGACTACACTCACACCCATGCACACTCTAAGCTTGTTTTCTGTTTGAGACCAGGTTTCATGCAGTCCAAGCTGGCCTCCAACTCTCTGTGTAGTGAAAATGACCTTGGAGTTCCTGATCCTCCTGTCTCTACTTTTCAAGTGCTGTACCATCACACCCAGTTTAGGCAGTGCTGGGGATTGAACCCAGGGCCTTCCTGATGGTAGACAAGTACTCTACCAATTGAGCTACAACTTGAGTCTTGGGATCTCTTTTATAAGAACAAGGATCTTATTGTTTGATCCAATCATCTCCCAAAAGCTCCACCTTCTTTTAGTTTTCTTTGAAATTTTTACTATTTGAAGTTTTGCATATGTATATGATGAAGTTTCACATATGTATATGATGAAGTTTGGTTTTCATCCCCTTTACTCTCCCTTATCTCTCTTCCATTTCCTCTTAACCTCTTCTCAGCAGGTCTCCTTTCTGCATTCATGTCCTTTTTTGTATGACCCATTGAGTTTAATTAGGGCTGTTTGAATGATTATGGGTATGCAGTTATTTATTGGAGCATGGGCAGCCTACCAGCGGCTCTACTAGTGAAGAAATATAACCCTTGCGCTATTAACTGCCAGTAACTCTTGAAAGGGTCAGGTCTCAACGGGCCTCTCCCTCATCCCTGATGGAATGTTGACACAGCCCCACCTTCTGACATCATCCCTTTGGTGACTACTTTTTAATGTGTGACATTCAGACCCTAGCAAGGATACATATCTAAAGAAAGGAGACCAAGTCCCAGTGCCACCCCATCGTGAGGATGAAGGCCAGACCACCGGCCTGTGTTCCCCCAACCTGACTCTATCCTTGACTGGGGCAGGCAGCGATGCTATATCCAGTGCAGCACAGGCTTGGCTGCTCCGAAGGTTCATATTAACTGGCTCTAGAATCGTTACGGAAACAAACTTCTGGGCATGTCTGGGAAGGATGTTCTAGATTAGGTTTAGAATGTGGGTGACACCATTCTACAAATGGGGTTCCTGGACTTCATCAAAAGGAGAAAGTGAGCTGAGCACCAGCATTCATGTCTCTCCACTTCTTGACTGCGGATGCAATGTGGCCAGCTGCCTCACTTTCCTGCCGCCATGCCTCCCCATCATCGTGGAATGAGTCCTCAAACTGTGGGCAGAAACAAACCTTTCCTTCCCTGAGCTGCATCTATCCCGTGTTGTGTTGCTATAATGAGAAAAATAACCAATATGAGACCAAAGCTCAAGGTAAATTTTGGTAGGCAAGGGCACTTTCTGGTGAGGGCTCCAATCTCACTGATGAGGCATCCAAAAACCATAATATTTGGGATGAGGACTTCAGCCCATGAGTTCACAGCAGGTGTTGGTTGGCTGGGCAGACCTGGCAGCCTAGTTCGAATTTCCCTGTAAGGAAAGGGACAGCACAGCTTGGCCTGGGAGATGGGTCATTTGACATGTCTGTCTGTGGGCCACACATGCAAATACAGGAAGACCTCATAGCTTCCTCCAGGGATGGCAGGCGGGGACTTGCCTCCTATTGATGTAACTGAAAGGCTGAGCTTCCTCAAACAAGGGGCCAGCCAGTCTCCAAAGAAGTGGCAATCTCTGCTTCTAGAAACCCAAACAACAACAAAAATTACCCCAAATAACAACTCCCTCACTGAGATGAAAACAAAAAAGCCTCTCTTGTCTTCTCTCCATCTGTTCTTCTTTCTCTCTCTCTCTCTCTCTGTGTGTGTGTGTGTGTGTGTGTTACCTCTATATCGAGAGTGTGTGTACATTTGTGCAAGTGCATGTGCAGGCCACAGGACAACTTTGTGTGTCATTCCTTAGGCTCTCTTCATCATTTATTGATGATGACAATGACGATGAGGAGGAAGAAGAGGAGGAGAAAGGAAGAGAAGGAGGAGGAGGAGGAGGAGGAAGAGGAGGAAGAGGAAGAGGAGGAGAAGGAGGAAGAGAAAGAGGAGGAGGAAGAGGAGGAGGAGGAAGAGGAGGAGGAGGAAGAGGAGGAGGAGGAAGAGGAGGAGAAGGAGAAGGAGGAAGAAAGGATGACTCGTAGGGAATAGCTGAGATTAAGAGTAGGAGGCGGGGAGGGGAGGTGGGGTATGAGGAGGAGGAGGAGGAGGAGACAACAGAGTCTCCTTGCTGCCTGAACTTAGCAATCAGCTAGCTGGCGGGCCAGCAGTCCCAGGATCTGTTGTCTTTGCTTCTCCCCATGTGAGATTACATTATTAGCCATACACCTGGATTTGATTGATTTTTTATTTTTTTTTTATTTTTTCTGTATATGCCTGGGGATTTAACTCTTGTCCTCTGTCTTCCATGAGGGCAAATACTTTCATTGACTGACCTATCTGACCCATAATTCTCAGTCTCTCTCCCTCCCCTACCTCTCCCCTCCCCTCCCCTCCTCTCCCGTCCTCTCCTCCCTCTCCTCTCCTCTCCTCTCCTCTCCCCTCCTCGCCTCTCCTTCCTCATCCTCTCCTTCCTCTCCTCTCCTCTCCTTTTTCTCTTCTCTCTCTTCGCTTACTCTTCTCTTCTCTTCTCTTCGCTTCTCTCTCTTCTCTTCTCTTCTCTTCTCTTCTCTCTCTTCTCTTCTCTTCTCTTCTCTTTGCTTTACTCCTCTTCTTCTCTCTCTCCTCCCCTCCTCCCTCCCTCTCCTCCCTCCCATCCCCTCCCCTCCCTCCCACATCCCCTCCCCTCCCGCTCCTCTCCTCTCCTCTCCTCTCCCCTCCCCTCCCCTCCTCCCCTCCCCTCCCCTCCCTTCCTCTCCTCTCCTCTCCCCTCCCCTCCCCCTCCCCTCCCCGCCCTCCCCTCCCCCCCGCCCGCCTCCCCCCTCCCCTCCCCTCCCTCCCCTCCCCTCTCTCCTCTCCTCTCCTCTCCCTCCTCCTACCCTCATCCTCTCCGCTCCTCTCCTCTCCTCCTCCTCTCCTCTCCTCTTCTCTCCTCTTCTCTCCTTCCCAAACAGATCTAGTTCTAGAACTCAGCATGTAGAGCAGGTTGGTTTCCAGCTTGGTGCAATCGTCCTGCCTCTGCCTCCCAAGTACTGGGTAGGTGCCACCATGCTGGCCGGACAAGTTCTCTTTAAATGAGTACTCTACCCAGTGTCCTTCTTGATTTCTTTAATTTTTAATTATTTATTTGGTTATTTTTTATTTTTTATTATTATTTTTTGAGACAGAGTCCCTCCCTGTAGCTCTAAGCTGTCCTGGAACTCACTAGTGGACCAGGCTGGCTTTGAACGCACAGAGATGAAATTATTTTAAATCATTTTTTTATTGTTTCTGTGTCAGGGGGTGGTATGTGCCATTAAGTGCCTGTGAAAGTCAGTGGATAACTTAAAGAAGTTGGTTGTCTCTTTCTATCATGTGGGATTAAGCTCAGGTCATTGGACTTGGCAGCAAGTGCCTGCACCAGCCACCTTGTGGGTTCTTGGAAAAAAAAATTTAAACATTGGAAATTCATTAAAGGCTTGGAGCCTAGCAGAGGAAGAATGATTTAAAATAGAAAAACAAACTAGAGGTCCATAAGACAGACCGCACTCTGGGGAAGCAGTTCTGGAAAGTGGGAGCAGAGGGGATCAGGTGGGAGCTTGGCCTTGGAGAGAGACTCTGGTTTCGTTTAATCCTAGCACTGGGGGAGGCGGAGGCAGGAGGATCTCTGTGAGTTTCAAGGCCAGCCTGGTCTAACAGAGTGAGTTTCCAGCCAGCTGGGGCTATAAGGGAGACTCTGTCTCAAAAAAAAAAAAAAAGCAGAAGAGAGAATATTCAAGTGGTAAACAGACATGTGATGACTTGGCGTTGTGGAGGATCACACTATGTTTGGGGGAGTATGAGGGGCCCAAAGAGCACCCCCAGGTGTCTCCACTCCCCGTCACTCGATGGGACAGAATGAGGGCTGGTCTCATAAGGCAGGGAAACTCCATTCAGCTGGTACCTGGAATATCCTGCTGTGAATGGCATTGACACAGGATGCTGAGTGAGGCCTGGTGGTATAGGCCTGTCATCCCAGCTTCTTGGGAGGCTGAGACAGAAGGATCTATATGGACTAGAGAGTGAATTCAAGGCCAGCTTGAGTAAATTAGCTAGACTGTCTCAAAACAATTACAAAAGTGCTTGGGATGTAGTGCTGCCTAACGGGTGCACGCAGGGCTCTGGGTTGGATACCAGCACCACCACCAAGGGAGGGGTGTAAAGACAGAGTTGATCAGTGGAGTGCTGTCATTGATTAGTGATGTCTGCTGTAGGATGAAGAAGGTGGATGGAATGGCATGTTTCAAGAAAATGCCAGTTTAGCTCTAAATATTGGTTCATGTTCCAAGACCTCCAAGTGGGAGATTTCTTTTATTCTATTACATTAAAGTCAAATGCTGAGAAAAATCTGTTACTTTTCTGTATGTGTATATGCATGTGGCATATGTATGTGAGTATGTGTTTTTTTTTTTTTTTTTGTTAATTTTATTTATTTCTGTATGTGTACGAATGTATTGTCTGCATGCAAGTCTGTGCACCTGTGTCGTGCAATGCCGCAGAGGTCAGAAGTGGGCGTCGGATTCCCCTGGAGCTGGAGTTCTCCTGGAGTTGGAGTTTCAGACGGTTCTCAGCCGCCATGTGGGTGCTGGGGATCGAACCCGGGTCCTCTGCAAGAGCGGTCGGCGCTCTTAACCGCTAGGCCATCTCTCCAGCCCGTGAGTATGTGTTTTTAAGTGTGCAGGAACATGTGTGTATGCAGGTGTATGCACTTTAATGTTTTTTTAAATTTTTATTTATTCTTGTATGTGTATGAATGTACTGTCTGCATGTAGGCCTGTGCACCCGTGTCATGCAATGCTGCAGAGGTCAGAAGAGGGTGTCGGATTCCCCTGGAACTGGAGTTAAAGATGGTTCTCAGCCGCCATGTGGGTGCTGGGGATCAAACCTGGGTCCTCTGCAAGAGCAGTTGGTGCTCTTAACTGCTAGGCTGTCCCTCCAGCCCTCAAATACTGCTTTTTATCATGACATTTTCATATATGCTTTGTTCTTGCTGACCCCCCCTCCTCTCTGTCTTCTTTCTCCCTTCCTCTACTAATTCCCTCCTCTACCACAGTCACCTCTACTCCACTTTTATGTCACAGAAATCATGACTCTGATCATTATCTTATTAGAGCTCCTTCCAAGCATGAGTCTCTAACAGCACCTGGACTGCTTTTCAAGCTGCTTGGAGGAGTCAGGGTTCTTGGCTCTGCAGTGGGTGTGGGAGGATCAGTCTTTTAAACTGGGTACAAATAACATTGGTTCAAGAGAAGACTGAAGTCGCTGCAGAGGAGAAGAGAGGAGAGGAAATTTCACCTGTGGAAACTTTCTGATGCGCATGGGAGTGTTGTTACATAACGGGTGGTACTGGCTTCTATTGCTTCATGTCCCCAAGCCTTATCTCTCTGCCAAGGCTCTACTGGCCTTGAGGTCAGGGACTCTGCTGCCTCTTATCACCGGTAGTTGCTATTTGTGTCTCCACAGGGCTTCTCATCTCCTGGACACTGTATCCTTCAGAGTGACAGATGCTGCTGGGACATCACCCAGGTTGAACTGCTTTGCAAGTCCGGATTAGTGACTTGTTTGCTTTCAAGTGAAAATAGGAAGGCCAGAGTATGAAATTAACCTGTGGTCCTTGAGTCAGCCAATGGCAGATTAGAACAAAGTACCATTCATGCTGTCCCCTTCCGGGGCTTGTTCTCTGAGCCCTGCTTCCTTTCAGTTCATGGGACCCTCCCTGGAGGGGGAGGATTGTGTGTGGACAAAGGAAGGACCAGCTGAAAGGGGCACCTTTATAAACACTCTCCCTGGAGCCTGAAGACTGGCATTTTTTGGTTTGAGATAAAGTTGTCTAACTGGTATTTTTCAAAGAATGGGTTTCTGGAAAACTGGAGCACAGAGGAAATAGGCTCTGAACTTTGATCCATTTGAAAATCTGGGTGTTAGTAGGGAGATTGCATCACCCTAGCAACAAGGTAACTGGCACACATCGTGAAATGTTGGGGGTGGGCTCTGGAGATGTCAGTTGGTAAAGCACTTGGCATACAAGTGTAAGGACCTGAGTTTGATCCCCAGAACCCATGTGAAGAGTCAGCACAGGTATACCCTTGTTATACCAGTGCCGGGGAGGTCGAGACAGGAGGGTGTTTGATACTTATAGGTGAGTTCCAGGTCACTGGGAGACCTGTCTCAACAAACAAGGTGTACAGTGCTTGAGGAATGATAGTTGAGATTGTCCTCTGGCCTCCACATGAACACACATGTGCACCTGCACATAAATGCTTATCCCCTGTCATACTACACATACATAAATACAAACACAGACACAGACATACACATAGACACAGAAACATACACAGGACACAGACACAAACATACAAACACACATACATGTATAGAGACACACACAGTGCATGTGGATGCGTGCTCTGTGTCTCTCTGAGAGAGAGAGAGAGAGAAAGAGAGAGAGAGATCTACCATGATGTCGCGGCCCCCTTTCGTCCAGTGAAAGAAAGACACAACACGAGAGCGATCTTCCTCGAGCAGTTTATTCGGGCACCCTTACATCCGCTCTCTCTCCCTCTCCTACTGGTTCACCACTTATAAGGCATGTCATAACCAATCAATTTCCACCACGTGGGTCTCAAGGATAGGATATCTCTATGCGGAACAGAGGGCTTCAGCAAGGCCAAATCAAATAAGGCTTTGAGGCGCGGAACTTCGCAGCTCCCAACACCAGGTGCCTTCTTGGGACTGTCGCTACACCCGCTCTCCACATCTCCCCCTTCTTTATTATTTTTAGAAAAGAGACTGTAACTGTCCCCCGTCCGGGGAGCTTTACTGTCCCCCCTTCCGGGGAGATCTATTGCCCCTTTTCCGGGCCCCCTTTTTCCAGGCCCCCTTTTCCCGGGCCCCTTTTCCCGGGCCCCATTGTCCCCTTTTTTTGGGAACCTCATTGTCCCCTTTCCTGGGGAGCCTCATTGTCCCCTTTTCCTGGGGAGCCTCATTGTCCCCTTTTCCTGGGGAGCCTCATTGTCCCCTTTCCTGGGGAGCCTCATTGTCCCCTTTTCTGGGGAGCCTCATTGTCCCCTTTCCTGGGGAGCCTCATTGTCCCTTTTCTTTCCTGGGGACGTAACGGTGAGGTTTTCTCCGCGCAGACGCGTAACAAGCGTCTCCGGTTACCCTTCAAAGTCTGCACAAGTGTCCCGGACCCCCAGCGCACGGCGGTGCCCCAGTCCCCAGCTCCAAGTTCAGCCTCTGCCACGAGAAAGCTCGGACCGCCGCCTCGGCGGGGCTGCTCCGCCTCCTCGCCTGCAGGCTGTTGGCTGCCGACGCAGTCTCCTGCATGCCCCGCGCCTCTTTCGGCCCCAAATTTCAGTTGAACGGCTGGTTCTCACTCTGGGTCCATCCTATCAGTGCCTGGGCCAGCTCGGCGGGTTCTTTCTGGCTACGCCGAGCCTGACCAGGCCCCTTTTAAGTGTCGGCTCACAGTCTCTGCTAGCTGAGCCTTGTTGAAGCCTGGTCTGAAGTCTCAAATATCTTTGTTGAAGTCTCTGTAGCTCTGTTGAAGTATCTGCAGTAAATGTTTAAGTCTCTTTGTTGACCTTCTCTTTGTTGAAGTCTCAAATATACAGGTGCTTTACGCTGCGGTCGTTATCCAGCTTGAGCCTCTTCTGCGAGATGCTCTTCTGCACTCGCTTGCTGAAGGAGGCATTGCCCGCGGGCCGGGCACAGCGCTCGCTGTCCACGATGAGGCAGCAGCTCTGGCGGGAGGCCCCTCGCGGCTGTCCTCCTCGGTGCTGAAGCCATTCATCGCTGCCTCGCCTGGCCCGCGGCCCCAGCGCGCTCAGAGCCCGAGGCCACGATGCATCCCCATACGGGCCACCACTTGTCGCGGCCCCCTTTCGTCCAGCGAAAGAAAGACACAACACGAGAGCGATCTTCCTCGAGCAGTTTATTCAGGCACCCTTACATCCGCTCTCTCCTCCTCTCCTACCGGTTCACCACTTATAAGGCATGTCATAACCAATCAATTTCCACCACGTGGGTCTCAAGGATAGGATATCTCTATGCAGAACAGAGGGCTTCAGCAAGGCCAAACCAAATAAGGCTTTGAGGCGCGGCACTTCGCAGCTCCCAACACCAGGTGCCTTCTTGGGACTGTCGCTACACCCGCTCTCCACACCATGACATTCAGGATGGCCGATGCTTTGTGCAAAAATACAAAAACCTTGAAATCAGGTGAGAGGCAGCACCTGCAGAGCATTATATGCATAGCTATCACCAGGTGAGACTTGGATTTTGCAGCTTCTTAAATGATCAATATTTAAATCTTCGGCAAACCAGCACTAGGAGATTAGGAAGCTCTCTTTACCCTCAGGTTCTGCATTGCGGCCGTTTCCTAGGAGGTTAGGAGAGGACTAGCCTCTTCAACCAGGATGCAGGAATTTAGGCTGAAAGGGGAGGTAGGGGTTGAGCTGACCCACCTGCGTTGGGTGAAGCAATGAGAACAATTAAACCCAAACAACTAAATGGCCATGGATGTGCTCTAGTTCCAGACCACACTCATTCAGCACTTGAAGCCTTCCTGTTTCTAGATCTGGGTACTGTCCACACCTGTCCTTGACCTTTTGATGGATAGGAGTTCAGCTGCCCTTGCTTCCTCCTAGGAGGGAGAACTTGCCACTGCTGTGTATGAAGTTTTGCTGAAATCAAGTTCCCATACCAGCTGTCCAATGAAGGCAGTTGGGTGACTCGCTCACTTTGAGGGTTAAGTCTGGAGGAGGAAATGCTTGGAATCACAGTGGTGGGCTCCCCTGCAGGAACAGGCCCAAATGTTAGGGAAGTGGATTAGAGTTAGTGGCCATTCGGAAATCTTTGGGTCTCAACTTCCTTATCTAGAAAATACCAATAATAGCAAGTAGAACCCATATTATTAGGTTTAGGTTCGTGTGTGTGTGTGTGTGTGTGTGTGTATGCACTTGTGCATATTCAAGAGCTGTTTGTGGTGGCAGAGGACAGCCTTGAGTGTTGTTCCTCAGGTGCCATTTACCTTGTTTTTTGAGAGAGTCCTTCACTGGTCTGGAGCTCACCAAATAGGCTAAGCTGGCTGGCCAGTGAGCCTGGGGAATTTGCCTATCTCTATGTCCCCATCTTATTGGGGTCTAGTAAACACACACACACACACACACACACACACACACACACACACATTTTCTAGCACTTAGATGAGTGCCCAGCACACAGTAATTATACACAGCTTCTTGTCAATAGTAAAGTGAGTATATGTTACATAACTTGGGGCTCTGGTGGTATATTGCTTCATGTCCCCAAATCTTATCTCTCTATCAAGGTCTTAAGTCCTTTGAGGTCTAAACTGTACTTTGCCTTATCTTGGGGAGTTGGAGTTCAGGAACTGAGTTAGCTACAACAATCTTATTTATGCTTTGTCTTTCCAAGTGGTTCTACTTGTTTTTTTTTTTGCTTTGATTGTGATATGAACTGGTTACTAGATGTTATAGAAATGTCTCTGTTGTCCTTAAGAGCTAGCTATCACCACCACATCCTGAGATAGGCATTCATCCCTCAGCCTGGGTGATCAGCTTCCCCTCATGAAGGCCCCCTACTACCTTCAGGCCTGGCTCAGTCTCCAGGCTTTACTTGTATAGGCTTTTCTCTTAAGCTGTGGGAATCTGCTTAGGCTGGAAACACAAATGAGCAAAATATGGGCTGGAGACATCACTCAGTTGGTAGAGTGCTTGCCTAGGATGCATGAAACTCTGGGTTAGACTCAGTGCTGCATAAACAGAGTGTGATGGCATACATCTGTAATCACAGCACTTGAGAGATGGAGGCAGGAGGATCAAACTTCAAGGCCATCCTTAGCTATAATTTGCCAACAGCCTTTTCCAAGTTCATGACAAGTACTTTACGGATGGAGCCCGGCCTTCTAGCCTCCTTTTAGGAAATTTCTCTGGAGCCTTACCTTAAAACTTCTCCATATGTATCAAAGGCTAGAACTTTCACATGGCCATTTCAATTTACATGAAAACATTGGAAGAAAGGTAAGTTTTTAAAAAAAATTTTTATTTTGAATGACTGCTGTGTTGCTACACTGACACAACCATCTACAGGTCCAGGAGAGTCATTCAGAGTTTTGTTGCTGTGTTTTGGAGACAGGTTCTCATGTGTCTCAGGCTGGCCTTAGACTTGTGTAGTTGAGGATGACCTTGCATTTCTGATCTGCCTGCCTTGAGCTCTCAAGTGTGTGTACCACCATGCTCAGTATATGTAATACAGGAGCTGGAACCCAGGACTTCCTGCCTGCTAGGCAAATGCTTTACCATTTATGCCACAAACCCGGCTCCATTGACGGTTTAAGGAGAAGGAATTTTGGAGACGTTTAGTGATTTCCCCAAAGGTTTCTTTGGTCAAGTGAAAGTGGAGAGATAGAGGTAAGAGTGGAAGCAGAAGGATCTTATCTGGTCTAAGGCAGCTCACTGCCTGGAGACATCTAGCCTAAAAGATTCCCAAGCTAGGAATTGGAGTGAAAGGCAACCGGGCTTTATCCCCAGGCTGCATTGTTTTTCTCTGAAAGTGTGAGACTTCAAATAACTAAGGACCCCTGGGACTAATCCATCCCTTTCTAAATGGCTCCCATCTGGTCAACAGAAGAAATTCATATTCTTCCTATTAAGGTAACCTTAACCTTATTTCTAGCCAATGAATAACTCTAGCCTTATTATGCCAAGACAGTACAGTCCTCCCTACCTGGGTACGCTTCAGAGCTTCTGTCATCGTCACGTGGGGAGGACCTCGACTCACATCCTTTCCCTTCATCTGTGCTTTCTAAGCCCCAGCATGGCCCCCAGCACATCTTTCTATTGTCATCCACGTGTGACCAAGGCAGGTAGTTGGTTATTCAGACATGTGCTTTCTCCATTAGCCCAGGAGTGTCTAGCTGCACTACTGTGCCTCTTTATTCTTACTGTCAAATGCTTGGAACTGTCAGTTAACTGACTGGAGGGATAGCAATCATATAACCCAGGTCCCATTTCTCTTGGAACTTAAGTCTTTTTCTCAAAAGCAAAACCATGTTTGCTGAGTTGAATTAGTTATCCAAAGAAGGATAAAAATTTAAACCTAGGAGAGTTCTTTCACAGTGTTGTCCCTCCGTATTTTGAGATCCAGCAGTTCAGCTTTATCGCTTACATTCACTGTGTAAATGTGAGTCAACTCGTCTCTCTGTTCTTAGTTTCCACTCCTAGAAGATGGGACTAATATCAGTAGTGTGTTTAGTATTTGGTGTGTTTAGCTCTATTCTAGGAATTATATATGCATTAATTATCACTTTTAGAAGCTTTTAGAAGGCATTACTAGATTAGTACAGGGCACGGTACTTGGTACTCAGCACATTGCTACACATTAGGAATTGTCATTATAATTCAGTTGTTACCCAGGATTAATGTTGGGTTTGAGGTCTTTTTGACAGTGTATGTGTTCTTGTTCTATTGAACTTTGGGGGCAGCATTTGGACATCTTCGAGCCTTGTGACACCTCTACTCATCTTAACATTCCAGCCACTCATATCTGTTCCTCTGGGCAGTTAGATTCAAATTGCCTTGTTGTCAGCTAGCTTGACATATTCAACAGTGGATGACCAGAGAGACCCAGTGTCAAACAAGGGAGAAGGTGAGGCCAGCATCTGAGGTTTTCCTGTGAGTAATCTGCACACACACACACACACACACACACACACACACACACTACCCTACCCACCCCACCCCAAGATAAGAAAGACCAAAACAAATTGCCTTCTCATTTTTTGGTGTTCTGGTCCTTTGAAAACATTTCCTTATCACAAAGGTTGTGACGGCAGAAAGGGGCAGATAGCCCAGGCTGTCCGCTTTCCTCCACATTTCAGTCTACTTAAAATTAGAGGCAATGCTTTTCAAGTGCTAAGAACTAGGTAGAACAATGCCATCACGATAATATATTACATTATTACAGTGTTTTAGATTTTACGAAGATCTTTCACCTACAACTTCTCACTTAATCCCCTGGGCAGTCAGTCCCAAATTGTTACCCCAGGATCCTTGTACTAGAATTGATCATATATTTCAAATACAGTTTTAAAGGGGGAATAATTGTTTTTTAATCTATCTATCTATCTATCTATCTATCTATCTATCTATCTATCTATCATCTATCATCTATCTATCACCTATATTTATGAGTGCATGTATGTACCTGTATTCATGGGTGCATATGCAAATAAGCATGCATGTGTGTACATGTGTGTAAAGGTCAAAGGACAACTTCTATCTGTCAGTCCTCAGACACTGTCCACTTGGCTTTATTGAGACAGGGTCTCTCATTGGCCTGGAGCTCACCAAGTAAGCTAGGCTGGCAGGTTAGTGTGCCCTTGGGATCTACCTGTCTCTACTTTCCCAGTGTTGGGATTACAATCCTGCACCATAGTGTCTGGCTTTTTTAAAATGAGGGTTCTGGATATGGAACTCAGATCCTTGTGTTTGCACGGCCATCACTTTAGCAACTGAGCCATCTTGGCATCTATTTCAGATGATCATTTGGTGCATTCCTAGTTTAATCTCTACAATAATCTTGAAAATTACCTCTGTGGGAAGGGAAGGCAGACTGGGCAGAACAGTGAGATTCCTAAGGGAAGGGATCCAGTTCTTATGGCATGTTCCCAGGGCCCAGGTCAAAAAGCGCTCGTTCAATGAGCTAGTAGCCACATGGTGAGACAGAACTTTCATATTTCATTATCTGAATAACCACAACCAAAATGATTCACATTTAAAAAGTTTAAACTTGTTCAGCTCTCAATGAGTTGTCAATTGTAGTCACAAGCAACTGCAGATGTGAAGACTCAAATCTCCTCTTCAGGGATTAAAGTGTTTATGTTGGAGTGGGAAGGGTTCCTTGGCTGAAGTCTTTTGTGGATGTGCTTTTTCAAACTGTATATATAAGGGATTTAAAAGAGGTCCTAATTCTGAGGCCCTGGAATGGGAGGGGGGGCAATTAAGGACATAGATGCAGCCACCGAGTTGAATCCCTGCATCCTTGCGCTTGCAGGCAGGGACAGGCCTTCTGACCTGGTTTCGAAGGAATCTCCTGTTTTATCCTTTGTTGTTCATGTGGGTATGGGCTGGGGCACAGGGGAAGGTTCTAAGATAGGAGCTTCTGAGACTCTAATGGTCGTTAAGCCCACACATGCACAAGGACACCTGTGCCTTCGGAGGACCCAGTTAAATATTCCCTGTCCCTCACCACACTTGACAGACAAAGAGATCAATTGTCTCTTTGTTTATAATGGGCCCCATTGTTTGTAGCTTTGTCTTCTTTCTGAGACCAATTATCACCCAATTGTCCAAATCAGTCTTTATGTTGCTCTGCACTTTGGCAGGGAATTTTGACAGAGGCTAGAAATGAGAGTCGCTCCTGCAAGAGCTGCTCCATTATTTAGGGACCACCTAGTGGTCTCTCTGTCCCATGGAACTGAACATACTCTTTAGCTTTGGCTATATCCTCGAAGACTAATCCTATTGCTGGGTTGGAGGACATGAGTGTCCACCCTGGTGCTCAGTGACCATCCATCCAGCCTCGCCTACGTGGTGAGTGCTAGGCAGGGAGGACACTTGTCTCTGAAAAATGAAGGTTTCTAAAAACCCCAAGTAACAATACCTGGGATTGTCCTCTGACCCCTACATGCATGTGAACAAATGTGCACTCCCCATGAGAATATGCACACCACACACAGTGGATGAAGCTGACACAGGAAGAGTTTGCTGTGAGGAATTAGAAAGTCTGCTTTGATGTTTTTGAGATTAGGGCCAGAAAAAGGTGGAATGAGAGACTGTCGGCTGATGACGGACGGCATTGTGTTCTCGCATGCTGTCCTTGTAGGAGGTGATTAATCAAGGGTACTTGAGTTCCACCGAACCGTCCTTCTCTTGACTCTCACTCTAACTTTGCTGTAGAGATATACCGGGTTATTATTTAATATCAATTCCCAGGCCTGAGTATTTTGGGCCAGGCACGCTGAGGCTCATTGGCCAGCCAGCTTGGCCTACTTGGTGAGTCCAAGAGAGGGATCCTGTCTCAAAAGGCAGGGTAGGTGGCACCTCAGAAGCAGCATCTAAGATTGACCTAGCCTCCATACACACACACACACACACACACACACACACACACACACACACACACAAAAGAAACTAACCGTTGAGAGACTCTCCAGCCAGGGAAAGCAGATTAACGAAGTATAATGTGATCAGAAGATAAGTGCTTTAGTGGCTATCTGACCAAAGCTGAGCGGGATCGGGCAGGATTCCAAGCTGCTAGGCAGCTGGCATGCTCCGGGTAACACTGACCTAACCTCCCTATCAGCAGTGCCCAAACGCATGACCCCCAACTCCCCTGCAGTATCACCACTGGCAAGCAGTCACTCCCATGGCCCAAAAAACTTTATCTTGTGGGTGGAGAGTTGCGTCCTCCACCACTCTGCGTGTGGAAGACTAGCTACTAAAATTTTGAGATCCACTTTAGTTCAAAGCGGTTTTCCACCTTGCTGTCACAGTCCCTGCAAGCTCGTCCTTCTGTGCTCGTTTCTTCTCTCTGCCATTGTTTTCTTCGTGGGGTTTAGTGTGGGGCTTCAGAAGAAAACCCATTCAGAGGAGCCGCCCTCCCACAGGAGCCCATCAAAGGCAGGTCCTTTGGGTAAAGGCTCCAGGAGCTGGGGGCAGCTGTAAGAACCACACCAGCTGCTCTCCCTGGGTCAATAGGTCAAGCCTGACAAACAGCCAAGCTCATATTTCTGACCCTGGGTGTCTCAATAAACTTCAGAGGCAATTTTAAGTATTGAGGTGATACTTAAAAAAAAAAAGACTGAGAAATGTGGTTCCTCTGCACTGTATGATAACAAAATAGAATTTTAAACAGCCAACTAGGGGCTGGAAAGATGGCTCATTGGTTAAGAGCACTGACTGCTCTTACAGAGGACCTGGGTTCAGTTCTCAGCACCTGCTTGGTGCTGACAACAGTCCGGAGCTCCAGCGCAAGGGGATCTGATGCCTTCTTTTGACCTCCACAAGCACTGCATAACACAACACAGGTGCATTCACATATATGCAGGCTAAACACACATAAA
>VZQC01001366.1:403016-444850 GCA_009823505.1 Rhizomys pruinosus
CTCCTCCTCCTCCTCCTCCTCCTCCTCCTCCTCCTCTTCCTCCTCCTCCTCCTCCTCCTCCTTTGGTCTTTTTGAGACAGGGCCTCCCTGTAGCCCCAGCTGTTCTGGAACTCACTATATAGACCAGGCTGGCCTTGAACTCACAGAGATACGCCTGCCTCTGCCTCTCAAGTGCTGGGAATAAAGGCGTGCACCACCATGCCTGGCATTTTTCTCTGTTTTCTAAATTTCCAGTAATTATTTTATTATCACAAACAAACAAGCAAACCTCTTGGAAACTTTGACTCAGTGCAGTGACTTGGAAGCATGCCAACTTCTACAAACCTCACCGATCCTTACTGTTCTTCAATTATGGTGCATGATAGGAAAGGCAGGTTTACAGTTTACTTCTATGTTCACTTTTAATTTTATCCCATTCGATAGAAGATACTAGACACAGACATGTTTGGGAAAGGTATAGAAGACAAATTTTTATGTGCATAGTTCTAAATTTATTTCATCATAAACACAAGATCTTTTGGAAAACATTTGTGTTATTCCTGGAATATATTTGAAGAGCTACTATATAGGTCTACCAATTCATATTGTATAGATTGTTGCTGCCAAAATTATTAAAGTAATTATACATCAGCTACAAGGTGGTTTTATTAACACTTGTAATTGCAGAAGCATCCTGGGATTTGCCAGAATTGTCATTGGTGTTAAAATAAATGTGATCCTTCATAGGTAAAAGCAGAACCTTGTATTTCAACTGTGCGACAGAGCCATTCCCAGGCAATGAAGGTTAAAGACAAGCCTGATCCATCTGCCTTTTCTCCCGGTCATGATGACTGGCAGAGCCTTGTAACAGATCAGGTAACTGGAGTTGAGAAGTTCTTACACTTAGGAAATGACAACCAACCTAAAAAGAGAAAAGCAGAAGAGATGTTGGAAAAAACAACAGATTAGTAGAGCTTGCTGTTAGCATGCAATTCTCTTTAACTTTAGTCTTCCCCTCTTTATATTTCCTTCAAAGCACTTTATTCTTCTTTTAGAGAACTCCTGTATTATGAACAAAACAAAGTGAGTGGCCCTTTTGTAATCTATTACTTTGGACTCTAGAATTTTGTGATTTTTTTTTCCTTTAAACCTGACAAAATAATTGGTCAGACTAGTCAGATTTTAGGTGATAATGTTTTACTATGATTTAGAACCCCCATCCCCCAAATAACAAAATTATAGGCATAAACATTCAGGTATCAGAAAGACTCACAAGGGTATTTTTCACTTTGTTGCTGCTGCTGTTTTCCAGATGTCCAGCGTGTGCTGTGACTGACACCTGCTTTTCTCTGGATCTGTTCATTTTGCAGTAGAGCACTTAGTTCTTACAGCATCAGTAACGAATGCTTCAACATCATCAGCTCCACTCTGTAGCTCTTGCTGCATTGTAGCAAAAGAAATTTCTTTATTTTTCCACTGCTGTTCCCATAAATGTAAGCAGTCTCACTTGTAGGAGGCCAAGTGAATCAATGAAGTCTTTATTATTCTGATAAAACTTGACATATACTGCCAATTTAGTAGTCACAAAAATGGTTAAAAGATCATAAATAAGCTTGCCTTCCAAAAATTTGACTGGTTTTAAAGTCAAAATGAAAAGTATTTGGATCGTTCAGTGCTCATACAATACACCTGTGGGCATCAACTCAAGCCTGGGAAGCATTGTCCTCTGTGTAATTTCCAAGAAATTCCACCATCACTTCTTTTCTTACAATCCATAAGGCCTCACAGAGATCCACCTGCCTCTGCTGGGATTAAAGGTGCACACCACCACTCCTGGCTACAGGACTATTCTCTTTTAAGAGGAAGAAGTCATTTATTGGGAGTTCTTCCTTTTTTTTTTTTGGTCTTTTTGAGACAGGTCTCCCTGTAGCCCCAGTTGTACTGGAACTCGCTCTGTAGACCAGGCTGGCCTTGAACTCACAAAGATCCGCCTGCCTTTGCCTCCCAAGTGCTAGGATAAAAGGCATGTGCCACCACACCCAGCTACAGGACTATTCTTATCCATCCCATGGAAAAGGTTGCTGAGCAACTGCAACCCCTGAAACTTGATCAACTTTTCACATAGGTTTTCAATCAATGCTTCTTGCTTGTCTGGTTTCAGGATCAAGAGGAAGGATACATCTTTGTCATCTTCCTTCAGACACACATCACAGGGTTCAATAATTTGAGCTAAATCTACATGAAGCCCACCATTCCTGTTCCTGTCTGAGATCTCAGTGCCTTTCGATTTCAAATAAGCACAAAGCTCAGCAGCCTGGTCCTCCTTGCTGATGTCAATGAAGGCCGGGACAATCATGGTAAAGGCACTCTGCTCTACAACAGCCGACTGGAAAAGGGAGCTGGGCTGCCTTACATTTTTTTAAAGACAGGGTCTCACTACGCAGCCCTGGATGGCCTGGAACTGGTAATGTAGACCAGGATATTCTGGAGCTCACAGAGATCTACTTGCCTCTGCCTCCAAAGTGCTGGGATTGAAAACATGCCACAACAGCTGGCTTAAATATATATATATTTTCTTTTTTTCCCTTCCTTTCTTTCTTTTTACTTCTTTTCTCTTTTTCTTCTTATAGGTACGAGTGTTTTACCTTTATGTATGTAAGGGCACCTGTCATACAATCCCTGCAGAGGTCCAAAGAAGGTATCAGATCCCTTGGAACTGGAGTTACAGTGGATCATTAGCTGCCATGTGAATGTTAAGAACTGAACTTAGGTCCTTGTAAGAGCAGCCAGTACTCTTATTCAGTGAGCCATCTCTTCAGCCCCAAATTTTGCTTAATTTTTTTTATGTATATGAGTGTTTTGCCTTCATGTATGTAAGTACACCCATGTCATGGAAGGCCCAGGGAGGTCAGAAGAGGGAGTTAGGTCCCCTGTAACTGGACTGAAGAGTGTCAGCTACCATCTGGGTGCTGGAAACCAAACTCTTGTCCTCTGCAAGAGCAGCCAGTGGTCTTATCCAGCTCCACAATTAAGATATTTTTTGTTGTTTATTTGTTTGCTTTTGTTTTGAGACAGGGCCTCCTTGTAGCCCCAGCTGCCATGGCACTCTCTTATGTAGACTAGGTTGGCCTCAGCCTCACGGATATCCTCTTGCCTTTTCCTCCCAAGTTCTGGGATTAAAGGCCTGTGCCATTACTCCAGCACACTGGAAAGATGGCTCAGTGGTTAAGAACACTTGCTGATGCTCTTGCAGAGGACCTGGGTTTGATTTGAACTACTCACTGATGCCCTCTTCTGGCATATGCGCTTATATACATGCAGGCAGAGCACTCAGACACATAAATAAATAATTTTTTTTTTTTTTAAGAGGACAGGGGACTGGAGAGATGGCTCAGCAGTTAAGAGCACCAACTGCTCTTGCAGAGGACCTGGGTTTGATTCCCAGCATCCACATGGTGGCTAAGAACCATCTTTAAGCTGGGCGTGGTGGCGTATACCTTTAATCTTTGCACTCAGGAGGCAAAGGCAGTTCGATCTCTGTTAGTTCAAGGCTAGCTGGGGCTATAGGGAGATCCTGTCCAAAAGACCAAAAAAAAAAAAAAAAAAAAAAAAAAAGAAATAAAAGAAAAAGAGAAGGACAAAGTGCATTGCAGTTACTCTTTATTTTTATTTTATGTGTACAAGTATGTTTTTTTTTTGAGGTAGGGTCTCTCTATACCCCCAGCTGACCTGGAACTCACTTTGTAGACCAGGCTGGCCTTGATCTACAGAGATCTGCCTGCCTCTGCCTCCCGAGTGCTGGGATTAAAGGTGTGCACCACACCGCCACGCCTGGCTTAAAGATGGTTCTTAGCCACCATGTGGGTTCTGGGAATTGAACCCAGGTCCTCTGCAAGAGCAGTCGGTGCTCTTCCAGCCCCCTGTATACAAGTATTTGTCAGCATGTACGCATGTGCACCATATACCTGCCTGGTTCCTATGGAGGAAGGGGAAGAAGGCATCAGTTCCCTGGAGCTGGAGTTAGAAGCTGTTGCGAGCTGCCATGTATGTCCTGCGAGTAAAACCTAAGGTCCTCTGGTGGCTGGATGAGAGTGGCCTACCGCAGTTTAACGAGCGGCACGCCGGTCTTACAGGAGGACCGGTTCGATCCCCAGCAGACCATGGCAGGCTGAGCGGAACGTACTGAAAACTCCAACTCCAGAGGAGAGGCTCCGGTTCGGCAGGCGGAATACCGAGACCTTCTCCTTCTGACCTCCCGCTGCATGTTTTCACGACACGGGTTGCACAAAACTATGTGCATATAGTTTTAATGTCATTATTTTGTTTGGAAACATATTCAATAAAAATACAGAAATAAATTAAATTAATTACAAAAAAAAAGAAAAAAGAAAAACCAAAACCCTAGGTCCTCTGCGAGAGCAGCTCCTGCTCCTAACCAGTGAGCCATCTCTCCAGCACGAGTCCTTCCTCTGGCACTAAAATTTTTTCATCTACTCTTACCAGGTAGGCTCTTCGTAGATTCGTTGTCTCAAATGTCTTTTCAGGCAATCCTAAAAGCACATCTAGGGGAGTATGTAGTAACATCTGGAAGTACAGCAAAGAGAAATGATAAAGAAAGAGCAACTGCATTAACCTGGGACATGACATCCCAGACCTCATGAGCAGCAGGTCATAGCACAGTCAGCCCAATTGTGGGAAAGGGATTATTAGTAAAATTCAGCCACAAAGTGGACCACCCAGGCTGACATGCTCATTCTTGTAAAATGTAATGGAAATTCAAATTAATTTCTCAAGAGAGCATCAACTCTTTTGTGTAAAGGAACAAACAGTGGGTCAGAAATGTATAAAACCTAGAAGGCACAACTTGATTCTGCACTGAGGTTTACTGTGTGGGGAGAAAATCTTCTGAGTCTAAAGTGGGCGAGACATAGAACAGACCAGGGGTCTGGGGTGGCTGCTATTGAAAGCTGTCTTTTAAGCCTCGCTGATCAAAGTGGCCTGGCTGGGCCCTTTTAAGTCTCCGATGAGATGGAAGAGGGCCAGAGTTCAGGCTGAGGGAAGCATATCTGGGCCCTAGGAGTTGTACCGGGAGCTTGAGGAACAGCGATTTCTGAGTGCAGGGTGGTCAGAGGGGGTGCTGGGAATGCAAGCAAAGGGCCTCCTGTAGGACTGTCCTTAGCCATGCCGTTTGTAATGACAATGATGTTAGAATTAAGTTATGCCCACGGAAGAGAGACTGGGGAAAAGACCTGGAGTGAATTTATGCAATGGTATAGTAATGGGGTAAACCAGGCTGTAGATATCAATGCCAGTGATTGTCAACTGTACGATGCTGAGCAAAGAAGCAAACCGAAACAGTTAGTACGAAGCTGTGCACAGAAAGTTTAAGAAAATATAAACCATGGCTAGGAATATGGCTCAGTTGGTAAATTGCCTTCTGTGAAAGCATGTAGACCCAAGCTCATATCCCCAGAGCGCACATAAAAAAATCAGGCTATAGCAGCACGCACCTGTAGCCCCAGCGCAAGGGAGTGAGGACAGCTGGATCCCTGAAGCTCATTCCTCAAGCAGCCAGTCGAGGAATCGCCAAGGTCCAGGTTCAAGAAGAGACTCTGTCTCCAAAAACTAAGGTGAAGAAGTAATTCAGGAAGACATCCAGAGTCGACTTCTGGCCTCCACATGCACTCCCACATGCAAGCGCAGGTACAGACACACACACACACACATGCACACACACCCACACAAGTGGTTAAGAACCACAAATGCATATACAAATACGCATGCACATGGAACATAAATAAAATAATACTGTATATTATGCATCCAATTGTGCCTGGATGCAGGCAAACCCGGTAAAATATTCTTAAATGCATGAGACTAATAAAAGTATTTGGGTTATTTTTAGGGTGATTGGGAGGGGTAGTGAATAAGAAAGGAGTACACATGAGATGTCAATTTTTGTTATATAAATAAATATTTTAGCTACGTTCTCCCTGTGCAGCCCTGGCTGGCCTGGAACTTGCTATGTTGACCACACTGGTCTTGAATGTCTTCTGCTTCCAGACTGCTGGGATTAAAGGCATGCACACCTGGCGTCAATTGTTTTTTATGATTTATTTTTTTATGTGCAAGTATGCACATCTTTATGTAGGTGCCTAAAGAGGGCAGAAGTGGGCATAGGTTTATCTGGAACTGGAGTGATAGGTGGTTGTGAGTCACCTTATGTCAGTGCAGGGAATGAAACTCCAGTCCTCTGCAAGAGTAGCAAGCACTCTTAAGCACTGAGCCATCTCTCTAGCCTAATGAGATGTCAGTTAATGTTTTCTTTCCAGTGGGAAAGATGTATACAGGTATTTTGTTATATATGCTTTGCAGGTTTTGGTCAATGGGACATATTTCATGAGAACTTGCCTCCGTACATGCTTTTATACAGACTACGAAGAACCAACAGGGACACTTTGCTTATTAAAGGAATAGGGTATTGGAATGTTATGAAGAAAGATAAAACGATGTACCGTCTTGCAAGAGTGGGTGCTTAATATGTATTTGCTGAAATTAATGAAGTCTGGGAAGGAAAGCAAACAGACTCAGAAAGCAATAGAGGAGGTGAATGAGATGAAAGGAGTCTGGGGAGAAGGAGCTCGGGAGCCAGCGATGTGCAGAAAACGCCAGATGCACTGAAGCAAGGCAGGAGCTTCAGTGAGTCAGACGGGTGCTGAGTGTTGCCAAGAAACCCAGGTGGGGGCTCCCCTTCCTCAGCTCCTGAGCTGAAATTTCCCTGTGCTGGAAATGCCTGCTGCCAGAGGTAATCCTCTAGAAGCTGCCTGTCATAACAACTTAAATGATTTCCTAATAAATTATTCATGCAAAGAGAAAAAGGAGAATTCAAGTTTGCCTTAATGATAGTTGTGGCTTATATTTTGTTTCTGTGTGTGTAGACAATGTGTGTGTGTGTACGTGCATAGATGCAGGTTCACATGTGTATAAACATGCATGTATATGAATGGAGGCCAGAGGTCAGCCTCAGGTGCTCCTAAGGAGACATGCATCTTGATTTTTGAGACAGGGTCTCTGACTAAACCTGGAGCTTGCTGATTAGGCTAGACTGCCAGGCCAGCAAGGCCCATGGATCTTCTTGTTTCTACGCCCCCATCCCCCGACCTCGCCCCCCCCCCCCCCCCCCGCACTGCAATTATAGGCATGCACTGCCATGCCTAGATTTTTGTTGGGTTCTGGAGACTGAGCTCAGGTCTTTATGCTTCATGTAACAAGCAGGCTGCTGACTGAGCCTTCTCATCAGCTCTTTGCATTTATTATTTCTTTATTATTTATTTTAGTTGAGAGTGGTCTTTAAGTCATTTCATTGAAGTTCATTGCATGGTTTAAAATTTTTTGTTTTGTGAATCATACAATGTTTTTATTATTTATTTTATTTATTTTTTTGAGACAGGATCTCCCTGTAGCCACAGCTGGCCTGGAACTCGCTATGAAGACCAGGCTGGCCTCAGTCTCACAGAGATTCACCTGCTTCTGCCTCCTGAGCACTGGAATTAAAGGCATGTGCCATCATGCCCAGCTTTGATCATATTTATATCCCCCCCTTCCTAGATCCCCCACCGAGTTTCTGTACTCCAATATCTATCATCTATCTATCAATCATCTATCTATCTATCTATCTATCTATCTATCTATCTATCTATCTATCTAGGCTATCTATATAACATCTATTCTATCTATGATTCGATCTATCTATTATCTCTTTCTACATCTATCTATCTATTATCTATCTATCATCTATCTCTATCTAATCTATCTATCACTATCTATCTATCTATCTATCTCTATCGATCTATCATTATCTATCATTATCTATCTATCTATTATCTATCTATCTATCTATCTATCTATCTATCTATCATCTATCTATCATCTACCTCTATGGAGTAGGTTTGTGTCCCCAAATGCCCTTCTGTGTGGAGTTCAACCCCTGGAGCCTGGTCAACCTACTAAAAGACTCATCCTTAAAGGAGCCTGACTGTCCCTTTCCCTGTAGACATCAGTTGCCAGTAGTTCCTCGACTAAGGTTGGGGTTTCCTTTGGTTGATTTAATTTTTTTTTTAATTTTTTTTAATTATTTTTTTTTTTTATTCTGTATATGTGTATGAATGTACTGTCTGCATTCAAGTCTGTGCAACCTGTGTCGTGCAATGCTGCGGAGGTCAGAAGAGGGTCTCGGATTCCCCTGGAACTGGAGTTCTCCTGGAATTGGAGCTTCAGACGGTTCTCAGCCGCCATGTGGGTGCTGGGTGATCGACCCGGGTCCTCTGCAAGAGTGGTCGGCGCTCTTAACCGCTAGGCCATCTCTCCAGCCCCCGATTTTAATTTTTATGTGTATGTGTTTTGTGTGCATGTAATAGAGTACCAGTATGTGCGATGCCTGTCTGATCCCCTTGGAACTGGCGTTAGGGACATTTGTTAGCTGCCCTGTGGATGTAGGGAACTAAATCCAGGCCCTCTGCAAGAGCAGCAAGTGCTCCTAACCCCTGAGTCTTGTCATCTACAAGATGGGCGGAGTGGAGCCAGGCTCTCCTGTTCCAAATGCTCTGTGCCTTGAACTCACAGCACATAGCATTCTAGGGCTGAGAAAGTTTCTGTGTTTCATTTTGTTATTTTATTCAATTAGAAATTTATCTTAGTTTTATCTCTTCCTCCTCCAGGGCCCAAATCCTTAAAGGTAGTTTCAAGGAAGAAAATGCAAAATAGCTAGAAATGGTTCTGCTAGCTGATGGCCTGGCTCCAGCTTTCTTTCTAGGTTAAAAGCACTGGCTGTGTGTGTGGGGAATGAATCCCATCTTTTCTCTCAGGACATTGCTTACGTTTGTATCCTGTTTGGTCAGAGAATGAAATGGACTAGATTTGTCTCACTGTTGCCACTGTCACCGTCTGTTTCCAGGTTGGTGCACCCAAGCAGGTGCTTTAAAAAATTTAAAAAAGCTCGGGCTGGAGAGATGGCCTAGCGGTTAAGAGCACCGACTGCTCTTACAGAGGACCCGGGTTCGATCCCCAGCACCCACATGGCGGCCGAGAGCCGTCTGAAACTCCAATTCCAGGAGAACTCCAGCTCCAGGGGAATCCGAGACCCTCTTCTGACCTCCGCGGCGTTGCACGACACGGGTGCACAGACTTGCATGCAGGCAGTACATTTATACACATACAGAAATAAATAAAATTAATAAAAAAAAATTTAAAAAAGCTGGGCATGGTGGCTCATGCCTTTAATCCCAGCACTCTGGAGGCAGAGGCAGGTAGATTTCTGTGAGTTCAAGTTCTGTAGACCAGGCTGGTGTACAGAGTGAGCTCCAGGCCAGCTAGGATTAAAAGGGAGACCCTGCCTCAAAAAGACCAAAAAAATATTGGTTGATTGATGATTGATTAACCGATTGTGTATGTGTTATACGTGTGTGGACCTCCTCGTGTACACACGTGCCTAAGCACAAATTGGGATTGGTTATCTTTCTCAACTTCTCCCTATCTTGTTTTTCAGAGATAGGGTTCCACAGTGAACCTGGAGCTCACTAATTCATCCAGCAAACCCCGGATCCTCCTGTCTCTGCCTCCCCAGCGTTGCAGTTACAGATGCATGCCACTGTACCTGGCTTTTTTTTTTAATGTAGGTTTTCAGAATCTGAACCCAGATCCTCATGCTTGTGTGGCAAACATTTTACTCACTGAATCATCTCATCAGGCCCTGTCTCAGCAGGGTTTTATAGGTTGAAGAAGAACATGGAACATTATTATGGTGACCAAATGACACATCTCACACTTTCCAGAAGGGTCCCGATTTTCATATAGTTTGTCTTTTCAATTAAAGACAGTTTGTTTTGTGAGTATCAGCACAGTCATTCCTTGGTAGTCATAGGAATCATACCAGGACCCTTTTAGGAGACTGAAATCCAAAGATGATTGTTTCAAAAATAAAACAGTAGCTGGGGAGATGGCTTGTGTGGTAAAGTGCGAGGGCCCAAGTCCAGTCCCAGAACCCATGAGAAAGTTATGTGACAGCATGTGCTCGGGACCCCAGCAGTGAGAAGGCAGTGACAGGCTGATCTCTAGGGTCTGTTGCCAAGTCAGCTGAATCAGTGACTTCCAGGCCAGTGAGAAATGCTGGCTCAAAAAAAGGTGATGGCATACCTGTATGCACACACACACACATGAACACACATGAGCACCTGCATACACATGTGGAACACACACACACGCACACCAACTGCCACAGTATTTGCATATAGTCTATCCTTTTGTCCTATTACAATACCTTTATAATGTAAATACTGTACAAATAGTTGTTACATTGTTTTGTTTAGGAAATACTGATGAAGAAAAAGTCTTATATTTAGTAGACATGCAATTTATCCCCCAGTGTTTTGGGGCCTATTGGATGTGTAATCCATGGAGGTTGACGGTGTATAATTTTTTTACATGCACAGCCATGTTTTTTGCAGCTCTATTCACAGTAACGAAGAGCTGGAACCAACCCAAGTGCCACTCAACTGAGGAGTGGATAGAGAAAATGTGGTACATCTACACAATGGAGTTCTATGCAGTAAAGAAAGATGATATCATGAACTTTGCAGGTAAATGGCTGGAGCTAGAAGATATCATGCTAAATGAAGTAACACAGTCCCAGAAAAACAAACGATGAATGGCATCCCTCATCTATGGATGCTAGCACCAATCACCTAGTTGTAAGGCAAACTGAGCAATGTTAATGTTATATTCCTTGTGACCTGAAAACAACTGTGCTCTTTTTTTCTACCTGTATTTATAGACAATTTATTTCCATTATGAGACACTTATTATCTTTCTAGTGATTCATTTCAGTCAACATATTCCATTCAAAAATCCTGATTTTCACATGAATCTTTTCAGGACTATAGTACGATGCATTTAATTTAACAGCTGAAGCGCAATAGGGCAACCACCTTGTGCTGTTTACACTAACAGCCACAGGAAGTGTCCAACTAAAATAACAACCAGGATGAGACTGCAGTTGAATGAACAAATAAGGTAAGTTTTCATTAATGGCCATTCATAATTTTGCCTTTGGAAACTTGGAAGAAATTGTCATCTTTGAGTTTCAAATGTTCTGGTAAATCTAGTCATTTTTTAGCTTCTTCAATGTCACCTTGAATTGCTGAAATAAGTGACTCTAAAGAATCAAAGTTCTGGGGGCTGGAGAGATGGCTTAGCAGTTAAGAGCGCCGACCGCTCTTGCAGAGGACCCGGGTTCGATCCCCAGCACCCACATGGCGGCTGAGAACCGTCTGAAACTCTAATTCCAAGAGAACTCCAGTTCCAGAGGAATCCGACACCCTCTTCTGACCTCCGCAGCATTGCACGACACGGATGCACAGACTTGCATGCAGACAGTACATTCATACACATACAGAAATAAATAAAAATTAATAAAAAAATTAAAAAAAAAAGAATCAAAGTTCTTTTCTGGTCTGAGGTAGCCAACAATGGCTACATTGAGAATTTCTCCATAGAAGTCCTCTTTGAAGGTATGCATGATATGAGTTTTCATGGACTTCTTCACATTCTTGTAGTACAGGTTCCATCCTATGCTCACCACCATCTTATGAACATCTCCACTTCCCACACTGGCCCAACCATAATAAATAACGGCGGATACATCAGTTGGAAGATTATCTACCACTTGTTCTGGAAAACTGGCTGTGGGGATGCCCAGCTGCTTGGAGCTGCGGCCGAAGCCCCACACCACCTGGCCACGGCAGAAATAAGGCAGGTTCCTCAGTGGAGGATGCGGGCTCTTGCCCGCTAGGCACCTGAGGTGGAGCCGCAGTGTGTGCGAACCCGGCCAGCAAGAGCTGGGCAGACAGTGCGGAGCACAGGCTGAGAAGAACCGCAGACACAACTCCAGGCGCCGGGAGTCAGGATGTCATTCACAACAGTGCTCTTATATTGTGACTCTCTTAACAGGTTCTAGAACTAAGCTACCATATATTTTCAGAGTTAGGAAGTTTTGGTATATGGATGAAGGATATGTATGTATATTTTAGAGTAATATAAGATCAAAGGAATATGGAAAAAACTAGTTTGTCATGACATCATATCTAACCACAGTATTTATTCATTTATTTTTTAATTATTTATTTTTTTATGTATATGAATGTACTGTCTGCATGTAGGTTTGTGCACCCGTGTCATGCAATTCACGCAGAGGTCAGAAGAGGGTGTGTCGGATTCCCCTGGAATTGGAGTTAAAGACGGTTCTCAGCCGCCCCGTGGGTGCTGGGGATCAAACCCGGGTCCTCTGTAAGAGCAGTCAGCGCTCTTAATTGCTAGGCCATCTCTCCAGCCCCACAGTATTTATTTTATGGGAGCACTTCTTAGTATTTCTTATACAAGTCTGCTTGAGCTTTTGTCCAAGTCTTTTCTAAAATAGTATAGAGTAGTTAAAAATACCAGGCTGGTGTAACAGCCTTTCTGGGTGCTTAACAACCATACTCATACCAATTTGGCCGAGGGACTTAAGGGATCACTTTGTTCCTTGCCTTCAGAGGTCAACCCTATGCATGAGGGTATCTCTTGAAATGTCCTGCAAATGTGAGTCACCAAATCTTCCTGTACAGGGAGGTCTTGGAGATCCACTAATGGGACTTCAGCCAGTGTACAGTCTTTAAAGAGGAAAGTCTGCTCATGCTTCAAAAAGGGAAGCCTGGTCTAGCAAGACCTGACTTTGTCCTTGAATGGATGGAACTAATGATTGAAAAGCCAAAAGGAGCCAGGGGCTTCCCCTCCCCTCCCCAAAACCCCCTGAGTGACCCTTGAGGACCAGATCCTCAACTGACCTTGAGAAAACAAAAACCTTGGTTAATCTGGGCTAACTGTGTGGCCTTAAACATCCAAAAGGAAAGTATAAACAGAAATAAAAATAAATAGTAAGGCCTGAGAAATTGTACTTCATGTATAAAACCCGAGATTTTAGTAAAAAGAGAAAAGAGCACAGTTGTTTTGCCTGTCTTATTGGCAAGTGCAGCTACCCTGTGGCTGCCACTGCTTTTGCCATCCTTCAAAGACGTGAGAAGACACAGCTTTTCAACCTTCCAATATGAACTGAAGACTCATGTCTCTCCAAGAATCCTCCAAATGTTCAGTGCCAGATGGGGACTGCTGAGACATCCACCTTGTGGACTGAGCTACTACTGGGGTTTCAGCCTCTTCAGAGTATAGACTGCCATTGTTGGACTACCCAGGCTCTATCATGGAGACCAGTACAGGAAGATCAAGACAGGATGCAGTGCTTACTGGACCTCATTTGGTGACCACGGGAAGGGAAAACTCCGGTGTGGAGCACAAGGGCAGAACTGATGGTGGTTTGGGCTTGCCAAGGAGAAGACCTCAAACATGACAACTTTCAGCCTGCAGCCATCCCAAATGCTGAAAGGTGCTGGTACCAGCTGTCTCCCAGGCTTAGTCCCCGCTGAGCTCCTGCTGCCCGTAGGGAGAGCGAACACCACCTCTTCTAACTGTACCTTGGCTGTGCATAATTTTTGAACTATGGCCTTATGTAAAATCTTCTCTAGTGTCTTGTAGCTATGGAACATATGGTGTGGTATTATAGAAAAAGCTCTACCGACCCTAAGAAGCTGAGTGACCTTGAAGCAGTCACTGCCCATTTCACCCTGTCGTCAGCTCTTCACCTCCACGGCTCACAGTAAGATCTCAGGAAACATGCTGCAGGAGCCAGTGCCAGGCCCTTTGTGGATTCTAGGTATTTGTTCTTCTCCCTCTATGTGGAGCACTCTATGACCTTCTTACAGACTTAGTCTGAGAATAAAGGAGAAGTTTGAAGTATTCAGCATAATCTCTAATCTCTGACCCATTGAATTTAGTGGTGCTCATGTGTACCATGTTTAGGGCTGCCCACTTGGGATTAGCTAACCTCCCTGGGAGCTGGTCCCTGGAGAAAACTGATTTCCCTCCCTCAGCATCCATTGGCTGCCTGTAACTCTTCCTCTTGAGGTGGACCCCATGAAATTAACTCTATCCACATTGGCATGTCACATCACATTGTTTTGTCATGCAGTTATCATCAGGCTATCATACTATGAGATGTCATTGGTGCAGTTTCCCTATCATGTCTAGATGCATTAATTAGCAGCAGGCATCTTGTCTCTCTGCCTTTTACAATCTTTCCACCTTTTCTTCTGCAATGCTCTCCAAGCCTTAGACATAGAGGTTGCATCAATGATGTATCACTTGGGGCTGGGCACCTCACAGTCACATATTTGACCAGTTGTAGAACTCTGTAATAGTCTCCATCTGTTATAGGAAGAAGCTTCTTTGATGAGTGGTGAGATGTACACTTGTCTGTGAATATAAGGATACATATTAAGAATATAGGAAGAAAGGGCTGGAAAGATGGCTTAGTGCTGAAGAGCATGTATTATTCTTCCAGAGGACCTGAGTTCGAGTCTCAGCATCCTTGTCAGGGAGATCACAGCAGCCTATAACTCCAGCACTGCACTTGAACCCACATATACACATAACTTTAAAAATAATAAAAATTAAAAAAGAATGTAAGAAATTACATTGATTTAGGAAAGTGGCAGTAGTAGGTTTTTCTCTAGGCTCTATAACTTCTCCAGTCATGTGTATCTGGGTATGTTTACAGTCCTATGCATAGATTCCCTCCTATTGAGGGGGACTTAAGTCCAATTAGACAGTTTTTGAATACCTCCAAGATAAAAGTGTCCAGTGCTAGTAATTTTGAAAAGCAAAGTATGGAAAGCAGCTAGAGGGCTGGAAGATGGCCTAGTGGGTAAAGCACCTACCAGGCAAGTGTGAAAAGAGTTCAGTTCCCTCAGAACCTACAAAAGCCGGACATGGTGGTGTGGATCTACAATCCCCATACTCCTACAGCGAAGCAGGAAGCAGAGCCAGGAGACTCCTCAGAACCTCAAGGGCCAGCTAGCGTGACGTACACAGTGGAGAACGAAAGAGACCCTATCTCAAACAGGCTGGAAGGAGAGAACAATGCTAGGGGTTATCTTCCCACCTCCACACGTGTACTATGGCATGCATGTGCCCACATAAATACACATGAATGTGCACACACATCATACACAAGATAACAACAGTGGATGCGATTTCATTATTCTAGGGGATGAACTTGAGAAGTCTTCCACAGCTTGCTTCTCTGGATGGTCACTTAGCTGTGAAATATTTATGTTGGCAGGTTGTTCAGCTGTAAGTTTTGTTTGTTATCTCTCTAAGCTTGGTGAGGAAGATTAATCCATTTATCTTATATTGCAGAAGAAATACACAGAAATAAACACACTGATGTAGTTTTAGCATCTCTTCCATTAGCATTTGCCATGGTTGTCAGGCTGTTTTCCTGCAGTGGGGACAAGAGCAGGGGACATGAGCAAAGTTGGTCAGGCACCACTAACACTGTGAAGAAGGTAGCAGGAGGCTTATGGGACCAGGGTGCTTTCTGCTTAGTCAGATTGAAGAAACCATCAGTTCTCTGTCTCTGTCTTTATCTCTGTCAGTCTCTCTGGGGGTTAAATTTGGGTTATCAGGCTTGGTAGGCACCTTTGCTTTTAGCCACTGAGTCATCTCGCTGGGCCTTCCTTTTACTTTTTTGGACTCTTGCTGAACCCAGAACTTGCCAGTTCAGTGAGGCTGGCTGATGAGCAAGCCCTAGGGATCCCCTCGTCTTTGCCTAGTGCTGAAATCTCTTGTCTCTCTGTACCTGGCTTTTTTATGTGCGTTCTGAAGATTGAACTCGGCTCCTCATGTTTATATGATAAGCACTCTACTGACTGAGCCACCTCTCCACTCCTCTTGAAAGTTCTTGAAGGTTAGGAGTGATTAGAATAGCTGAGACGGGACCAGAAAAGTCAGTTAAATATAGAAGCCCACAGCTTTAGCACCTTATTAATTTGGGGGGATGCTGTGGTTGAAAATCTTCAGCTACAACTTCCCCTGGGAGGCATGCTGTGCGAATGCCATTATCAGTAGACTTCTGGGCGAAGGATTCTATTACATGTCAAAGACAACGTCTTCTGACTTGACTTCCACCTGCAGTTTATGTGCCAGATGTACGTGATTATTTTTAATTGATAACAATGGTAAACCGAGCAGGTCCTCTGGGGATGTGACTCACTGTGAGTCAGGTGCACGTGGAGGCTAGATCCAGCTGTTGTTATTTTACCAAGGAGTCTCCATTGTGGGATAGCTCTACTGTTGGTGGAATTGGACTGAGTGAAGTGGAAGGAGAGGTCATTTGGTCACAGCACTTGTGTGGGGTAGCAGCAGTGTTGGTCACCACCACTTGTAGCAACCCCCATCCATGTGTGCAATGGCGGCACCCTGTCCCCAAGGAAAACTGTGCTCTAGAGTTGCAGGGGAGTCTATCAGAGAGCAGGGAGACCAAGTGCAGCTAAGGTACAGCCTTGGGGACATTAGGGACCTCCTGTGTACCAAGTCCTTCACACTTTTAGTGGCTAACCCTTTCTCAGCTCTGCAGAGCTCCTGATGGGTTGTACACATGTGATGAGTCTCAACGCCAGCCCACAGAGCTGAGTTCCTGTGCCGTCTTCACTGCCCCTTTACAGTACTTTCATCTCAACTTGAGAGAAAGGGTGATTGTCTCTCCATGTATAGGGAAACGTCCACAGGGTCTGGCTCTTTAAATAAGTATTTTATTTATTATTTGTATTTTATGTTTATGAGTATTGCCTGCATGTGTGTAAGTGCACCTGTGTCGTGCAATGCCTGTGGAGGTCAGAAGAGCGTGTTGGATTCCCCTGGAACTGGAATTACAGATGATTTTTAGCTGCCATGCAGGTGCTGGGAACTGAACCTAGGCCCCCTGCAAGAGCAGTCAGTGCTCCTAACTACTTACTGAGGCATCTCTCCAGCCCCCAGGTTTGGCTCTTTTGCATGTGATCCAAAAGCTGTGTGATGGTGCCAGACAGATGGCTCAGTGGTTAGAAATGTTGTCTGTCTTTGCAGAAGACCCGGGTTGGCTTTCCAGCACCCACATGAGCTGCCTACAGCTCCAGCTCCAGGAAATCTGACTCCTCTGGCCTCAGCAGGGACTGTACTCATGTGCACATGCCTATCCACAGACGTGGAGGTAGACATACAGAAATCAAGCTGGATGAACGAACTTACTCTTGGAATCTTAATACTGCCATTGTCGAAGAGGAGCTTCCTTCCCCCATTGGTTTGCTAAGTCAGAACTACTGGTGTATGTCTAAGTCAATATCTGAGGAAAAACCTGTCAGAGAAATAAAGTGGGGGGGGGGCAGGGGAGAGAGAGAAAGAGAGAGAGAGATTCTTTTTTTTTTTTTTTTCTTTTGTATGAATGTATTGTCTGCATGCAGGTCTGTGCACCCGTGTCGTGCAATGCCGCGGAGGTCAGAAGAGGGTCTCGGATTCCCCTGGAACTGGAGTTACAGACGGTTCTCAGCTGCCCCGTGGGTGCTGGGGATCAAACCCGGGTCCTCTGCAAGAGTGTCGGTGCTCTTAACCGCTAGGCTATCTCTACAGCCCGAGAGAGAGAGATTCTTAAAGACTTCATTTGAGGGCTGGAGAGATGGCCTAGCGGTTAAGAGCACCGACTGCTCTTACAGAGGACCCGGGTTCGATCCCCAGCACCCACATGGCGGCTGAGAACCGTCTGTGACTCCAATTCCAGGAGAACTCCAGTTCCAAGGAGAACCCGACACCCTCTTCTGACTTCCGCGGCATTGCGCGACACGGGTGCACAAACCTACATGCAGACAATACATTCATACACATAAATAAATAAAATAAAATATTTAAAAAAAAAAAAGACTTCATTTGAGAGCCTAGGCTCAACTGCCTGAAGATGGGGGTATGGATATATTAACATGAACCAAAGAATTGTCTTGTTGCTGTTTAAGCTACTTTGAGCTGGTGGTGTTTCTGTTACTTGCAGCTTAAATAATCTTGAATAATAAACTGGTTCACCGGATTTGCATAATTATGTTTATGACTTTAATTTCTTTAAAAACATCTTCATGGGGATATGTGTATGAGTGAGGTGCTTTACCCATGGAAACATACTCCAGCTCTGACCTTGTATTTCTTGGTGACTGTGCCTTTGTATGTCATCTTTGGTATTCCATAGCCTGCCACCCATGCCCAGGGACCACAGCAATCTGGCTGTGCAAGCAAGGGAATTGTCTCATACCTCTAGAACATTTTGGCCATCTGGACTTAGAGAAGATAGTTGAGGGAACGTTCCATGGAAGAGTTTTCCTAAACCATGGCTTTCCAGATAAATGATTCATGATTATGCTCTGTGTTGGAAGTACCTTCTGGAATGGAAGGTCAAGGGTATCCCAAGTAGTACTTTTTGGGATCAGAAACATTTCAGGAGACTGTTCCTGCGATTACAGTCTTTGTACTTGATGAGAAGCTACAGAAGGTCTTGGTTGAAACTCTGAAGTCCAGAGCAGGCAAGATCCAGAATCACGGAAGCTTTGTTAAGGTCTCGCAGCAAAGACAGTGGCAGACCGCTACCAGAACAAAGTAAGAAGAGAAAGGTTCCTCTGAATCCCTGATAAAGACCAGGGACTTGATGCTTTCTTCACTGCATTTTGAGATCTCTTTGATCACAAGTGATAGACTCTTACTTGAAGAAGAGAAGAGGGCATTATTGGTCTCAGCTGAAAACTGGATAGTTTAGCTTCAGTAAGGTTGGAGCCAAGAGTTTAAACTTTCCTCATAAAGTCTCATTTCCACTCTGTTTCAACCACATGGCTTTCCTTGGTGGGAGTTTTCCTTCTCTCACAGGCTCTATCCACTTAGAGACTTCCAGATATAAGATTTTATCCTATCAAACTACAAGTTCCAGTTGAGACCCAGCTTCTCTTCCCCAACAGAACTCATGTCAGGGGCTCACAGAAGGCGACTCTTCAGTCAGTCACTGTAGGTAGAAGGAGGGAAGCTTTGTTGGCTTCATGAGTCACTCAGAGCAGCTAGATGGGTGCTGAGCGTGGAGGAGAGGATGGTTACCTGGAGGAGCAGTGTCTGAGGGAAGCTGCTGGGTTTGAGTCCCAGGCCTTAGCAGTGGCATTCGGCCTCGAGCCTGTTGTACTTAGAGCCTAGGAATGAGACCTTGATAAGTGGTCTTTCTGACCATTTCTGAGGCCCCAGGTTCCCATCAGCACCCCACCTTGGCTCTCTGCTCCTCCATTTTTTTTTTTTTTTTTTGGCTGTGACAGGGCACCCAGCCAAGCATATTTCAGACAAATATCTGCATTGTTGGTAGCGTGATTGTGACTTCCTGTCTTCCAATTTAGTAAATTTTTTTTGCCTTGCTTTTCACTGTCTGGGTCATTTGATATTACATCTGGTGCTTCCTGTTTTTAAAGTCTCTGACTCTAGTCACCAGACTGTAGAAACCCGGGGTCAACTTCTTCCTAAGTGATGCTGGCTTTAGTCACTTGTTTTGTTATAATAATTGCCATTTGCGTAATGAAAGCTGTCAGGTGTCTGCTGGTTTTCTCAGCCCCAGACACTTCCCTATTTATAAATATTTGTTTTTCGGTCACTGGGACTTTCTCCTCCTAGTGTGGACATGGCAGCACTAGGTGACCACAGTACCCAGTCCCAATCAACAACGTTTAAGTGGCTTTGTGTTCCTGAAGGAGCCCCTGATTCACACATGTCTGGTTTGCAGGACCAGGCTGAGAACATGGGTGCCTCAGCCCTCCTAAGCATCGAACACTGCTTCCTTTCCCAGCCCTTTTGTGTGTGTGTGTGTGTGTGTGTGTGTGTGTGTGTGTGGCGGGGGTGGGGGTGTCACAGCTCCCTCCTTTCCCTCCACTTCAAAGTGCTCAGCTTCGACTCGGTGCTGTCAGTGGGCCAGCAGTAAAGGGCTGAGTGCAGGCTTTGCTTTTATTTGATGAAGAAAGAGGAACATTTTTCTTTCTAAATTTTCGCTTCACTTAATTTTTCTTTTCATAGAATTGCCTGACTTCAGAGGAAGAGACAAAGCCTTACCATCTCCAGGAATAGAATAGTCGTGAGCTCGTTCACACATCATCTTGGCTTTTGGACAGAGAAGCTTAGTTGTCTTGAGCTGAACCATACTCAACTTATTGGTTTTTTTTCTCCTTCCCTCCCTCTCGCTTCCCCTCCCTCCCTCCCTTCCTCTCTCCTTCCCTTCTCTCTTTCCTTTCTTCCTTCCCTCCCTCTTTCCTTTCTTCCATTAATTTGTATATGTATATGTAGAGGACAGAGAAGTTCAGGAGTTACCCCAGGAGTACTGTCCATTTCCTTTGAGATGAGGTCTCTCATTGGCCTGAAGTTCACCAAATGGGCTAGACTGGCTGACCGAGGTCCTCCTGTCTCTATAAGTACCCACTAGCCCTCCTGGCTTTTTTCATGTGGGTTCTGAGGCTGCACCTCACGTCCTCACGTTTATAAGGGAACTACGTTACCAACTGAGCCATTTCTTCCCAGCTCTTCTTTTTTTGGTCACATCGGAGGGGCCGGCAGATAGCGAGGGGCTAGAGGGTGTGTGTGGAGAACGGAGTTCTGCCTACCTTAAGGCAATGGCAGCTTTGGGGAGAACATCTAGAAAGATCAAAGCAAGCTTTAACACTCAATGACATCCTGCTTCTTCATGAGACACCTTTGGGGACAGAGGATTGTCTAGAGAAACGGAAGCATCCAGGGGGCAAGGTCTATGGTTTCTTCTCTTAGAGATTCCTTCCCCAGGGTGGGCCTGTAGCTGTTTCAGGGGCCCCAGAGGTAAGGACTACATTTCCCCTCCTCCATTCTCCTCAGGTTGAGAGGCCTCAGGCTGGGAAATGTCTGAGCCTTCAGTGTTTCAGAGAACACTGGGCCAAGAGTGAGGGAAATCTCCTCGCCTTTGAACTCTTTTTCAGTATTCTACCTTAGTGATGGAGAGAGAGGGCATCCTTGTGACTGTCGCATAGATCTACCTGCGTGGGCACATGTGACACACACACACTCCACACTGTGCTCTTTATATTTATGCATTCAACATCAGCTCTTTATATTCCTCAGCCCAAAGTAAGTTCCACATTACCCACAGTATTGCTCTGTGTTATGAATTAAAAGAAAACAAAACAAAAAGCCAATAAAAATCCCAACTCCCTTTGCTGCTGTACAGTGCTTTGAATGACCTCATTTCTTTTCTGAAGCCATCCCATGAGGTCAAGGGATGACTGATGGATGGAAGGATTAGGTTTGGACACCTAGTGAGTGCTCAATACAAGGAAGTTCTCACTAGCATCTTGCTAGATAAATATGGTCCTGTGTCCGCAATCCTATGTGCAGTTCCAGTGAACTTCCATGTTGGATTATGATCACAGACTCCATAATGCTTGTATGTGTGCATGGATGTGTGTGTAGGCCAGAGGTCAAAGCTGGGTGCCTCCCCCAATTGCTCTTTGCCTTATTTTTTGAGACAAGGTCTGTCACTGAACCTGAAGATCACCAATTTGGCTAAGCTCTCTGGCCAGCAGGCCCCAGGGATCTGTTTTTCTTGACTTCCCAGCTCCGGGATTCCAAGGTACATCGCCATACCAGTTTGTCTTATGTGGATTCTGGAGATCAAGCTCGGGTCCTCAGGCCTGCATGACAGGCACTGTGCTGACTGAGCTGTCTCCCCAGCCTGGACCTCGTGATCTGAGCACATCTCCTTTGGGGCACCTAGCACAGCGTTCTGTCCGAAGCTTCTGCCATGGCTGGGTCTGGATTTGTTTTCTGGCTTCGCCATCTATTTGTTTCATTTTCTCTGCTTCCTCATCTGAAAGCTAGAGCTCAGTTCATCTCCTCCAAGTGTTGTGAAGGTTAGCTTTAATTATCAACTTGTCACAACCTAGAATCCCTGCAAATCAAGTTCTAGTAAGGGACTGTCCACATTGGGATGGTCTATGAGGGATTGTCTTGAGTATGTTAGTTGATGTGGGAAGACCCAGCCCACTGCAGGTGGCAATACCCTCTAGGCAAGGAGTCCTGAATGGTATAAGAAGGGAGGAATTGTCTGGGCATGGTGGTCCCAGCCTTTAATCCTAGCACTCGGGAGGCAGAGGCAGGCGGATCTTTGTGTGTTTAAGGCCAGCCTGGTCTACAGAGTGAGCTCCAGGACAGCTGGGGCTACAGGGAGACCCTGTTTCTAAAAGTAAAAAAAAAAAGGGGAAGGAATTAAGGTTAATAATAATGCAAGCAAGTGAGGATTCATGTATCTGTTTCTGTTTTTTTAATCTTTTGAAAAATTTACTTATTTTATCTTTTTCTGTGTGTTATGCTTACATGTATGTAAGTACACTCAGGTCATGCTATGCCCTCTAAGAACAGAAGAGAGTGTCAGATCCTCTGAAACTGGAACTATAGAGAGTCGTTAGCTGCCATGTGGGTGCTGGGATTTGAGCCTGGGACCTCTGCAAGAGTAGCCAGTGCTCTGAACTGCTGAGCCCTTTCTCCGCCCTCTCCTTCTTGACTGTGGATATGATGCGACCCTCTTTCTCAAGCTCCTTCTGTGTGACTTCCCTGAAGTAATGGACTTTGACTGGGAACTGTGAGATAAAATAAACCAATTCTCCCCTATGTGGTTTTTGTGGGTCAGTGTAATTTATCACAACAACAGAAATGTAACTAGAACAGATGACATTGTACATGTGGGAAGTACATGAAGAAGTCTATGAAGGATGCAGGGCCATGGCCCATACCCAGGCATCTGTATTTGACTTACTGTCCTCTGAGCACTCTGTCTTAGTATATCCCTTCAAGGGGACACTGTATATAAAACTTCCCCAGACGGTCAGCTCCTAGAGGGCCAGGCCACATCTGTTTTCTTCACTATTGTGTCCCGGTGCTTGTGGCAGGACTTGGTACCCAGTAGGTACCCAGTAAATATTTGTTCCATCAATCCACCTACCTACCCATTCATCTGTCCATCCATCCATCCATCCATCCATCCATCCATCCATCCATCCATCCATCCACATAGCCATCCATTCATCTACACATCTATCCAGCCATCCATGCATACATGCATCTATCCACATATTTATCCACATATCCATCCATTCATCCATGCATATATGCATCCATCCATTTATATAATCGTAGATCTGTCCATGCATTTATCTAGTCAGATACGCATCCATGCATCTATCCATCATGTGTGCATTCCATCCATGGATGCATCCATCCACACATTGATCTCTCCTTCTCTTCCTCCAACCCTCTTTTTATCTGATCTTTAATGTGTGCTGTGCCTGTAAGCTTTTTATCCCATGATTCTGCATGTATATCTGTGTATGATGTGGGCAGGGAACACCATACTAAGATGAGCCTCTTGGTGCTCAGCTCCAGGCCCTGGACTATGAGGAGAAATGGGGATAGAAGTTGAGTTGTTCTAGGAAGGAGGAGAGTTGGACTGAATGTGCCTTCCTGCTAGGAAGTGTGAATTTGCCCCAAGACAGACATAGGCCCAGGCTGAGCTTCTGAGAATGGAGAGGAGGCTGGCACTGGGCAATCATTAAAACAGCAGTTGACCTCCTGTCAGCTGCAGTGGGGCTCTGCAGACCTCAGCTCTCTCTAGCTGTCCCCCTGAGACACTCGGAGAGAGGCCCATCCATCACAATGTCCCCTGGGATGGCCACGAATGTTTGTCTGAGACTCAGTTATGGAGTTCCGTTTTCAGCACCGATCTTGTCAGAGTCAAGCTGTCAACTGTACAGACCCTGAAAGCCTGTCACAGAGCCCTGGGGACAGACATGCAGTGTATGACCTTGAGGGGACTCTGCTGAATGTGGAACTGCGGTGATAAGAGGGACAAATGAGAAGCAGCCACCTGGGCCAGCTGCCATTGTGCTGGTCAGCACCACCCCTCTGTGTTCATTCTCAGGGGATGTGCAGGCAGCTGCATTGAATCTGTTTCGTCTCTGTACCCTCCTGGTGGCCTCTCTTGCTTTGTGTTATCCCTTAGTGGGAACATGGAAGGTGACCGTGCATGGAGCAGGTCACTTAGAAGCTGTGAGATCTTATTAAAAGTCTTTGATTTTCTCTTTCCAGGCTGTGTTAAAGATGCCAGGACAGGTGGCATATCGTGGCATGCAGGAATCACTCAGTCATTGTCTGCCCCTGTTGTTCTCTTTATGGTGGTAAGACACAGAATGCTTGGCTTCTTTCTGTTTTTTTCTCAATTCAGGAAAATTTAAGTTAGACATTTTGTTCCACAACTTACCAGGATTTGGGCTGGGATGTGAATCACTTGGTAGAGTGTTTGCCTAGCATGTATGAAGCCTCGAGTTCCATCTCTAGCATTTTATAAGTTGGATGTGGCATTCAGGCCTATAATTCCATTAGCAGAAGGATCAGGTGTTCAAGGTCATCCTCAGCTACAAAGTGAGTTTGAGGTCAGCCTGGAATACACGAGACCCTGCCTCAAAAAAACAAAATCCAAGACAAAAATACAAAAAACACACAAATTGTCCTGTTTAAGGACAAATGTCTAGAGGCTGCGCTGGGATGAGAAGATAGATCTCTATCAGATTCTATTCTCCTCTTGGTCTCACAGGGACTGGATGACACCTCTAGCCCTGAGTATGGGCACACTGATCCCAGCTCTCCTCAGAGGGGCACGGGTGGGCCGTTTGCCTGCTATGCCTGTGGGTTTCCTTAGACCAGCTCTGGGGCAGGAGCTATCTCAACTGGGGCTGTGGGAAAGTCTGAATCAGATGAAGAGCCAAAGTCACATGAGCTGAAAAGACAAGGGCAAATGGGACTGAGCAATGTGAGGTTGGAAAGAACAGCAGCAAGGCTAGAGGGAAGGGTGCTGTGCCAGGCGGTGGTCAGGGCTCCATGATGTCTGCCAGGAGGCGTTTCTGCTTCTCTCGTTTCAGACTGTTCTAGAAGGTTCTAGAAGGTCATCGCTTCTCACTTGACCTTTGTGATAGGTACTGGATGCTGAGACTGATCCTAAGAAGCTGTTGCTTTCTCCTCCTCTTCCTCCTCCTCTTCCTCCTCTTTCACCCCATCCTAATCCTCCTCTCCCTCTTCTTTCCCTCCCTCCTCTTTCTTACTTCCTTCTCTGCCCTCCTTTTCTTCTTCCCCACTTCCTCCTCTTCTCTGTTTTCTTCCTCCCTCCCCTCTTTTCCTCCTCCTGGGCCTCCTCTGAAGGACTCATTGCCAGATGAAGGGGAGTTTGAATTTCCATATGGAGATAGTAAGACTATCTCACACAGGCTGGTTCTTCAGTACTGACTAAGCACCTGCTGGGTAAGTTTCAGGACAAGGGATGCTGGCCTGGCTCCTCCTCTTCTCTGGAGGCTCATGATAATTGCTTTCCCAAGGGACAAAATCACAATCTTCCCTGAGATCAGGAGGGCAGTTGATGGTAAGCTAGATGTGACTCAGAAGAGCTTTGATCAGTAAGCATGGCTACAGGTCCCAGAAGCAATGCTGGTGGATGGAGGGGTGAAGAAGTAGGAGAAATGTGGATGGCATGGGTTAGAGAAGGACATCACCTGGCCCACCATTTACTCAAAGGCACACACAGAAACTTCCCCTTGGCCCTTGAGGAAGGCAACAGCCTTGTGAAATGTCGAGGCAGAGTGGAAACCCAGACACCACGCCCTCTGGGCTGAGACTTATGCAATCTCCGGTCCTCACCAGTGAGTGATGTGGAAGTTTGTTTATGCGTGGCTGTTCCCACAGCCAGGTATCCTGGTCTAGCCCAGCCCCAGCTCACTCACAGAACAAAGCACAGCTCTTGGACAAAATAGCGACTGAGGGCTGGCCATTTTTCCTTTCTCAGTGTCATAGATTTTAGATTAGATTCATATTTTCCATAATGTGGTTTTACATACCACTAGTCAAACACAAGCTGAGTAGTTAGTATATGGCCAAACTCTATTTATTTATTTATTTATTTATTTATTTATTTATTTATTTTGTTACTTAGCTGGCATGTTGTACCTGTGATTTCATGATTATTATTGCCTGGGTAAAGCTAAGTTTATTTAAGTAAAAGAGCTGAATCAAATGTAAAAAAAAAGTCAGTTAAAATTTAATATATCAGGCTGAGGATGTAGCTCAGTTGGTAGTGCTCACCTAGCCCTCAGTCCAATCCCCAGCACCACACAAGCCAGCACACAACCAGCACATAGGAGGCAGAGGCAGGAGGAGGCAGAAGTTCAGGGTTATCCTCAGCTACACGGTGAGTTTGGAATGTGCTGCTCTGTGTGTCATACCTCTCAATACAACTCAGCCATATTCAAGGGCTCAGGGGCCTCAGGTGGCTGGAAGAACAGGCTTGGGTGCTCTGTGGATATGATATTATTATTTGGATCTTTGATATTGCTCAAATGTGGTCAAGGCTGGTTCCTTAGGCTGCCTCTACTTTGAGGCAGTGGAATCTTTAAGACGTGCAGCCTAGTGGGGTGATTTCAGGTCATTGGAGATGTGCTATTGAGGTACAGGGGACCTGACCCTTTTCCCCCGCTCTCTCTTATTTACCAGTCATTTGGATTAGTGGCTTCCCCTGCCATGTGCTCCTGTCACTGCACGTTGCCACAGACCCAAGGCAGCAGGACCCATGCATCCTAGACGCAAACTTCCAAAACGAGATTTTTCTCTTAATATTTGACTGCTGCTAGTATTTGTTACATAACAGAAAGCTGAATGATGCATAGTGCAACACTCCAAAGGTGGACTGTGGATTTCCTCAGGGGATAGCTTCCAGCTCAAATGTCTGTATTTCCTACTTTCTGAGTCTCTTCTTCATCAAGAATGGCTGTCACTCATCCTCCAAATTGGGGTCTACTTTTTCCTCTTGTCTCCTATTAATTTTGCTTCCTTATTGAGCAATAAACTTAGCCAATTTGCCCATCAGATTTAAAAAATATTCTATTATTTTTATGTGTATGAGTATATTGCCTGCATGCATGTAAGTACACCTGTGTTGTCTGTGGAGATCAGAAGAGGGCATCAGGTACCTTGGAACTGGAGTTATGGATGGTTACTAGTTGTCATGTGGATGCTGGGAACCGAAACCAGATCCTCTGCAAGAGTAGGCAGTGCTCTTCACTGTCCTTCCACACCAAAATAAAAATAGATTTATTTATTTATTATATTTTATATGTGCGAATGTTTGTTTGCATGCATGTATGTGCACCTTGTGAGTGCCTGGTGCCCATGGAGGTCAGAGGAGGGCATCCGAACCCATGGCCCTGGGGAGTTACAGATGATTGTGAGCTGCCCAGTGTGGGTGCTGGAACTAGAACCTAGGGCCTTTGGAAGAACAAGTGTTCTTAACTGCTGAGCCAGTTCTCAAGCCCTGCCCAACAGAAGTTTTATGTGTGGTAAATTCATATCATATGTGTCTGCTAAAGATGACTTTTATTTTAGAGACAAGGTCTCATGTATCCCAGGCTATCCTTGAACTTGCTATGTATCAGAGGATGGCCTTAAACTCCTGATTGTCCTGTCTCTACCTCTGAAGTGCTGGGATTACAGGGTGTCTACAGCTATGCCTGGTTTATCTGGTACTGGGGATTAAGCCCCAGCTTTGTTCATGCTATGCTAGTAATCTATCAACTGAGCTACATTCCCAGTCCATCTGCTGGTGTTTTTGCAAGAAATCAATGAGAGAGAAGCCCCTTTAAAAGTCAGATGGAAGGCTGGGGAGATGGCTCGTTTCATAAAGTGTTTGCCTTGTAAACATGAGGACCTGAGTTTGAGCCTCAAAAACCCATATTAAAAAAAGCTGGGCATCAGGTTCAGTTTCTAATACCTACATGGTGATTTACAACCATCCGTAATTGCAGTTTCAGGGGAATCTGATGCCACTTTCTGACCTCCAAGGGCATTGCACGACAGGGATACTGCACTTACATACATGTAGGCAATACACCCATACACATAAATAAAAATAATACATAAAATATTTTAATATAAAAACCTGGGCATGTCAGTGTATATTTGCAATCTCAGTGCTGGGGAGGTAGACACAGGCGAGTCTCTGCAGCCTGCTGGCCAGCTAGCCTAGCCTGCTTGCTGAGTTCCCTGTCCCAGCGAGAGGCCCTGTCTCAAAAAAACAAAGTGGACAGGTGCCTGAAGAATGACAGCTGGGTTGGCCTCTGGCCTCTCCACATATTCACATGCAAGTATATATATATATATATATATATATATATTATAAAACCCAATTCACAACACATAAATACATCACACCACACACTACAACATACACCACACACACACACACACACACACACACACACACACACACGACTCAAACTGAAAGTCAGATGGAAAGCCTTTTGGTCATCCATCCCTGACACTGCCTCTTAATCATCAGCCATCATGACTGCAAGGGTGTGTCCACCCCAGGGCTTTGGTTTCTCGGGTTCATCAGGCAAGTAGCCTGAGGGCATGGGGCCAGGACTTCGTCATGTCATTTAACATCATTTACTATTAATCTCTTATATTCATCAGAGTCATGAGGGGGATTTCTTAATGCAAGGGTAATTTTGACCAGATCAGATGGGCATATGATTAGGATCCTAGGCTTGTGACCCTGTTGGGCATGAAAATCTGAGAGCCATAGCTGAAATCTGTTTCTACAGTAACAGGCTGATAAGGGCTTATTGGAGAACTGGCACCAACATTTGAGGTTAAAGTACCACGTGAGGAGGCAGAGACTCATTCTATTCCATGTCTGCAACGGAACTAATTAGAAATACTTCTAAAATTTTAGAGCATCATCTTAAAAATTGCCTTAGAAGAAATAGCTGCTAAATTCCAGCCAAGCCAGGCACCGGCGTCATCCCAAGCCCTTATGACCTTATTTTCACACAGGGTTGTTACTGTGAGCCGCCATTTGTTCTCTCTGCCATTTCATCCACTGTAACAGTCTCCGGGGATCAATTAATATTATGTGGAGAGAAACATGAGTCATAAGGATGAGCTTGTCTGGATCTGGTTTCTCTCCTCTCTCTCTCTCTCTCTCTCTCTCTCTCTCTCTCTCCATTCATGCTTATGTACATACATGCAGCATTTTTTTTTTTTAAATTTTATTTATTTCTGTATGTGTATATGAATTGTACTGTCTGCATGCAGGTCTGTGCACCCGTGTCGTGCAATGCCGCGGAGATCAGAGAGGGGCGTCGGATTCCCCTTGAACTGGAGTTCTCCTGGAATTGGAGTTTCGGACGGTTTCTCGCGCCGCCATGTGGGTGCTGGGGATCGAACCCGGTTCCTCTGTAAGAGCGGTCGGCGCTCTTAACCGCTAGGCCATCTCTCCAGCCCCCATACATGCAGCATTATATCATAGACAAAACCACCTGAACCCAGAACCTCAGGTCTCATCAAGAAGGTCATCCTCCTCCTATCACGGGCTAGGAACAAAGCCTGTGAGACACACAGATTCTGAATGAATGAGTATATTGTTAAGGAAAGGAACAAGAGAAGGATTCTTAGTGTTCAATTCCATGGGGTGAAGCTTAGGGCCCAAGAGAAAGCAGTAGAATACTTTAAGTAAGAGAGAAAGATAATTTAGACCCATTAACGATACTTTCTTTAACATTTGTACCTTTTAAAAATGTAATTAGCATATTCATATATACTATACATAATCATGGGTTTCACTGTGATGTTTTCACACATGTAGATAATATATTTGGATCATATTCGCCTCCCCATTACTTTTTTGTCCCATTTCCACTTCCACTGATGGCCTTCTTCCCAACTAATCTCCTTTTAACTTTCATGTCTTTTGTATTATGTGTGTGTGTGCGTGCATGTGTGCGTTTTGTTAGGGTTGCTTACAAGCGTAGTGGTGAGGGGTTGTTACTACAGCCTGGCTACCTTACTGTAAGTAGCTATAGCACTGAAGAAAGTGTTCCTTTTGGCCCCAGAAACCACTAACTGCCTATAAATTCTCAGGGAAGAGATGGACCCGTGAGTACCTCCTCCATCCATGATGGACTGTACATGTACAGGCTTTCATGGATGTTGGGATGAGTGCGACAACTGCGCGTGCTTGAAGACAGCATCCCATGACACGCCATCCTTTCCTCTAGCTCTTTTTTTCTTTTTTTTTCTTTCTTTTTTTTTTTAATTATTTCTGTATGTATGTGAATGTACTCGTCTGCATGCAAGTGTGTGCACCCCTTGTCGTGCAATGCCGCGGGCAAAGTTGAATGGGTCGGATTCCCCTGGAACTGGAGTTTCTCCTGGAATATGGAGTTTCAGACGGTTTTCGGCCGCCCATGTGGGTGCTGGGGATTCAAACCCGGGTCCTCTGTAAGAGTGGTCAGCGCTCTTAACCGCTAGGCCATCTCTCCAGCCCTAGCTCTTTTTTTCTACCCCCTCTATTGTGATGTTCCCTGAGAACATTTGTTACCTTTAATGACCCTGTAGAGTAGCTTAGCTATTTTTAGTTCCATTTAATAGATTAATATGTTGAGGCCCAAAGAGGTGACTAGCTCTGTGTCAGCCAGGGAGTGAGTAAAATGAAGTTAAATTGTGTCTCTGTTGAATACAGATGGCTATGTCCCAACATCCGTGGCCATGGGCACTTGGGAAGGTGGTTTCTCAGTGAGGAGCTGCAGTGTCATTGAGGCAAGCATAGGGCTGTCTAGAGAAACAGGGCCAGTAGAATAAGTACATATTTCAAAGGGACTTGGCTTACATGCCTTGGGCTGAGCACTCTAACAATGGCTGTGTGCATGCTGAAGCTAGGAACCTGGTAGCTGCTTGGTTCATAATGCGGGATACCTTAGCTGTCCCAGTCTGGCACTGAAGGCCTGGAGGATTCTTGGAGAGCCACTCTTCTTCAGTCCATGTTGAAAGGTTGAAGAAATCAGAGTCTGAGCTCAACAAAGGATGGTGGTGGTGGCAGCAGGAACAGCGACAAGAACAGGATAAACCCAGTCACCAGTCAGGAGCAAAAGCAGGCAGCACTGCACCCCCCCCTCCCCCCCATTCTGGGCTACGCTGGAAAGTACTGCTCTTTCTGAGGGCTCTGAGGGACGGTCTTCTGCTTCATTGAATCTTCCCTGGACATACCCTCATAGACCTCTGCTGAGAGGCACATCTCTTAGTTGACTGCACACCCATCAAATTGCAATCAAGATTAACTACAATAGGAGGCAACAGGGATGGAGAAGTGCCGTGTTTTTTCAAGCGCTAGAGAGAGGCCCTAGACAGAGGCCCTAGACAGGAGTTATAGGCCTCCTCAAATCATGCAGTCATTGGCCAAACAGCAGGAGGAGCAGAAAAACCAATAACACAGCCTCTTCTCTTTGACCTCTAATCCTGCATCTTGGCACGTGCAGACTTACCAGCACATACTCAAGGCCTTTGGAGTCTTGCCTGGCATGTGCTGAGGACTAAGTCAGTGCTGGTCTCTACTCCAACCACTGACAGCAGCACCCTCTGGTCTGGATCTTGCCTGAGGCTGTTTCTCCATAGCCATAGAGAACACTGCTGAAAAGCAGTAGCGAGTTGGTCTGGCGCCATACAATTTGCTACTCAAGGCTGGTATGGGTCCCGGCCCATGTAACTGGCTACATGACCTTGTTCAAATTATGAGGAAAACTCCTGTTCAGTTGACTTTTGGGTCAAGTGACTCTGAATTTCTGCTAAGAAATGTGGAGACTGACGCTGGATCAGGAGGATTTATGAAATGTTTGAGCAAGAGCTTTAGAGAGGATTTGTGCTGTGTGCCTCATGCACCTCGAGGTAGAGGGAAGAGTGATTCAAACTGGAGGCCCTGGGAAGGAGGGAGAGCCATTGAGATTGCCACTTGGTCCCCTAGTGACCCTCCAGCTCTTGACCCACTCTTTTCGCTTCCCTAATCTGCTCAGTCAGAGGCTGACCACAAGGATTACATCCCCAGGCTCCCTATCTAGAAGCCTTGCCAAAGGTTTAACAAATGGAAGAAACTGGCAGGAGACCCAGGGTAGGAGGAGAGAGAGGTTGGAGTAATTTTGGGTAAGTTTAGAAATGAACATATGTTAATTGTAGATAATAATGTATTTAATTATATTTTCATACACGTACATGCATTTTGATCATATTCGCTCCTGTTGCCTGCTGTGTCCCCCTCCTCCTGCTGATGTCTTTGATTTATCAACTAGTCCCCTTCTAAGAACTTTTTCCTTTTTTCTCTTTTTGTGAGCAGGTGAGTTTAATTGGGGTTACTTCCAAGAATATGAGTGAGGAGTTTCTCACAGCCACACTGGGGGAGGAGTTATTTACAGAAGCATGAGCAACTTACCACTGGCCACACTACTGAAGAGAATGTTTTTTCTACCCTCAGATACCCTTAACCTCTGGGAGGGGTGGGGTAGAGTGAGCCCCTGAAGCTAAAGTATTTTTGTGACCCAAGTCTCTGCCAGCCACTGTGACTTTCCATTTCTGCAATTCTCACTGGGCAGCCATCTTTGAGTCTCCAGTGCCATGCTTTACTTCCTGTGGCCCTGAAGCCTGTGGGTATGGCTACAGCTTCACACGGTGACTAGTCCCTTAGGTACCTTCCCATCCTTGGCCTATTCCTTCAGTCTGGCCCACACAGTAGCAGGAGTCTGTTCATTGAAGTCCCTTCATTTGAACCATCTGTCATGGTTTGTGAGTGGCATATCTGTTTTAGGTTCATTTCTGTTGCTGTCATTAAATGCCCCACAAAATCAACTTAGGAGGAAAAGGTTTATTTGGATTACAATTCCAAGTTACAGTCCATCATTGTAGGGAAGTCAAGGCAGGAATCAAGGCAGTTAGCCACATCACATCCCAGTTAAGAGCTCAAGGAAAATAATTGAATGCATGTGGTTTAGTGCTCAGCTAGCTTTCTTCTCTCTTCTATAGTCCAGGACCCTAAGCCCAGGGAATGGTGACACCCACAGTAGGCTGGGTCTTCCCAAATCTAAATAGGCAATAGAAATAATTCTTTACAGACATGCCCACAGGCCAACCTGATCTAGAAAATTCCTCAATTGGGACTCTCTTTCCATGTGACTATAGGTTGATAGAACTAACTAGCCATCACTATACTTAATGACCTAATAACTTTAACTTATTCACAACTCCCAATCACCTTAAGACTGGTTCACAACCAATAATGTAATGGTGAGTTCAAGGTCATCCTTAGCCACAGAGCAAGTTTAAGGCCAGCCTGGGATACATGGGACCCTGTCCAACACAAAAAGGATGAAGTGCTTTTGTGACATTGGGGTACCCCAGAGAACATGTGTGCTGTTCTTATATAAACATGATGTCATTGAGTGTGTGTTTGGGGTCATATGCATGAAAAAAAGGTCTCTAAAATTTACTTCAAAGATGGAGGTATCCTATGATAGACCCCAAAGCCATGGGGAATTGAATTGACCAATAGTATCATACATAGCTTTGCTGTTTAAGAGTTGCTAGAAATGTAGTACATTTCGGGCTGGGGAGATAGCTCAGTAAAGTGTTTGCTTCAGTTATGAGGCCCTGAGTTCAAGCTCCAGAACTCATGTTAAAAAGTGCTGGGCCTGCGTCTGAACATTGAAAGGAAGAAAAGCCTCAGACTGCGACAGGCATCAAACCTCTCTGTGGATCCCATTTGTAACAACTGTTTATAATGAGTCCTAATGAAACTTACCTTCTAGGTGCTGCAAAGTTTTAATATGAGAGACTTTCCTACCTCCCCTTCATAGGACAAGGAGGAATATGATGATGAGGTCGTTCTCTAACTGTAAATTGGAGCCAACTGTTATAGAGGTAATCTCTTTTTTTTTTCTTTTTTTAAAAAATTTTTAAATTAATTTTATTTATTTTTGTATGTGTATGAATGTACTGTCTACATGCAAGTTTGGGCACCTGTGTTGTGCAATGCCGCGGGGGTCAGAAGAGGGTGTCAGATTTCCCTGGAACTGGAGTTCTCCTGGAATTGGAGTTTCAGACGGCTCTCGGCCGCCATGTGGGTGCTGGGGATCGAACCCGGGTCCTCTGCAAGAGCCTTGGCGCTCCTAACCGCTAGGCCATCTCTCCAGCCCCAGAGGTAATCTCTTATAAAACCAGTAAAACTGCCTTCTTTAATTGACTAATAGACCTAGGAACTGTGAAAAGGATTATTCTCTATTCAGAACCAAATTATAATACTAAAGTCTCTTTAAGCTGTGCATTTAAGCAAAATATATTAACACAGGAGAGCTCTGATATCAGCAACGGATTATTCTTCCAAGGAGATGTTGGCCAGGGGATCCAAGTCTCCACAAAAGCTAAAGGCTTCTTGCTTGTAAACTGGGATACCTGCAAGAAGAGAGGCAGTAAGGCCCTGATGTCGAAGACCTGATGTAAGCATGGGAAAGATGTATTGAGACCGCACTTGCAAGTGTACAGTTGGTCTCTGGAATACCAGAGAGTGTTACCAAAGGCAGTAAACCAATAAAACAAATATAGATCTCCTTGAGTCAAGCAAGACTCCTCCGTCAGCACCAGCTGCACCTCACCTGCCTGGAAATACTGTGCAGCAGTGGCAACCATATGCCTGTATATCCCAAATCTAATTGGCTATTAGCTCTCTTCTTGGAGGAATAACCCACGACTGATACCACAAGCTTGCATCCTCTAGTGGTTAGGAGATGTTAAAAATGAAAAAAAAAAAAAAATAAAGAAGTAATAGAAGAAAAAAAAGAAAAAAACCCAAACAACAACAACAACAAAAAAGTGCTGGGCCTGGACACAGAGGTACTGTCCATCTGTAATCCTAGAGCTGAGGAGGCAGAGACAGGTGAATCCCTGGACAGCTAGCCTAGCGGATTTGATGATTTCCATGTCAGTGAGAAACTTTATTTGAATAAAACAAGACAGATGGTGGAAGAGTGACATAAGGTTGTCCTTTGACCTCTATATGTCTGTGCACACCTGTGCATGCACTTGTACACACAGCGAAAGGGAGGGAGGGAGGGAGAAGGAGGAAGGGAGGGAGAGAGAGAGAGAGAGAGAGAGAGAGAGAGAGAGAGAGAGAACACCTGGTCACATTCAATCTTATAAAGATCAGAACAGTGAGACTTGACCCTCACTGTGGCTTGGGTTTGTGGAATAATTCCTGGTATTTGTCTGTGTTTCTAGGGTTTTGTTAAATCCTATCCATTTTGGACTGGAGACTTTACCTCATGTTATATTTCTATTGTGTTTATAAGGAACATGATCTTTTAGATACATTGATTCTTAGCTCTCAGGATACTATTGTGCATCATGACACACTTAAAACATTCTACTTATTTATTTTTCTATTTATTTTTTGTGTATGCAGGTGCCTGTGCATATATGGAGTGCATGTGTGTGTAGATGCCAGAGGTCAAGCTCAGGTGTTGTACATTATTAGGTACCATCTACCTTTAAATAATATTTTGGGGGAGGGAGAACTGGTTTCTTAAAGTGAAGGACTCTGGATAGGCTGACTAGAGCTCAGTGGATGAGCTTGCACAGAGGAATGTCTGGGAACACAAATTTGGCACAATAGGCCTTAACACAAAGGACAGAATGCATGAATTCCAGTGGGGGGTGGTTCTGGGAGGGTGCCAGTGGAGAAGGGGGTATAAAGGTGATTAAGACTGATTGAGATGTTGTAAATGAAATACCCCAAAATTCAATAAAAATTATAAAAAATAAATTACAAAAGCAAAAACATTTTCATGTGTCATGTATGCATGAGAATGTGTGCGTTTATGTGTCCATAGGCATACAAGTAGAGGCCAGAGAAGGAGGTTTCCGTTTATCACATTCCATCTTATTATCTTGAGACAGGGCCTCTCCCTGACCAGGCATTCACTGTTTCTGTTAAACTAGCTGGCCGGCGAGCTCCCAGGATCCACCTGTCTCTGACCCTCAGTACTGGTGCTCCAGTCAAGCATAGACATGCCCACCTTTTATTTTATCTGCCCTGGAGCTCACTAATTACTAGGCTAGGTGTCTAGTGAGCCCAAAGGAGCCACTTGTCCCTGGCTTCCCAGTACAGGTGTTACAAGCACATACCACCAAGCCTGGCTTTTAAAACATGTGTTCTGAAGATCAAACTCTGGCCCTCATGCTTTCACAGCAAGCACCTTGCCGATTGAACCAACCTCCCCAGGCCCCCATGACACATGTCTATGCTCGTCATGGTCACTGTCTTTCCATTTGGCCATAAATGAAGCCAACTGAACTGAAGGGACAGTTACTCTGAAACTGTCGACCCACTGAGGTTAGAGTGGTTTCCTGTCCCCATTAGGAAGAGTTGTATCTGTCACACTCTGATATTTGCTTTGTTTGCGAGCATGGAGAGATGTACGATTCCCACACCCTCCAGTGTCCCCAAGGAAATGAGTTATTCCCAGAATGCTCCGGCCTCTTTCAAGAGGAGGTGTATTTCGGTGCACATGTCTTGAAGTTACTCCATCAGTCTGGGTTTGTTTAACTGCTGAGAAGCACTGCCATGGGAAGGACTGTTAAGTATTTCCAAAACATGCTTAGAAGCGAAGCTGCCAGAACGGGAAATGATCTGCCAAAAAGAAATCACTCCTACACTTAGCACATTACTGGTGTTCTGCTCCAAAGGAAAGAAAGCCCCAAACCATCAGACCCAAATGTGGCCCATATTTTGTGGCCTGCTCACATGAGGGATTTCATTTGGACATGTTCATAATTACTGAGTGCATCCTGCGGAGTCCACCACAGGGCATGAAGGTGGCCAAGAGGTTGATGGCACCAGGCTGGGTTTCTGGGGCTCCCTTCTTTTCCGCCTACCTGCTCCAACCTCAGTCCTGCTCTCTCTCCAGCTGCGAGCTGCAAACAACTGCGAGCTGCAAACAACTGCAAGCTGCAAACAATTTTGAGGTGGTGCCTTGGACCTGTTCCTATGTACTTCAGTGTTTTGCTCTTGTTCCTCTGCTGGTTTTAGAGTTCTGATCCTGTCCCAGCTGCTTCTGCACCTGATTTTGGTTGTCTTCGGCAACACATTGGCCTCCTTTTGGAATTCGTCCTTCAGTTGTGACTCTGATTGGCGCTTAATCCTGAGATGCAAAATCCCTGCTTTAGCCTCGGGTCTCAGGACCCTCATGATTGGGCTGCCTGCCAACTTCCATGCTTCCCCCTCTTCCCCTGGAGGATGTGAGAGATGAGGGGGAGGCAGAGTCTTTCCGTGGTCTCAAAAATTATAACTGGTTCCCAAAGATAAGGAAATGCAAATTGAAACCATGAAATACCATCTACCAGATCAGTAAAAATTAATTAAGTCTGATGACAACAGGGATCAACAGGGATGGGGAGCTGTGTGTATCAGGGAACTCTCCAGTGGGGGTGTAAATCGGTACAGTCACTTTGGAGAACAATTTGACAATGTATGTGGAAGTCAAAGACGCATTCACACTGTGAGATAGTGGCTCTACCCCTCACTGTATATTGAGAGAAAATATTATATAAGTATGCAGATGTGTGTTTGTGTGTATGTGAATAATCCATATGTGTATATAAACACACACATACACAAATATGCACAAAACAAAAGAGTGCTAATTGTGCAATCCAGATTTGTGGTCTATGGGCTATGGTAATAAAATTAAATACTGTACTGTTCAGAAGTTGATAACAATGTACCAGACCAACATTCCATGCACATGTAAATTTTAAAACAGTGTTGAATATTAAAAAGCAAATTACAGGCATGTGCCAGACCAGCTCAGGAGCAGAGAACCAGGGCATACGTCAGGCAGGTGGATTGTGGGAAATTGGGAGGTTTGGCCTGCTGTGCATAGAGGCAGGTGGCCTGTGCCAGAGCAGCTCAGGAGCAGGGAACTGGGGTGCTGCGTCAGGCAGGTGGGTTGTGGGAAATTGGGAGGTTCAGCCAGCTATGCATAGAGGTGGGTGGCCTGTGCCAGACTAGCTCAGGAGCAGGGAACCGGGGCATGGGTTAAGCAGGCACCCCCCCCCAAACTGGAATTCTGGAGGGAGTGTCCAGTAAGCCCTACAACCAACCTAGAGGAACTGGCTGGCAGCAGCAGAGGGAGCACAGGGCTCAGAGGTGTCAGAACGGCTGTTACCTACCCAGTTCTTGCAGAATAGAAAGGGAGGGGTGAGCTATACCTCCCAATGTATAAACAAAATTGAAAGCCTGAAATCTAGACAAGCCAACACCCCATAAACAAGGAGAAGGAATGAAGGAAAGCAATTCTTCAACACGGTGAAGAGGCATTTGAGATTTGAACTGGAATACAGGCAAAAGGAAACCCACATGGCAAGAGCACAAAGAAAGAACAATATGGGAAAAGTGCAGAATAATTCCACACTAAAGTCTACCGAACATGTGAAGGATTCCCACAATGGGACCTCCCTGGAGATAGCCCAGGACACAGATCATAAAACAATCACAGATATATTAAAAGAAATCATAGAACTAAGGGGAGAGAATGAAAAACTCAGAAAGGACCTAGAGGGAAAGAATGACAAACTTCAGAAAGAACTAAAAGCAGAAGATGACAAACTCTGGAAGAGCTAGAGGGAGAAAATGACAAACTCCAGAAGGAACTGGAAACACCGAAAAGATACTTTAATGCTGAAATGAAAAAGGAAACCAACCAGCGAAGCAAGGAAGAGATTGAGAATCTCCAAAAGGAAGTGGAAATAGTAAAGAAAACACAAGATGAAATGAAAAAGGAAATCGAACACTCATCCAATCAAGAGGAAAGAATGGGAAAAAGCCTCAGAAGCAGAATGGAGGAAGCAGAAAAAAGAATATCAGACCTAGAAGATAACACAGAACAACTAAAAAGCTCAAGTAAAGACTATGAAAAATTTAAAAATACGCAAGAATGGAACAACCAGGAAATGTGGGACACTATGAAAAGATCAAACCTCCACATCATAGGGATAGAGGAAGGAGAAGAATCCCAAGAGAATGTTATTGATCAGATCTTCAACAGAATAATAGATGAAAAATTTCCCAAACTAAAAAAAGACAAACCCATACAAATACAAGAAGCACATAGAATACCAAATAGACAAGACCAGAAAAGAAACTCCCCATGCCATATCATAGTTAAAACGTTAGATGCCCAAAACAAAGACAAAATTCTGAAAGCCACAAGAGAAAAAGAACAAGTTACATATAAGGGGAAACCTATCAGAATTACAGCTGACTTCTCAGTGCAAACGATGAAAGCAAGAAGAATGTGGAACAAAGCATTCCCAGTGCTAAATGACTACAAATGCCAACCCAGGTTACTATACCCAGGAAAAATGTTGATTCTAGTTGAAGAAAAGAGAAAAACCTTCCATGACATAAACAAGATGAAAGAATACATGTCCAGAAAACCAAACCTTCAGAGAATACTTGAAACAGTTCAAAGGACAGAGGAGAGGAGCAACTATCCCCAGTCACCTTGAAAGGGAAATCAATAAAAGCATAACTGCAGAAGTAGAAACCTAGACCCAAAATGCAAATTGATAATAAGGGGAAAGGAAGCAACACACATCTCTCAATTATAACCTTAAATATTAATGGACTAAACTCCCCAATCAAAAGGCATAGACTGGGAGAATGGATTAAGAAACAGAATCCATCTGTATGCTGTCTAGAAGAAACCCATCTCACCCTCAAGGATAGGCACCAACTGAAAGTGAAAGAGTGGAAAAATATTTCAAGTAAATGGTAACAAAAAGAAAGCAGGAGTTGCTATTTTAATATCAGACAAAATAGACTTCAAAGTAGAAACAATCAGAAGAGACAAAGAGGGCCATTACATCCTGATCAAAGGGAAAATTAACCATGAAGACTTCACAAGCATGAATACATATGCACCAAACTCCAGTGCACTGATCTTTATAAACACTCTAATACCAAAACCAAGCAAAGATACAACCAAAAAAGAAAACTATAGACCCATCTCATTAATGAACTCAGATGCAAAAATTCTCATCAAAATACTTGCAAATCACATACAAACACATATCTAAAAGATCATCCCTCATGACCAAGTTGGATTCAGAACAGAGATCCAGGGATGGTTCAACATATGAAAATCAGTAAATATCATACAACCCATAAATGGACTGAAAGACAAAGACCACATGATCATCTCAATTGATGCAGAGAAGGCTTACAACAAAATCCAACACCCCTTCATGCTTAAAGTCCTAGAGAGAATTGGACTGGAGGGATCATTCCTCAACATAATCAGTCATTTACAGGAAACCCACAGCCAACATCATCCTAAATGGAGAAAAGTTAGAATTCCCCTTAAAGGTAGGAACTCAGCAAGACTGGCCCCTGTCACTACTCCTCTTCAATACAGTGCTTGAAACACTGGCTAGGGCAATAAGGCAAGAAAAGGCAATTAAAGGAATACTAATTGGAAAAGAAAAACTATCCCTCTTTGCAGATCGATATGATAGTTTACCTTAGGGATGCTAAAAACTTAACCAGAAAACTCCTAGAAATGATTAAAAGTTTCAGTAAAGTGTCAGGATACAAAATTAATCTAGAAAAATCAGTAGCCTTTCTTTACACCAACAATAAGCAACTGAAGAAGGAATACAAGGAGACTTTCCCAATCACAGTAGCTTCAAAAACAATAAAATACCTAGGAACAAATCTAACCAAAGATACCAAAGATCTCTACAACAAGAATTATAAACCCCTGAAGGAGATTGAAGAAGACATCAGAAGATGGAAAGACCTCCCACGCTCATGGATTGGAAAAATTAATATAGTAAAAATGTCCATTCTACCCAAATTAATATACAGATTCAATGAAATCCCAGTTAAAATCCCGAAGACTTTATTCACATGCTTGGAAAAAAATCCTTACATTCATATGGAAAAACAAAAGACCCGGAATAGCCAAAGCAACCCTGAGTGAAAAGAGCAATATGGGAGTGGGGGGGGGGATCTCTATATCAGACTTTAAACTATACTACAGGGCTATAGTCATACAAACAGCCTGGCACTGGCACAAAAACAGACCTGTAGACCAATGAAACAAAACTGAAGATTCAAACTTGTGCACATACAATTTCAGCCACCTCATATTTGACAAGGGGGCCAAAAAGACTCAATGGAGGAAAGACAGCATCTTCGGCAAATGGTGTTGGCAAAACTGGATCACCACGTGTAGAAGAATAAAATTAAACCCCTACCTCTCACTCTGTACAAAAATAAACTTCAAATGGATCAAAGACCTCAACGGGAAACCCAAAACTCTTAAGGTAATAGAAGAAAAAGTTGGCAGCAACCTACAAGACATAGGTGTAGGAAAAGACTTTCTTTTCTTTTTTTTTTTTTTTTTTTTTTTTTTTTGGTCTTTTTGGAAGAAGGTCTCCCTGTGCCCAAAACTTTTCTAAATCAGACAGCGCTGCACAGGAAATAAAGGTCAAAAAATTAGACAAGTGGGAACCAAAATTGTCAGTTTCAACTCAAAAGTTTCTGTGTCATGGTCAAAAGTAAACATTATGCATCAGGAAGTGTAGATAAACCACAGATGGGAAGAACGCCTTCCTGCATGATACATCTGACAGAGGCATTAACTTCAGAATATATAAACTACTCAAAAACAAAGAAGAAACAAACTGACTCACTCAAAAAAAATGGAGTAAAGAGCTGAACAAGAGGGGCTGGGAGATGGCCTAGTGTTAAGAGCACCAACGTGCTCGTTCGGCAGAGGACCTGGGCTTCGATCGCCCAGCACCCCATCATGGCAGGCTAGAGAACCGTCTTTAACTCCAGTTCAGGGGAATCTGGACACCCTATTCTGACCTCCGCGCATCTGCATGACACGGGTGCA
>VZQC01001366.1:448458-572622 GCA_009823505.1 Rhizomys pruinosus
AAGACAACAGCTCCAGAGAGAGTGGACTGATCTGCTTCTCATCCACCTGTGCCCCTTTTCTAAGCCCAGGAAATAATCTGTGGAAGAAGGGCGTGGTAGAATGTAAGGGCTGCGATTGGGGTGAATGGTGAAACTACAGCAATGTAGTCTGGACCCTCATTTGATCAACCTGATTGAACATACAACCCCTCACCACATGCTGTAAGGTGGGGCTGTGGGGGTTTCGGCACAACAGCCTGCAAATTGGTTTTACATGAAGGATACTTGTACTCATGGATTATCACTTATAGCTAAAAAATGGAAAAAAAAACTGAGAGAAATATGCAGGACAGTTATGGCAGAATGCATGATCTCAGTTGGGGTGGGGGTGGAGGGGAAGGGAAAGGGAAATATGCCTGAACTGAATTGGAAAATGATGTATGAAATGCACAAAGCATCAATAAAAAAATGTTAAATAATAAAAAAAGAATAGCTAGTATAATAAAAAAAATGATAAATGTCTGGGGAGATAGATGTGCTTGACCTGGGGTGAAAACAGCACATGTGTACTAAGTGGTCACATTAATGTGTTCAATTTTTGTGTTCTTATGTGCCAGTAGAATAATAGTTCACGAATTGCATTAAAAAGAAATGGTGACATTGAGTGCGGCGGTGGTGGATGCCTGTAATCCCAGCACCTGAGAGACAGAGGCAGGCAAATCTCTGTAAGTTCAAGGCCAGCCTTGTCTACATAGTGAGTTCTAGGACAGCTGTGGCTACAGGAAGACCCTGTCTCAAAAAGACCAAAAAAAGAAAAGAAAAGAAAAGAAAAGAAAAGAGAAGAAAAGAAAAGAAAGAAATGGTGGACTGGTGAGATGGTTCAGCAGGTAGAGGAGCTAGTATGTAGGACTGAAAACCTGAGTTCAATCCCACAAGGTGGCAAGAGAGAATTGACTCCCAAGAGTTGTCCTCTGACCTCCACATGTATGTGCCCACGTGCACGCACTCACGCACGCACATACACACACACACACACACAGAAGTGAATAAAGTTAAAAAAGAAATGGAACTTTACTTGCATGTGGACATTTTTATTTCTTTGACAGGGAGTGAGAAGGAGAGAGAGAGAGAGAGAGAGAGAGAGAGAGAGAGAGAGAGAGAGAGATCTGAAGCCAGTATAATCAAATCTTGGTGATAGACTGACAGAAATGTAGTGTATTATTTTCTGTTGGTATCATGATTTGGGGGCTGGGGTGATGTCTCAGTGGGTAAAGTGCTCACTGTACTTAGATTCCTAACACTCCCAGAAAATCCAGGCATGGTGGCAGGCATCTGCAATCCCAGGAGGAACCTTATGGGCTTGCTGGCCAGCAGCCTAGCTTGATTGGAGAGCTCCAGGTTTAGGGAGAGACCCTGTGTCAAAAATAAGGTGGATGGTGACAGAGGAAAACATCCTGACACACTGAAAGGTAACATATTATTTTCCTGTTGGTATGGCTGAACTGTTTCATGCTTAGAATTTTTATGTGGAAGAAAATAATTTCTCAAACCCACTTTAGAAACTCTATTCTTTGATAATTTCATACATGTATACAATATATTTTGATTACATCCTCTCCAACTACTCCCGCTAACCCTTTTTAGATACCTACAAACATGTTCCCTTCCCACCTTCATGTCCTCTTCAGACTCACTTCTATCTTGGATGACTGGTGCTAGCTGGAGATGCATAGGGCCCTTGGAGACACTGGGTCATCCTTTGGTTCCAGCATCTCTTCTGTGGCTTCTACCCTGATAGTAATTTCTATCTGAATTCTCCCCTGGTGGGACTTAAGGGCAGCGAATGCTCACTTTAAAAGAAATCAAGTCTCCAGATGGTTTTGAACCATGGATATTAGTTCTACAATCCCATCTGTTCTAGTTAGGTTTCTATTGTTGGGATAAAACACTGACCTAAACCAACTTGGGGAGGAAAGGGTTTATTTGGCTTATATCTCACAGTCCATTATCAAGGAAAGCTGAGGCAAGAACTCAGGGGCAGGAACCAGAAGTAGCACCTGAAGAACAGATGTGGAGCAAGGCTGCTCCCTGGTTTGCTCTTCTGGCCTGGGTGCAGCCTGCTTTCTTATACAACCCAGGACCACTTGCCCAGGGGTGGCACCACCCTCAGTGGGCTGTGTCCTCCCACATCACACAACAATCAAGAAAATGCCTTGCCATCACAGACATGTCCACTGGCCAATGTGACAGAAAATTCCCCAACAGGCCAATGTGAAAGAGGGAATTCCTGGGTGTGTCAAGCTGACAGCTGAAGCCATCCTATATACCATCCTATATACCATCCTATATACCATCCTATGTATATAAACCATCCTATATACCAACCTATATACCATCCTATGTATATAAACCATCCTATATACCATCCTATATACCATCCTATGTGTATAAACCATCCTATACACCATCCTATATACTATCCTATAAACCATCCTATATACCATCCTATATACCATCCTATAAACCATCCTATATACTATCCTATAAACCATCCTATATACCATCCTATATACCATCCTATAAACCATCCTATATACTATCCTATAAACCATCCTATATACCATCCTATATACCATCCTATAAACCATCCTTGCCATTCCCACAGTGGATCTTGGAGCTGCTGAGAATCAAGACCCCAGACCAGTCTTGTCAAGGAACTAGGGAAGAAAGAGGAAGCTGAGAGGCTGGAGCCAACCCTCGGACGTTCCTCTTTGGAAAGGCTGGTGTGCGAGGGGACTTGCCAGAACCAGTTTGCAGAGGAGGAAGCCAGGTTCCCAGGGCAAAACTCTGTTGAAGTGAGGTGAACAGTGCCTGGCACTGCTGCTTTCCCAGGCCTCACTTCCCCAAATGGAGCACGTGCTCCGGGGCCTGGTGGTAGAACCCTGGGATTGCTTAGGCCAGGCTAGCAGATAGGCAGGATCTGAGCCAGTGACTCATGGGGACCTTCCAGGGTAACCTCCTTCCCAGGACTTCTGTGCAATTGCCTAGAAACGGGGGTCACATGCCAGAGTCCGCTCTGTCCCAGCACCAAAACAACTTCCTCTGATTCTCTGTGTCTGTTGAAATATAGTGAAACTCAGGGCCTAGCTAACATCTAGAAAAAAACAAACACAAACGAGAACTTACTTCTATTCCTTGCAAATAAAACAGTGTTTTCTTTAATTCCAGGACCATCAGCTCTTATGCTTTGGTAATCAGGGTCCTTCCATCTTCAAGGTTCTCTTTGATGTGTGTGTGTGTGTGTGTGTGTGTGTGTGTGTGTACATGTGTATGAGGGTGCGTGTGCATGTGTGTGGAGGTAGAGGTTGACAGTGACTGTCACTTTCCACCTTATTTTTTTGAGGTAGCATCTCTCACTGAACTCGGAGCTCATCAATTTGGCCAGACTGCCTGGCCAATGAGCCCCAGGGATCCTTTTGTCTTTACCTCCCCAACGCTGGGACTAGAAGTGCACACTGCAGTGCCTGGTTGTTTTTAAGTGAATTATGGGGGACTGAACTCAGGTTCTTATGCTTAAGCAGAAAGGCCTTTACCCACTGAGCTATATTCCCAGCCCCCAAGACTCCCTTTGAAGAGAAAAGGGTAAAATATTAAAAAAAATGACAACATCACAATAGGTGCCAGGGTATGATTTAGAATGAGTTCAGCTTTAGCCTCACACCTTTTATTTTAATGCTTTTGGATGTAAAGACTTGAGCTACCTGGGCAGGAGGGGCTGCGGGAATGATGCCATAACCGGGCTGGAGTGAGTAGAATGCAGTAGCAGGTTCTTTCTGGGTGGATCTCAGGGCAGTGGGGAGAGGGGCGATGCTGCCCTGCTGTGAGCTTGCTGGTTCATGGTTCTTGTCTTATCTGGTCCCTGCCTCTAGGTTCAACTGTAAGTCTCAGGCTTTGCTGCATGTAGGGCGCCCAGGGAGCTTAACAAGACAGGTAAAGAATCCCAGGTACACCTTCAACCAACTGATTCAGAATTTTTGAAGTGAGACTCAAGAATCTACACTTTTTTTGAGGGGTGTGCGAATGTGGTATATGCGCATGTATGTGTATGTGTATACTTGTGTGCACGCAGATGCCAGATGAGGACATCAGGTGTCCTTCTCTGTCACTCTCTGCCTATTCCCTTGAGGTAGGGCCTCTCACTGAACCTAGACCTAGGCTGACAACTAGCAAGCACCAGTGGCCCTTTTGTCTCCACTCCTGGACAGTGTTGGGGTTATAGGTGAGCGTAGCCATGCCTGGCTTTTCACATGGGGGTTGGAGATTCAGATTAGGTCCTCGCTCTAGCACAAGTGTTCATCCACTTGGAGCCATCTCCCCAGCCCTGCATCACCAACCCCCAGCCCTGCAGCATCTTCCAGCCTTGCACCAACCCCCAGCCCTACACTAACCCCCAGTCCTGCAGCATCCCCCAGCCCTGCACCATCTCCCCAGACCTGCATCGCCAACCCCCAGGCCTGCATTACCAACCCCTAGCCCTGCACCAACCCCCAGCCCTTCATCATCCCCCAGTCCTGCATCATCCCCCAGCCCTGCATCATCATCCCCCAGCCCTGCATCATCATCCCCCAGCCCTGCACCATCCCCCAGCCCTGCATCATCCCCCAGTCCTGCATCATCTTCCAGCCCTGCATCACCAACCCCCAGCCCTGCAGCATCCCCCAGCCCTGCAGCATCCCTCAGCCATGTATCTTCACTTTTATAACTTCCTGGGGGATTCTCACCAAATCCAGCCAGGACAACCAGTTCTGTGTATGCCTTGAACCCCTGGGTAGGTGTTCTTAAGTGGCTGGTGAAAAAAGATCAATCCTAAAGATTTCATAATGTTAATAATAATTCAAGATCACTTGAGGGTTTGCCATGGTCCAGCTGCTGAGCCAAATGTTTTCTGTGGATTACCTAATTAAAAATTTTGGAACATGCTGAGGTAACTTATTTATTTTACAGAAGAGGAAACTGACCTTCAAATAAGTTAAGGAACTTGCTCAAGGTGATGAAGCAGAAATGCGATTTGACTTCAGAGGGTGAACTTGATCCAGATATCTCTCTCTCATGCACACTTAAGGAATATTTTAAAATAAGTGTTTATATTTATTTATTTTTTCTTTTTAAAATATATATTTTGTACAAGATTACCAATCAATAAATAAAAAATATGGAAAAAAAATAAAATAAAATAAGTGTTTATGAAAACATCTTGCTTACCCTTTATTTCTACCTGACATCCAGACATCTAGAATTAAACTTCTCAGGTACTATGCTTCTCGAGCTGTATTTCATCTGCTTTTTTTGAATGTGGTGTGTGTGTGTCTGTGTGTGTGTGTGTGTGTGTGTGCGCGCACATGGGTGTGTGTGTGTGCAGGCTTACACACCAGTGTGCTCATGTGCAGAGGAGGATGTCAGGTGTATCACTCTGTCTTTCTCCATTTTACTCTCCTGAGACAAGGTCTTCCATTGAATACAAAGCTTGCCATTTGGGCTAGGCAGGTGGCCAGCAAGCTGTTGGGTTGTCCTGTCTCTACTCTCCAGTGCTGGGGTTACAGGCACACAGGACTGTGCCTGGCTTTTTATGTACATAGGTTCTGGAAATTAGAACTCAGGTCCTCACACTTGTTGAGCAAGTGCTCTTATCACAGCCATCTCTGTAGCACTTGTCATCAGGTTTTATTGGGGATCACGCTGAGAGGCCTGTGAGGTGACAACATTGGGTAATGTATACAAAGGGGCCAGCCTGGCTTTCAGCTGGAAGGCGGTGATGAGAGCCCTCTAATTTTAGGAGCTTGAGAGGTTGGTGATATTTTTATTTTCCCCCAAGAGAACATGATGATGTAATGGAAGAGATGAATGAGATCACGGTTTATCTTGTTGTTTTGCTTAGGAGCTGTGTAATGCTGAGCAAGTCACTTCCCCTATCTGAGCTTCAGTTTCCTCATCTGAAAAATAAGGAAAACAGGGCTGAGGCAGACGCTCAGATGGCAGACTGTGTGACTTGCCATGTGCAGAGCCCTGAGTTCCATCCCCAGCAGCATGGAAACTGGGTGTGGTGCTGCATACCTGTAATCCCTGTACTTGCAAAGTGGAGGCTGGAAGAGTTCAAGGTCATCCTCAGCTACATGGTGAGTTAGAGGACAGCCTGGGCTATATGAGACCCCGTCACAGAACAAAAAGAAAAAAAATCCCCAAGCCGTTTACTAAAAGGCCTCTTAGGTCTAACTATGACTCAAAGGCTGAATTTCATAATAGTTCCCTTGGTCTACCCAACAGGCTGTCTGTCGCATAGTCATTGGTCTGTTTACTCCTGCCCGATAGTCCTATGTGCAGGACTGATTTCAAGCTTATGGTTAACAATGGATAAGGGAAGCAGTCACTACCCAAGAGTGGACAGACCCCTGAGGTAGCAATAGATGGTCCAGGAATGATTAGAAAAGCCTCATTTTGTTATGGAATGAAGACTTTGTATTTAGACTTCAACTTCACATGATTGGAAAGTTGAAATACAAGGAAGCATACAAAGAGTCAAGGTCATGCTGGGGGGTCAAGCTTTGCATTGCCATGGCTTAGAGGGATATGGTACTAGGTGGAGCCCATGGGAGATGCCAGCTGTCTGTCGGAGCCTGTACTCAACCTTGTGTGTATTAACATTTACCTCCTGAGGTTTGCCTCTTGATAAATAGTCCTAAGTGCCTGGAAATCTTGTTAACTTAGGTAGGGACCTCTCTTTCTGGAAAAGAGAATAATCACTGCCTCCAGAGAAGAATGTTTTACTCCAATCTATGGTAGGTAGCTTGGAAATAGAAAGGCGGCTAGACATGGTCAAAACCAGAGGAGTGGCTGTGGAGGGCGTGTGCTCTGACTGTGTGATGGATACCAACAGCCCAGTGGCTGGCCCCACTCCAATAGCACCCCGCTCCCTTTTAGGGATCTCTCTCTCTCCTATCACGGTCAGACATTGAGATTGGTTGCTCTAATACCCATTACCCTCCATTAAAAGTCCACTAGGCTAGGGAGATGGCTCAGTTGATAAAGTGCTTGCAAGCACGAGGACCTGAGTTCAATACCCAGGACCCACCTGAAAAATGTTGGGTGTGGTGGCACATGCTTCTAACCCCATCCCTGAAGAGGCAGAGATGGGTGGATCTCTGGGGCTTGCTGGCCAGTGAATCTTGCCGCTTGACAAGGTCCAGGATAGTGAGAGACTCTATCTCAAAAAACAAGGGGGACAGTGTCCTGAGGAATGATAGCTGAGATTGTTCTCTGGCCTCTGCATATATACACACATGGATACAAACCTGCACACAAAATTATGCCTCCACACATGGACATGCATATACATATACACATTCACACGTGAAGTAAAAGACTTCTCCTCACACAGCATTCTGCAGAGAGTCAGGTATGTGCCCCCAGCTTAACCCATCTTGTTCTTACCTGGGACTTAGCTAGGAATGTGCCGGGAGGTTATTTATACTGGGAAAGCAACACCCAGGAGAGACCTTGAGATTCTCATCTGTCCTAAGCTGGGATTCCAGCCCCTGGGTTGGATCTCTGTGATTTGTCAAATCGTTCTTTCTTTTTTTATTTTTATTTTTTATTTATTTATTTTTGTACGTGTATGAATGTACTGTCTGCATGTTAGGTTGTTGCACCATGTCTTGCAATGCCGCGAGGTCAGAATAGGGCTCGGATTCCCCTGGAACTGGAGTTCTCCTTGAAGTGGAGCTTACAGATGGTTCTTAGCTGCCAATTGTGGGTGCTGGTGATCGCACCCGGGTCCTCTGCAAGAGCAGTCGGTGCTCTTAACCGCTAGGCTATCTCTCCAGCCCCAAATTGTTCTTTCTAGTAGAGGATCTCCTTACTCATACCTCCAATAGTTTTTCTGAAATAATACAGAATCATTTGCTATATTTGCAGACCAAAGTCTTGATAGACCTGATTTCTGGCTAGACTTGTAGATCCGCCTTGCTCCTGTGACCAGAACATCACCCTTCTCCTAGATGTCACCGCGAATACTGAGCACTTCACTCTTTCTGCCCCTATGTGTTTACCCCAGGCCTGGTCAGACGGATCTTCTCCAAGTAGAATACAAAACCACTGATTTTTTTTCTCAATTAGATAGATTTAATTGTATTTTTGTCTGTGCATGTTCATATGTGTGCAGGTGCACATGCATGTGGAGGTCAGAGGACACCCTCAAGTTTCATTCCTCAGGTGCCATCCACTTGTTTTGTGGCAGGTTCTCTCACAGGAAGCTGGCACTCAGTGATGCAGCTAGGCTAGTCAGCAAGCCCCAGGGCTCTTCCTGTACCTGCTTCCTGGAGATGGGCTTACATGCTCAGGTCCTACTGCTTGAGAGGCAAGCACTTTACTGACTGGGCATCTCCTCAGCCCCTCTAATCATTGTATTTCAGTGTTATCATTGTGAAAGGAACCTAAGGTGCTTCCAAAGTCTTTGAGCACTTGCAGAAACTCTTATAATATTATTATTATCTTAGTTATTAGAGACAGGATCCTCTTTTTTTTCTCAAAAGCCAGATTTGTATTGAACCTCTGGTGCTATGTTCATTGCATAAATTACAAATATAAATCTAGGACCCCTGTCCGCGTTCCGCTACATGCCCCTGTCCCACCCACCAGAAGTCATGCCATTCTGCCAAAAATGCTTTTCATCTTTTCCTCAGTCTTGCTCAAAATTTTGATACAGAAAGTTTTACTGTTTCGAGCAGAAGTTCACCATTTTCAGTCAGTTCTTTGATGCAGTCTGCTTTGGTTGTTGGTTGTATATTCCTTCATCCAATATTGCAATCATTCCCAAAATATTGGCGACATATGTACAGCCACATATATCATAGGTTTTAGCATCTTCAGCTTAAGATTTTTCTTTATTAGGCTGAAAGAATGACCATGGTTTGAAGGCGCTCCTCCATTTGGTAAGCCCAAAACCACCATCAGTTCTGCCCTTGTCTTATCTCACACTGGGGTTTTCCGTCCCCTGGGTCACCAAATGACGGTCCACTAAGTCACTGCGCACCCTGGTTCTTGATCTTCCGTTTACTGGCTCTCCATGATATAGCCTTGCGGATATAGGTCCAACAATAGCAGTCTATACTCTGAAGGAGCAGTGTAAACCTCAGTAGGTTGCTCAGGATGCACAAGTTGGAGACTGATCTCAGCGAGTCCCCATTTGGCACGAAGGTTTGGAGGATCTTGGAGAGACATGAGTCTCTCATGTCCATACTGGAGAATCTTGAAAAGTCATGTGTGCTCATGTCTTTGAAGCATGCCGCGGCAAAAAGCACAGTGGCCAGCCTAGTAGTGGGTTAGCGCACTTGCCGGAAGTCAGGCAAAAACTGAGGTATCTCCTGCTCCCTCTCGTCTTTCTCTTCTTCCATCATCTTCCTCCTCTCTTTTCTTGTCGCTTTCCTTTCTTTTTCTTCTTTCTCCATTCTTATCTTAGCTCTTTCTTCTTTCTTTCTTCTCTACTTCTCTTCTCTTCTTTCTTTCTCTCTCTTCCTTTCTTTCTTTCTCCCATCCTCTGTTTTTTTCGTCCCCTTTCCTTTCTTTCTCTTTTGTCTTTTCTAAGATCTCAAATTTTTTATATCTGAAGTACAAATTTCTCAGACTTTACTATTTATTTATTCGGTATACTTTCCTTTGGATGCTTAAGGCCACACGGTTAGCCCAGATTAACCAAGGTCTTTGTTTTCTCAAGGTCATTCGAGGATCTGGTCCTCAAGGGTCACTCATGTTTTTGGGGGAAGTGAGGCCCTGGCTCCTTCTGGCTTTTCAATCACCAGTTCCATCCACTAGAGGATAAAGTCAGGTCTTGCTAGACCAGGCTTCCCTTTTGGAAGCATGAGCAGACTTTCCTCTTTATAGACTGGACACTGGCTGAAGTCCCATTAGTGGATCTCCAAGACCTCCCTGCACAGGAAGACTGGTGACTCACATTTGCAGGACATTTCAAGAGATGCCCCCATGCATAGTCCCCTGGGACTTAGTTGACCTCTGAGGGCAAGGAACAAAGTTATCCCTTAAGACCCTCAGCCAAATTGGTATGGGCATTAAGTATGGTCAATAAGCATCCAGAAAGGCTAAGTTACACCAGCCTGATACTTTTAACTACTCTATAATATTTTAGAAAAGGCTTAGACAAAAGCTCAAGCAGCCTTGTAAAGGCTTAGACAAAAGCTCAAGCAGCCTTGTATAAGAAATACTAAGAACCACTCCCATAAAATAAATACTGTGGTTAGACATAATGTCATGACCAAGTAGTTTTTTCTGCATTCCTTTGATCTTGTATTACTCTAAAATATGCATACATATCCTCCATCTCTTTATAGCCCTGGGTGGCCTGGAACTTGCTAGGTAGACCAGATTCTATTACCTATATCATATAACCTCAATATTCAGAATCGTGCCTGCCTCTGCCTTCCAAATGCTGGATTAAAGGTGTAGGCCACCACACCTGGCTTTTAGATTCTTTTGAAAGTTAACAGCAGACCTTATCCATTGTGTGGATTTTACCAACGTAGCTCTCCAAGGACAACTGCAGCTCAGTTCTTTGAAGTCGCTAGACTTCTGTTCCTCATCCATCACTTAGATGTTGAAATCCAGCTTGAAGAAATCACTAGCCCTTTGAAAATCTTGCTGCCTGTGCTTTCTGCCTGTGGCTAGCCTCCTTTGTTCAGCATGCATCCATTCTGCATTGTCCCGAGGCCTAGAAGGATGGCCAGGTGCTCCAGGAGCTGCAAACATGTAGCGAGCAGGCTTCTTCTCTTTGTGTGTTTGCGAGCCTCTTGGGGAGTGGAGATTTGCTCACATGAAATAATTGTAAAATGATCCATGCCTTTGCCTTGAAGGACTCCCTAGTGGTCTATGACAAGGATTCCCATCTGTTTTAAAGCTCTAGTCTTTGTGTGATACTCGTAAGGTGATAGCTAAGGGCTGGGATGGTGAAGGGGCCCAGCTGCTGCTCTGCAGTTTTGGGGGTTCATGCAGTTTCAAAGCTCCAGGGCTGTGATGATTAAAACTGCCAAATTGACAGGATCTAGAATCACCCCTAAGACAAACCTCCGGGCATGGCTGTGAGGCACTTTCTAGCTTGGATTAATTGAAATGGGAGACCTATCCTGAATGTGGGCAGCACCATCCCACAGGCCACACCCCAGACTGACTTAGAAAGGAGAAAGTGAGCTGAGCTCCAGCATTTATGTCTCTCTGCTTCCTGACTGTGGATGCAGTGTGAGTAGCTGTCTCATGGTGTCAGTACTTTCCTACCATGATGGACTGTATCCTCAAACTGTGAGCTAAAACAATCCCTTCCACCTGGAATGAACTTGCCACCTGACCCAGCCATACCACTCCTGGGCATGTACCCTCAAGACTCACCCCACCACAGAGATACATGCATGGCCATGTTTATTTCAGCTCTCTTCACAATAGCAAGGAGCTGGAACCAACCCAAATGTCCCTCAACTGATGAGTGGATAGAGAAAATGTGGTACATCTACACAATGGAGTTCTATGCAGCAGTAAAGAAAGATGACATCATGAGCTTTGCAGGAAAATGGCTGGAGCTAGAGTGAAATAACACAGTCCCAGAAAAACAAACGACGAATGGTATTCCCTCATCTGTGGATGCTAGTGCCAATTACCTAGTTGTAAGTATTTCTTGTGCATGGCCCCTTGAGCTTTTGTCCAAAGCAGTTGGAAGTGATGCATACTGGAAACAACAACAACAACAACAACAACAACAGAAAGAACTGCATTGAAGAACTGACTGAAACAGTGAACTTCTGCTCAAAACAGTCAACTTCCACATGGAGAATATCGAGAAAGACTGAGAAAGAGATGAAAAGCATGTTTGGCAGAATGCATGAGCTCTGGTGGGGTGGGGGAATGGGGGGGACACAGTTCTAGATTTGATAAAAAATAAATAAATTTAAAAAATAAAAATAAAACAATCCCTTCCTTCTTTAAACTGGCTTTTATTTTTATTTATTTCTATTTTATGTGTATGCATGTTTCGTCTGCATTTATGTAAGTATACTCATGTTGTGTAGTATTTGTGGAGGTTAGAAGAGTGCATTAGCTCCCTTGGAACTGCAGTAACGATGGTTGTTAGCTATCATGTGGGTGCTGGGACCTGAACCCGAGTCCTCTGCAAGAGCAGTCAGTGTTCTTAACCACTGAGCCATATCTCCACCCCTCAACTTGCTTTAAAAAATGATGTATTTTTAGTGTGTGTGTGTGTGTGTGTGTGTGTGTGTGTGTGTACAGAGGCCAGAAGGGGACACTGGATCCCTTGGTGCTAGAGTTACAGGCATTTTTTTGTGAGCCACCTGATGTAGGTGCTGGAATCAGAACCCCAGTCCTAATGATTGAGCAGCCAGTGCTCTTCACCACTGAGCCATCTCTCCAGAGCACTGAAGTCGCTTTTCTCAGTATTTTGTCATAGTAATGAGAAATGTAACTAATACAGAGGGCCACGGGATCCATTCTTTTGCTTATGGACAACTGTTTTCATTTTTTTCTTGATCTTTCCATGGTCTACAGATCCAAACAGAAACTTCTGTGTTGGGTTTTCCATGCCATCCTGCTCATCCAGTATGGTTTTCTCTGATTTTTATGCATTACCAGTGTCCTAGAAACCATTCCCTGCTAGGAGGAGACACCTTGTTGAACTAAGGAGTGCATTTTGTGGTGCGTTCTGCATCTAGCATTATCAGAACCTACAGATGAGGATCATTATCTGGCTGGTCTGGTTTGAGGAGTGTTTCACACACACACACACACACACACACACACACACACACAGAGGGAGAGGGAGAAAGGGAGGGAGGGAGAGAGAGAGAGAGAGCTGTTAGGCCTTTGGGGAAACATGGCACATGGAAGGACAAAGGAAGGTGTTTGGAGCATGGGAATATTGCTTAGTGAAAGCTTAGAGCAGAGTTTATGAATATTCTGCAGGGCAGGAAAGAATTAGAAGGGAGCTCTTGAAATATCCCCATGTCTTCACTGCGCTGCAGACCAAATGATCAGCATCCTTGGACTAGACCCGGGCCTTGGCATTTTACAAACTTCCCTGATGAATCCAAGGTGCAGTGAGGGCCGAGGACAGTTTGGGGGATGTGAAGTCATATAGGAGGGTGTTGCAGGAATCTTTCCCTGGGGAGACATAAAGAATGTCTACCCCCTCTTCATAACCAAAGTAGGAGTCCACCAAAGCTGACCCTGGCGAACCACTGAGTTTATTGAGCTTACTAGAGAGCATGGGTGAGGGTTACTGGCAAGAGTTTGGTGGCCCTAAGCAGATGTCCTGGAAAGTCTTCACCCAGCAGAGATGGTGGCTTTCCCTTAAGTCAAAAGGGGAAGGGTCCCTTTGGTTAACCTTCCCCTGGCTATATACTCTAGCACCTCCCAAGAAGGCATTCAGTTAGGGCAGAATTGCACACAGCTGTCTGGGAGGAGTGGCTGGAATCTCAGGTGAGGGTCCAAAGATCTTCCCCACCCACTCCTTCCGTGAGGGAACGTCAACAAAGGGGCTGTGTGATTGGGTTCTTGCAGCTGCTTTGCTCTGAGGACCCTGTTCTCCAAGAGGACTAAGAAGAAGGGCGGGCTTTGAAGCTAGTAGAAGGCCTTTCATCCTGTGTGGCTTTTCATGGTGGGTTAATCTGTTTCAGATTCAAGTTGAAGGATATGGCAGGCCAGTTGAGTCAGTGAGCAGAGTGACACAAAGTTCCAGGAAGAAGGTGTCGGAGCCCTTGGAACTGGTCGGTTACTAGCTGCCATGTGGGTGCTGGGAATCAAACCTGGGCCCTCTACAAGAGCAGTCAGTGTTTAACTGCTGAGCCATCTCTCCAGCCCATCTACAGGCTTTTTTTTCCGTTTCTCAACAACTTTCAGCCCCAGGCTTTCACTTGTTCCACCTCTGTCTCATTCTTACCATTGTTCCCCTCACCAGACATTGTATCAAAGCGAACTTTCCTAGAAAGGTCATTTTCCCTTCAAACCCGGTTCTCTCCTCTTCTTCCCTGAATTTGATAGTTGAACCTGATGCTGTAATGGATAGTATCAGTTATCAGTCTGACAGGACGCAGAATCACGGAGCAAACCTTGGGCGTGTCTGTGAGGGAATTTCTAGATTAGGTTAATCAAGGTAGCAAGACCCAGCACGAATGTGAGCAGCACCACTCTGTGGGCTGGGGTCCTGGACTGAATGTAAAGGAGAAAGTGAGCTGAGCACCAGCGTCATCTCTCTCAGCGTCCTGACCGCGGGTGCCATGTGCCCAGTGGCCTCACCGTCCTGCTGCTTTGACCTCCACCATGATGGAGTGCACACTCAAACTGTGAGCTAGAATAAGCCCTTCATCCCTTAATCTGCTTTTGCTGGGTATTTTACAACAGCAAGGGGAAAAGTAACTAACAGATACTTGTCATTTTTGGTTTATGAGTTGTATCAACTGCACTGCTGATGACTGCACCTGTGACTTACCACTTGGATCACTGCCTGCAGGAATATGGGGACTGTAAATTACAATATCCTAAAGAGTATGGACAGTCATTAGACAATCCCTGTGACAGGCCTCAGGTGGCTTTCTTGTAGTGCTGTTGTGGCACCAATATGAAATGTGACTTGGCCTGGAGACCTGACCATACTGAGCACCACTCAGAACTGCGAACGCCAGCGAGCTCTTCTTAGTATATCCTCCTTAGCTGACCCATTTCAACCGGCAACAGTGGTTTGTAAGTCAAAGATTTTTAGACTTCACTTCTAGAAAGAAAAAGTAAATAAAAAGTAAAGTGCTTCTAAAGGCTAATTTTGATTGTGAACCTGATACACCTAGGAAGAGGCAACTTCAGTTGAAGAATTTCCTCCATCGGCTTGGTCTGTGGACACATCTACGGTCATTTTCTTCATTGATAATTGATGGAGCAGAGGCCCAGCACGCTATGGGTGATACCATTCCCTAGGCAGGTGGGCCTGAGCTCTAGAAGAAAGGCAGCGGGCTGGGTGTGGCAACGCACACCTTTAATCCCAGCACTTGGGAGGCAGAGGCAAATGGATCTCTGTGAGTTCAAGGCCAGCCTGGTCTACAGAGCAAGCTCCAGGCCAGCTGGGACTAAAAGGTAGACCCTGTCTCAAAAATCTGCCCCCCCAAAGGCAGCAGAAGGTGGCCCCAGAAGCAAGCTGGTAAGCAGTGCTCCTCCATGGTTTTGCTCCACATTCCTTCCCTGTTTGAATCATGTGCCAACTTCCCTCAATGATGGACTGTAACCTGTAAGGTGAACTAAACTCTTTCTTCCCTAATTTGCTTTTGGTCATGGTTTTTAACACAGCAACAGAAACAAGCTAGAACAGTACCTGATTGGAGCGTATGTGTGTATGCACATGCTCATGTATTCATGTATGTGTGTACGTGTGTGTGCATGGAGCCCGACTTCAGGTCAGCCTTCAGAGGACAACTTCAAGTGTTATTCCTCGGTGCTCTTAATCCTTTTTTTTTCTTTTCTTTTCTTTTTTTTGAGACAAGTTCTCTCACTGGGCTTAGGGATCCGTCTGTTTCTGCCTTCCCTGAAGTGCTAAGATTGTATGTATATACCACCACGCTCAACTTAATTTACATATATCCTGGGATTAAAACTCAGGTCCTAATGCCTGCAAGGCCAGAACTTTAGCAAATGAGCCATCTCTCTAACCCTATTACTTGATTATTTTGTTTAAAACACTTTGGTAAATACTGCGAAGGTTTTGGATCAATGCTGTATAAGTGAGGAATTAGACTATGTACATACTTTATTTTTGTGTAAGAAAGCAGAAAGCAGTTCTCCGAAACTCCTTTGCTATGCTTAATTGCTTTCTGTAGTTGTACTGAGAGCCTCTTGCTTTCACCGAAGTGGATTTTCAATGAAATAGACAGGAATACTTTAGGGCTGGTGACCCACGGACTGTGGGGCCGAATGAGCAGATGATGTCTGAGTAAGTTATGAAGAGTTTAATTTCAGTGTCAGTGATCTTGTTGTTCTTTGAATGGACAAATAAGATCTACTGCCTCACTCCTCGAGCTCTCACCACATTTGTGATTTGCCTGTATGTGCAGAACTTGGCGGAGCGGCTCCGGAACCCAGCTCTTCAAAGGCCTTCTGCTACTGAGTTCTGGAAGCCGGACGGGCCTGACAGGTGAGGAAGCATCCTCCACTTGCAGAGGACGCAAGGCCACCTACAGCAGAGAAGAGCCCACCCTGCTCCTTGGACCCACTTCTGCTCAGCCCGTATTGCCTGGGGACAAGGAAGTAATGCTGTTTGCTTAGTCCCAGCCAACTCTCCGGGGGCTGTGGCTGTGTGAGTGGTTTCTGGTGACATCAGAGGAGGAGCTGTCAGAGTTCAACCCAGATTTCTGACCTAGAAAATCATGAAGAAATTTAAAGGCTGGGAATTTTTTTCCCCAGACAGGTTCTCATGTATCCTAGTTTGGCCTCAGCCTCCTGATGTGGTTGAGGGTGACCTCAAATTTCTAACCCCTCTACCTCCACTTCCCAAGTGTTGGGATTACACGTGTGAGCCACCTCACCTAGTTTATGTGGTATTGGGAATCATTCAGGCTTCATGCATGCCAGGCAAGCAACTCAGCTACATCCCCAGCCCTGGAAAAGGGGTTTTGTATGTTTTAAAAATTAACTTAAAAAGTAACAAATTTCTTTATGTGATTTCATACATACTTCATTTTGGTCGAATACCCTCACTCCTCTACCTCTGTCTCCCTTTCTCTCCTGCATTCTTTTGTTTCCTGCAAATCCAACATACAAAAATTAGTTGTACTTCTGTACCTTAACAATGAAGTATCTGAAAAAGAAATTAAGGAAATAGTTTCATTTACAATAGTATCAAAAAGATAAATAGGCATACATTTAACCAGTGAGGTAAAAGGTATGCATATTGAAACTATAAAATATTGATGAAAGAAGTTAATACACAGACATACACATACACACCAAATAGGTCAATATACACAACCAAAATCTTCTGTTGAATAGTGAGGTCACTTTCTTAATACCGGCCTTTTATTCTTGCACAAGAGATTATTGCTTAGGACTGAGCAATGGCTGCTTTCTATATAGAAAAATGTTCTCTAGCGCCCCCAGGGACATGCTTCCTCCAGCAAGGCTGCACCTCCTAGGATGGTCTCCCCAAACAGCATTGCACCTCCTAGGATGGTCTCCCCAAACAGCATATGCCATGTGTTATGAGAGCCTATGGGGAACACTTCTCATTCATTTTCCTCTTCCACAAAAGGTGGAGAGTGTTATCTCTCCTGTGATACTGTATCCTAAAGAAGTCTTTAAGAAGTGAATGACAACTCCAAAGAAATTAGACTGTTTTCTTCTCACCCACTTGTGCCCCTTTCCCGAAGCCCAGGGAACAAACTGCGGAAAAGGAGGCGTGGTAGATTGTAAGGGCTGCAGAGAGATAGGGGTGAATCGTGAGACTACAGGAATATAGTCTGGACTCCTAACTGATCAACATGCCTGTGCATACAAGCTTCTCCAACTGGACTATGGGAACCTTGGGTTGTTCAAAATTTGGACATAGATACTTGCAAAATGCACCACTTACCTAATTGTATGACATACTGAGTAACATCAATGTTATCTGCAAACAACTGTGTCATTATATTGTAGAATCCCTTAAAAATAGAAAAAAATAATAAAAAAAAGAAAAAAGAAAATGGTGCCAGGTACCACAATAGTAACAGAAAAAAAAAAAGTCCATTAACAAACAAAAGAATTAGGAAGGTGTGCTTTTTCTAATGAATAAGTTACAATTCCATCATAGAAAATCATGGACTTCTCATACTTGGCAGCCTGGTTAATTTGGTGGACACTGCCTTGGGTAAGCAAAGTTGAAGCACATGATCTCGGTTATAAGAAAAATGTGAAAAATGGTAGTTTTTAACTTTGAAGAAGTAGTAGTTGTTACCAGTGACTGGGAATAATAGATAAACCATCAACAAAAAAGTGTTATTCCTCACTGTGTAAATGATCTATTGTTCTACAATACAATGCACTGAATATAATTCTTCCACTTGCACATTGTATATCAATATTATTAGAAAAGATGAATTTGGATATACTCATCATAAGAAAGGAGAAAAAGGTATTATGTGGATCTACTAATAACTCTGATTAAACTAGCATCCAATATATGTAAAACTATCACATGATACTTAATAAATTTAAAACATTGTCTTAAAAAAATCTTAACTAAGGTAACATTTTTCAATTGAATTATAAAAGACTATAAAAGCTTTAATATTCACATTCACAGCAAGAAAAATATGTGTACTAGATATATATATAATGTAAGACACATAAATGTGACTATGACCAGAATTTGTGTAAAATACCTGTTTTAACATATTAAAAATATTTTAATGTTTGACCTATAATAAAAGCAAATGTGCATCTTGTTTGCAAAGTAAAAAAAAAAAAAAAGAAGTGAATTCCCTATAGTTCAGAGGCCCTAGAGCCTTTTCATGGACTCTGGGTTCTGGCTAAACAGTGAGAACATTTCTTGCCTGTCTGCATCCTCTGCCCTGTGCTCCCCACTGCAAAAGACATCATCTTGAACAAGGTTCAAGCCAGACAGCCCACTGGGAGATAAGAGAAATGACAGAGAGCCAGAGTAAACAGAATGCACTATATGCATGCATGAAGTTGTCAAATAAATTTAGTCAATTAAAAAATTATGGAGGGGGCCAAAGATGTAGGTCAGTTGGTGGATTGCTTGCCTTGCATGCACAAAGTCATGGTTTGATGCCCAGCACTACAAAAACCAGGTATGGTGGTGCATGCCTATCATCCTAGCACCCACAAAGTACAGTCAGGAAAGTCAGAAGTTCAAGGTCATTGTAGTAAGTTTGAAGTCAGAATGGGCCACATAAACTCTGTCTTAAAAAAAAGTGTGATGTTTTTCTACTATAAAAGACATACTCATTACTATTTGAAACAGACTTTCTTCAGATGCTAACATTTTTCTAAAAGTAAATATTATACCTTTCTAACTACAAACTTAGTGGACTCCTCCAGCCAAAGAGGAAGACTAGCCAAAGTAGCCAGTACCTCCCAAGGCAGTACCACCTTGATACTCAGTACTAATCCCGCCTGTGGCCAGGTGTCCAGGGCTATTGAAGGTCCCTTTGCCAGCTGAGTCTGGCAAACTTCCCTCTAAAATGGCTTGCTTATTTATGGGGGGGGGTCATCATTCTGTAAGGCTCCATCATTATCTAGCAAATTGCTTTGAAGTGATTATTTAAATTGCGCTTTGGTACAAATCGGATATACAAATATAATGAGTTGCATTGATGATAAAATCCTCTTCTTCAAGCTGATACAATAGCTGCCCCTGTCAGTTGCTGCAGCTTGAAATACGGGCCAGCTGGAAGGCTTCAAAAACTTACATTGTTTGAATTGAATTCAGAATCTGTTGGCTGCCTTGGCAGCTTCTGTTCATGGGTGATAAGGTCAGTAGAATAGATCCTTGGTCCCACTGTGGGGCTGTGACGGGCTTTTTGCCAGGGCAGGTGGATTGGTGCTCAGAGTATCCTGGGTAGGGTCTGAAGACTCCCAGCCAGGGGTCCCTTGGGCAAGAGGAGCTGGAGGTGGTCTTGAACTCTTGGCATCTGGTTTTCTCCTTCCCCTCTGCTCAGCTCAGCTGGAGCAGGAGGGGTGTTTCTCGTGGACTGTGGGCTGTTAATCCCCCTCACCCCCAAGGCTAGATACTTACAAGTGTGGGAATGCTGCGAACTGCTTCCTTGGTGTGATGGTTAATATTGTCAGATTGACAGGGTCTAGAATTACCTAAGAGACAAACCTATGGGCGTGTGTGTGGGGGAGTTTCTAGATTGAGTTAACTGAGCTGGGAAGGCCCACTCTAAGGGTGGGCGGCCCTATTTCATGGGCTGGTGTCCTGGACTGAATTAAAGGAGAAAGTGAGGAGGAAGTGGACTCCCCAGGGATGTCCAACCTTTTGACATTGCAACACGATGTGTCACCTACAAAGTTTACATTTTAGTGGTGATCACTCTCTGCTTCCTGCTGTCACCACCACTTCCCCTCCATGATGTCCTGTGCTTTCAAACTGTGATGGAAAATAGAGCCTTCCTCCATTAAGTTGCTTTTGTCAGATATTTGGTCACATCAGTGAGAGAAGAAACCTTTGGAGAGCTTAGGTTTTGGAGAGGGGTCTGAAGAAATGGTGATATTTACTGCATAGGAGAATATGCAGGAGCTCTAATCCTTGTCCTTGAACTGACACTCTTCTATCCAGAGCACCTGGACCAACCAGGAAAGAACTGTGAGTTGAACTCCTAGTGCAAGGACAGTCAGCTTTCCTGAAAAGAGCCACGTGAAAGCCTTGATAGGGATCATGGTTAAGACTGTGGACTGCCCGGGGTTGTCCAACCTTTTGACATTGCAACAAGATGTGTCATCTACAAAGTTTACATTTTAGAACCATTCAAATGAATCATAAAATGTTTCAAAACACCTCAATATTTTTTTAATTATTTTTTTTATGAGTATGAGTGTACTGTCTGCATTTATTTTATGAGTATATGTGTACCCGTGTCATGCAATGCCTCAGAGGTCAGAAGAGGGCATCAGATTCCCCTGGAACTGGAGCTAAAGATGGTTCTCAGCTGCCATGTGGGTGCTGGGGATCGAACCTGGGTCCTCTGCAAGAGCAGTTGGTGCTCTTAACCTCTAGGCCATCTCTCCAGCCCCACCTCAATGTTTTTAAGTAAGTTTACTATTTTGTGTTGGGCCACAGTCATAGCTATCTTGGGGGTCCGTGTGGCCTCCAGAGTGCAGGTTGGATGTGCCTGTGAATCTAGTCCAGGGATTTGTAAAGATTTTCTGTCAAATTTACGAGATGGTAAATTCTTTAGGCTCTGCAAGCCCCTAGTCTTCTCTACTTCATATTCTTCTTTGCTGTTGTTTAAACAGCCAGGTAAATATAAGAGCTGTTTGTGGCTAAATATTGGATTGAGCCTTGGGGCCATAATTACCAGCCTTGCCTTATGCAGTACATTCTATGGCAATGTATTGGATTTTTTTTGTTGTTTTGAGTCCGGGTCCCATGTATCCAAGGCTGGTCTTTTGCCACACAGCAGAGAGTGATCTTGAGCTTCTGATCTTCCTCTCTCTGCTTCCTCACTTTTGGGATTACATGTGCCACCCTGCCCAGTTTATTCAGCACTGGGGAACGCAGGGCTTTGCACATTTTAGGCAAAGACTCTACCAACTGAGCTACATCCCCAGACCCAATGCTACATTTTTAAACATCCTATTAATAATTTGAGGTGTCAGGGATTGAACCCAGGACCTCATGCATGCAAAGCAAGTGCCCTACCACTCAGCTATATCCCCAGCCCTGGATGTCCTTTTCCTTTTGCAGTTCATATCAATACCATTGAGATCTACCAGTGGAAACTCGGTGGTGGCCTTGAATCTGGGTAGCCCTCCTGGAGAAAGTAGATTAGGACCAAACAGCCACATGTTCCCAGGGATAGGCTGCTGATGCTGTGTGCTGCAGCTCACGGCCATGGTCTTAGTCTGTTCCCTCAGTACCCACAGCTCTTAGAAAACCTCATGGGCCGTTAGCATCTACTGTCTAGCATTTGTTAAGAATTTTCAATGTACGTCAGATATTTTCCTGTTCTCTTGCTAACCTTGCTAACCAAAGCCCACCTTCCTAACCTGAGAGTTCCTTGAAGGCAGGCATAGGAAGCTTTCAGCCACTGCCGACAGCCAGTGTCTGCAACACCAGCAGTAATTGAGCTGATGGGCAGACGCTTCATGGACTCCACGGGGCTTCCCGTCTTTTCTTTCTTTGCTGTTGGTGAGCCCCAGGAAGTGGAGGCAGTTCAGATATTTTGCGCCTTGTGGAATCCTTAGCACCGTGTTGAGAGGTTTATTCAGGCTGCTCTCTTGGCTTGCACTATTTCCCTGGCCAAAGCCTGAAGCTGTCTTGTGATCGGCTTCCCACATGTGGCAGGTGGCTGGTCTTGGCTGGGAGGAAACCAGGGTGCTTCAGCCTGCGGAGACTCCCGCTTAGACTGGCTCCTAGGATGCTCTGATCACTAGATTTCCAGGACTGTTAGGAAGCCAGGATTGATGTAGTTCAGACAATAAAGTGCTTGCTTAGCATGGAGAAATCCCTGGGTTCCAGGCCCAGCTCTGCAGTAACTGGAAGTGGTGGTACACTCTTGTAATCCCAGAGCTCAGGAGGTAGAGGGAGGAGGATTGGGAATTCAAGATCATCTTTGGCTTCATAGGGAGTTCAGCGTCAACTTGGGATACACGAGAGCCTTTCTAAAAAATAAAAAAGAAGCCAATATTCTTAGCCTCCCCAGTCTGGCTGCATCTCCTGAGACCTCACGTCCAGGTTTTGGGCCCAAGGTGCCCCCAGTGTGGTTGGGTTTTCTTTGTGTTTCCAGGAGTGTTTGTGTTTGAACCTAACTTGGTGTTTTCTTATTCAACTCAGGATACTTTGTTCTCTCCCGGAGGAATTCAACAATTCCTTCCTGTTATAGGTTTACCTTATCAGATGGCAAGTTTGTCAGAATATTTCTGGTTTCTGGCAATGGAATTGCTGACTTATCTGCCTTAAACAGTAAGCAACATTAATCATCTCATGTAATTAGAAGTCAGGAGGTAGGTGCTGCAGGGTTGGTTGATTCAGGGATCCAGCTTATCATCAGGCTGAGCTCTTTCTACTCTCTAATTTTACACTCAGTGTGTTGGTTTTATCTCCCCACCAGCTTTCCCTGTGGGTAGAAGATGTCTTCATAACTCCAGGTGTCACATCACCATGACGCTATCTGAGGGGAGAGAAAAGGACCTTTGGCCTTCTCTATCCCACGGTCCATAAGGGAGTTTTTCCAAAAACAAGAATCTCTTAACTGCCATTTTCTGATCTTTCATTCGCCATAACCTTGCCCTTTACCAACGTCTAAATTAATTCCGAGATTGTGCGAAGCATCATGGTTGGTTTATGTTAATCATGCCTCATCTTCTAGGGGGAAGGCCAGGCTTCCTGAGAGCACAGGACCATACTGAGGAGGGTGGCCACTTGCAAAACATTAGAGTTCTGTTGGAGGTAAAAAGAGGGAGAGGGATGGGGGGATGGCTCCGGGGCAAAAATGCTTGTTGTATAAGCAATGAGAACCTGAGTTTGATCCCTAGGCCCCATGTAAGAAGCCAGGTGTGGCTGTGTATGCCTCTAATCCCAGCACCAGGAGGCAGAGACTGGAGGGTCCTGGGGACTCACTAGCCAGCCAGTGTAGCCAAAATGGTGAGCTCCAGATTCAGTGACAGACATAAGATGGAAAGCAGTAGAGGAAGACACCCAGCGCCGACTTCTCTCCTTCACATGTGTACATGGAAGCATACGCCCACCCACCCTCTATGCATGTACATGAAAGATGGAAAGCACCCCTCAAATACTGTATAGAACACATTCTCTAGAACCTTCCCTCTTCGAGCTGCTAGAATACTCAGAACCAAAAGTTCTGACTGAGAAATAGAGGGCTGGATGTCGGAAGATAACCTTGGAGATATGGAAAGCCACTACTTCTGACCCCAAAATGCATGTAGATAAGAACTGAGTCTGTCTGACCCCGTCTTTTATTGTTCAGTGTTCTCTGAACAGAACTGATAGAATGAATATTTATCACAAAGGGATTTCTTAGATTGGCTTACAGGAAATAGGCTGGGTGGGGTGGTCCACAGTGGCTGTCTGCACATGGAAGAGACTAAGAACCTACTGGGTGGATACTTTAGTAGTCCCAACCTGGTGCTGAAGGCTTGGAGGATTCCTCAGCTTCTGGTCTTGAATCCATGTTGGGAAGCTGGAGAAGCTGCAGTCTGATGTCAGGTTAGGATGGTAGCAGCAGCAGCAGTAGCAGCAGCAGCAGCAGCAGCAGCAGCCCAGGATAGACATACTCAGCAGCAAGAAGCAAATGCAGCAACGCTGGCTTTCCCTCAGTCCTCTTTATCTGCTGCTGGAAGGTGCCGCCCATTCTGGGGAGGGTCTTCCCCTTCCATTAATCCTTCCTGGAAATGACCTCACAGACCCACCCAGAAGTGTGTCTCTTAGTTAATACCAGATCCAGTCAAATTGATCAAGATTAACCCTTACATACTCCCATCCTTGGCATCTGGGCTTTGAAGGAAGCAATGGCAGTCAATATCCACTGAGGGCCTGCTATGTGTCAGGCACAGTGGGAAGGATAAACCTGGGGAGGTTCTAATCTATCAGCTGCTATGGAGGGCTAAGTGATCATAGCCATTTTATAGACTGGGAAACGAATCCAAAGGAGCTCAGCAGTTCGCTTCTTTTTTTTTTTGGTCTTTTTGAGACAGGGTCTCCCAGTAGCTCTGGCTGTCCTGGAACTCACTATGTAGACCAGGCTGGCCTTGAACTCACAGAGATCCACCTGCCTCTGCCTCCCAAGTGCTGGGATTAAAGGCGTGCGGCACCACGCCTGGTCTAGTTTGCCTCTTGATGCACAGCCTGCCTGGATCACCAGTCAGCAAGCACTTTTTTTTTTTTTTTTTTTTGGTCTTTTTGGTCTTTTCAAGACAGAGGGTTTCCCTGTAGCCCCAGCTGTCCTGGAACTCACTTGTGTAGACCAGGCTGGCCTTGAACTCACAAGATCCACCTGCCTCTGCCTCCCAAGTGCTAGGATTAATGGGTGCGCCACCACGCCCGGTTAGCAAGCACTTTTTAAGAATCTGCTCTGATCTAAGTACTGTACTAGGTGGCAAGGATGCAAGGAGAAGTCAAATCTGGCCTTGTTCTCCAGTAATACACAGTCTGTTCTTTACGGAAGATTATCCTGGATAACAATGTATTTCACTTGTCCAAGATAGAAAACAGGTTTAGATGGATGAAGAAATTGTCACTTTTTTTTTTTTTTTTCCTTTTGCTGTGAAGCTCAGGAAGCTAAAAGCTTTGTTGAATGGCCTGATGAAAAAAAAAAAATTCGGATCATGGACTTCATTGGTGGTCTGCCTCATTCTAAGTCTCAGCTCTGGCATTGTTGGCTAGGTCACCATTAGCAGCAAGAGTCTCAACCTCTTCACCCACCTCATAGGAGGCTATGGGGTTACATACAGAACCAGTGAGGGGCTGGTGATTTAGTTCAGTAGGTAAAGGTGCCTGATGAAAGCCCGGCACCTGGTGTTTGATCCCTGGGACCCACTGTTGGAAGGAGAGAACAGAACTCTGTAAGCTGCCTCCTGATGTCCACATGTGCCCCCCATACGTACATGCATGCCATATGCACACGAAATAAACAAAAGCAGAGATTATTACCAACTTATGTTGCCCTTCAGCGCACTTCATCTAGTAAAGCTACAGTTACATTAGTACAACGCAGTACCTAACAGAAGAAAACTTTAGGAAGGAGGGTTTGATTGGCTCATGGTTCCAGGCACCAGTCTGTCATGGTGGGGACGTCACCGTGGCAGCAAGTGTGTGAGGTGGCTGGTCACTTTGTGTCCCCAGTTAGGAAGCAGAGAAGATGAATGCTGCTGCTGCTCAGCTTCTTTTTTCTCTTTTTATGCATTCTAGGACCCCAACCTATGCAGTGGTGTCCCCTACATTCAGGGTAGGTTTTACCATTCAATTAAGCTAACGTAATCTAGAAACTCCTGACAGACATGCCCAGGGGTCTGTTTCCATGGTGGTTCTAAATCCTATCAAATTGCCAATCAAGACTAACCACAGGGGTCCAGCTCCCCTTTGCTAGTGTCTTAGCGGTGTGGGTGGCGGATAGCTTTAGTGTCAACTTGACACCCTGGTTGAGGGAGCTCGTGTGGGAATTGGCTCCATTGGATTGGCTGTGGCCACATCTGTGGTGATTGTCTTGATTGTTGAGCGTGACAGTATAAAGAAGGCAGGCTGAGCAAGCCGTAGAGACAAGCCAGAGAACAGCACCCTCCATTGCCTGTGCTTCAGCTCTGCCTCCAGGTTCCTGCCCTGAGTTCTTCTTGCCTTGGGCTCTCCTGAGTGAGACTGTGACCACAGGAGATGTAAGCTGAATAAACCCTTTCCTCCCCCAAGTTGGTATCGGTCAGAGTGTTTTGTCACAGCAATGAAGGATAAACCAGGACAGAATTGGTACCAGAAGAGTGGGTATTGCTGTGACAGACCTGACCTTGGTGTTTTGGGGAGATTGTGGAGGCGTTTGGAACTTTGGGCTGGAAGATCATTGAATGCTAAAGATCATTGCTGTGGAGCTTGGAGCATTTTGCTGAAGGAGTTGTAGAAGATGGAGGCCTGAGCTTTCTAGTTCAAGGGGGAAGCAGAATCATCAGGACTGGTGGGTTCTGGTCAGCTGGGGCTGGAGAACAGCTGTAAGTAACAAGAGACCAGAACCTGAAGTGAAACTTTGTGGTACTGGGGCAATTGATGCTGGTTAGCTGGGGCTGAAAAATCAGCTGTAAGTAACAAGAGGACAGCATCACTGAGGTGAAATCTTCTGGGGAGAATATCTTCAAGGTCAGCACACAGAAGCTTGACCAGAAAGGCCATGACCTCACTTCGAGCCAGAAGCCGGACTTGGTAAGTGTAAGAGTCTCCTATATGTCCGGGGTTGAAATTTGAGGGGTCACAGAGAGCACCGAGGCTTGGCACTGTGAGAGGTCACGAAAGACCATTGGTGGAAGTGCACCTCGTTTGCTGTGAAGACCCCAGGATTGCAGGGGTCATGGAGAGAGCTGAGGCTTTGCACCAGGAGAGGTCAGAAGCAGAAGACGACCATTGGTGAAGGTGCTGCCTCAGTTTTCAGTAGCGACCCCAGCTTTTTTGGAGAGCCAGGTACCTGGGACAACCACCAAGAGCAGCAGCAGGTGTAGAAAATGGAGTGGCCTGGCCTGGAGATGAGGTGTGTGCCACGGACGGAGTGTCGGAGAGGGAGCTGCCGAGACCCTTGGAGCCCAGAAGATCGTGAGTGATCCCGGGTGTTCAGCCTTGAGCTACTTGCTGGACTTAGGTTTTGTTTTGAGAGTGCCTGATCTTCCCTTAGAATAAGAAGTACTTGTTTGGATTTTACAAGCAGCCCACAGTTAAGAGACTTTTAATAGACTGGACTTTAAGTGTTTGGACATTTTAAGGACTGTGGGGCTTTTAAAGGATGTACTGTCTTAGGTTGTGATTAGTGTTAACATCATACTTTGGGATAAGAACTGGAAAGGTGGTGTTAATAGTGATGTGTTTTGTGTGTCAAGTTACAAGGGTCAATTGTGCGAATAGCTTTAGTGTCAACTTGACACACCTGGGTTGGGAGCCTCGGGTGGGGAATTGGCTCCATTGGATTGGCCTGTGGCCACATCTGTGTGTATTGTCTTGATGTTAGACATGACAGTATAAGAAGGCAGCTAGAAGCTAGAGAGCAAGCCAGTAGACAGCAATCCGCCATGCGTCTGTGCTCAGTTCCTGCCTCCAGGTTCCTGCCCACGAGTCTGCCTGGGGCCTCCCTGAGTGAGAACTGTGACCCAGGAGATGTAAGCTGAATAAACCCTTCCTCCCCAAGTTGGTATTCGTGTTTTTCTGAAGGATAACTTTTTTTTTTTTTTTTTTTTTTTGGCTTCCAGTATGCGTTGCCATTCCTCCCTCTCTGGTATGAATAGCAGGTTTGTTGGCTAGGTCTTACTGAAGCTGATTTTCCTGTGTGATGGCTGCAAAGGAGGTGATGGGGAAAGGGGGCTCGACCCTGATCTTCTTGGGGGACTAACCCACCTTTCCCATGCTCTTTGAATGCAGCTCCCTGCACCAAAGTCTCTACAACCCACGGCTCCCCTCTCAGGGTAACAGTGTGGGCAAAAAGCCCAGCAGGGGAATCCTCATGTCTGGCTCTGGTCACAGCTTAGGCTGGGGAACCAGGAAGTCCCCTAGCCTCGGTTTCCTCCCTGTGAAGTGGGTCTGGTCTTGTTAGACTATAGCCTCATTGAAAAATCCCCTGGTGTAGAAATGGAGACAGGTGGCTGAAAAATAGGGCAGGCCAGACCTGCCTCCCAGGCAGCTGGCCAGGAGGACGGTGCCTTGTTGACAGGCTCTGCTGGGTGCCCGTGTGGGCTCCACAGGTCTGGAAACAGCCCTTCCATCTACCTGGGAAACCATCTAGTGTGCTACTGCAGGGGTCCCAGGTGCCTAGTCTACCTTATGTGAAATAATTAAGGCCTGAAAAGCCTTGCTGGGCTCTCTTTATTGGAGCTACATGCCACTAACAATATAAAAACCTCCCCCTTGACTGAATCTAGAAAGCAGGGCCCTTGTTGGCATTTTTCTTTGTCTTGGTGTCCTGGGAGGAGGGAGGGATACAGGAAAGAAGGAAGATAATGCACACTGGGAGAAAAAGAAGTGTGTGTGTGTTTCATGAGTGTGCGTGTGTGTAGATGGCCATGTGTGTGTCATGAGTGGCATGGTGTGTAGATGTCCATGTGTGTGCATTCATGAGTGTGCATGTGTGTAGTGTCCATGTGTGTGTGGTCATGAGTGGGTCATGTGGTGTAGATGTCCATGTGTGTGGCATTCATGTGGCTGCATGTGTAGTGTCCATGGTGTGGTGTGTCATGAGTGTGCATGTGTATAGATGTCCATGTGGACCACAGAGAACAATCTTAAGTGTTGTTCATCAGTTCCTTCCATCTTGGTTTGTGAGAGAGGACCCCTAACTGCCTAGAACTTACCAAGCAGTCTAGGCTGACTGGAGTGAGCCGCAGAGATCTGCCTGGTCTACCTCCTCAGCAGTGAGGTTACAAGTACATACCACCATGCCCAGCTTAAACATGGGTTCTGTGGGCTCTAACCCTGGTCCCCGTTGTACAGCATTCATGTTGTCACGGGGCTGTCCCTCTAACTCTGGTCCTGCTGTGTACAGATATTCATGTTGTCACGGGGTTGTCCCTCTAACCTGGTCCTGCTGTGTACAGACATTCATGTTGTCACTGGGGCTGTCTTTCTAACTCTGGTCCGGTGTAGAGACATTCATGCTGTCACTGGGGCTGTCCTCTAACCCTGGTCCTGCTGTGTACAGCATTCATGTGTCACTGGGGCTGTCCCTCTAACCCTGGTCCTCTGTGTACAGACATTCATGTTGTCACCGGGGCTGTCCCTCTAACTCTGGTCCTGCTGTGTACAGACATTCATGCTGTCACTGGGGCTGTCGCTCTAACCCTGGTCCTGCTGTGTACAGGCATTCATGTTGTCACTGGGGCTGTCTTCTAACTCTGGTCCGGTGTAAGACATTCATGCTGTCACTGGGGCTGTCGCTCTAACCATGGTCCTCCTGTGTACAGACATTCATGTGTCACTGGGGTGTCCCTCTAACCTGGTCCTGCTGTGTACAGCATTCATGTTGTCACCTGGGGCTGTCCCTCTAACCCTGGTCCTCCTGTGTACAGATATTCATGTTGTCACCGGGGCTGTCCTTCTAACCCTGGTCCTCCTGTGTACAGACATCATGTTGTCCTGGGCTGTCCCTCTCAACACTGGTCCTCCTGTGTATAGACATTCATGTTGTCACCGGGGCTGTCCTTCTAACCCTGGTCCTCCTGTGTACAGAAATTCATGTTGTCACTGGGGTTGTCCCTCTAAATCTGGTCCTGCGTACAGACATTCATGTTGTCACTGGGGCTGTCCCTCTAACCCTGGTCCTCCTGTGTACAGATATTCATGTTGTCACTGGGGTTGTCCCTCTAACTCTGGTCCTGTGTACAGGCATTCATGTTGTCACTGGGGCTGTCCCTCTAACCCTGGTCCTCCTGTGTACAGACATTCATGTTGTCACCGGGGCTGTCCCTCTAACCCTGGTCCTCCTGTGTACAGACATTCATGTTGTCACTGGGGCTCCCTGGTCCCTCCTGTGTATAGCATTCATGTTGTCACCGGGGCTGTCCTTCTAACCCTGTCCTCCTGTGTAAAGCATTCATGTTGTCACCGGGGCTGTCCCTCTAACCCTGGTCCTCCTGTGTACAGGCATTCAAGTTGTCACTGGGGCTGTCCCTCTAACCCTGGTCCTCCTGTGTATAGACATTCATGTTGTCACCGGGGCTGTCCCTCTAACCCTGTCTCTCTAACTCTGTTCCTCCTCTGTACAGGCATTCATGTTGTCACCGGGGCTGTCCCTCTAACTCTGGTCCTGTGTACAGACATTCATGTTGTCACTGGGGCTGTCCCTCTAACCCTGGTCCTCCTGTGTACAGACATTCATGTTGTCACGNTTGGTCTTTTCAAGACAGGGTTTCCCTGTAGCCCCAGCTGTCCTGGAACTCACTGTGTAGACCAGGCTGGCCTTGAACTCACAAAGATCCACCTGCCTCTGCCTCCCAAGTGCTAGGATTAAAGGCGTGCGCCACCACGCCCGGTTAGCAAGCACTTTTTAAGAATCTGCTCTGATCTAAGTACTGTACTAGGTGGCAAGGATGCAAGGAGAAGTCAAATCTGGCCTTGTTCTCCAGTAATACACAGTCTGTTCTTTACGGAAGATTATCCTGGATAACAATGTATTTCACTTGTCCAAGATAGAAAACAGGTTTAGATGGATGAAGAAATTTGTCACTTTTTTTTTTTTTTTCCTTTTGCTGTGAAGCTCAGGAAGCTAAAAGCTTTGTTGAATGGCCTGATGAAAAAAAAAAAATTCGGATCATGGACTTCATTGGTGGTCTGCCTCATTCTAAGTCTCAGCTCTGGCATTGTTGGCTAGGTCACCATTAGCAGCAAGAGTCTCAACCTCTTCACCCACCTCATAGGAGGCTATGGGGTTACATACAGAACTCAGTGAGGGGCTGGTGATTTAGTTCAGTAGGTAAAGGTGCCTGATGACAAGCCCGGCAACCTGGGTTTGATCCCTGGGACCCACATGTTGGAAGGAGAGAACAGAACTCTGTAAGCTGCCTCCTGATGTCCACATGTGCCCCCCATACGTACATGCATGCCATATGCACACGAAATAAACAAAAGCAGAGATTATTACCAACTTATGTTGCCCTTCAGCGCACTTCATCTAGTAAAGCTACAGTTACATTAGTACAACGCAGTACCTAACAGAAGAAACTTTAGGAAGGAGGGGTTTGATTGGCTCATGGTTCCAGGCACAGTCTGTCATGGTGGGGACGTCACCGTGGCAGAAGTGTGAGGTGGCTGGTCACTTTGTGTCCCCAGTTAGGAAGCAGAGAGAGATGAATGCTGCTGCTCAGCTTGCTTTTTTCTCTTTTTTATGCATTCTAGGACCCCAACCTATGCAGTGGTGTCCCCTACATTCAGGGTAGGTTTTACCATTCAATTAAGCTAACGTAATCTAGAAACTCCCTGACAGACATGCCCAGGGGTCTGTTTCCATGGTGGTTCTAAATCCTATCAAATTGCCAATCAAGACTAACCACAGGGGTCCAGCTCCCCTTTGCTAGTGTCTTAGCGGTTTACACCTGACATAAGTTTGCAGACCAGCGGCTGAGGCAGCGACTGTGGGCCATTCCAGATGACACTTCGGGGTGCCTGATCCTCCCTCTCTGGTATGAATAGCAGGTTTGTTGGCTAGGTCTTACTGAAGCTGATTTTCCTGTGTGATGGCTGCAAAGGAGGTGATGGGGAAAGGGGGCTCGACCCTGATCTTCTTGGGGGACTAACCCACCTTTCCCATGCTCTTTGAATGCAGCTCCCTGCACCAAAGTCTCTACAACCCACGGCTCCCCTCTCAGGGTAACAGTGTGGGCAAAAAGCCCAGCAGGGGAATCCTCATGTCTGGCTCTGGTCACAGCTTAGGCTGGGGAACCAGGAAGTCCCCTAGCCTCGGTTTCCTCCCTGTGAAGTGGGTCTGGTCTTGTTAGACTATAGCCTCATTGAAAAATCCCCTGGTGTAGAAATGGAGACAGGTGGCTGAAAAATAGGGCAGGCCAGACCTGCCTCCCAGGCAGCTGGCCAGGAGGACGGTGCCTTGTTGACAGGCTCTGCTGGGTGCCCGTGTGGGCTCCACAGGTCTGGAAACAGCCCTTCCATCTACCTGGGAAACCATCTAGTGTGCTACTGCAGGGGTCCCAGGTGCCTAGTCTACCTTATGTGAAATAATTAAGGCCTGAAAAGCCTTGCTGGGCTCTCTTTATTGGAGCTACATGCCACTAACAATATAAAAACCTCCCCCTTGACTGAATCTAGAAAGCAGGGCCCTTGTTGGCATTTTTCTTTGTCTTGGTGTCCTGGGAGGAGGGAGGGATACAGGAAAGAAGGAAGATGAAGGCACACTGGGAGAAAAGCAGTGTGTGTGTGTTCATGAGTGTGCGTGTGTGTAGATGTCCATGTGTGTGTTCATGAGTGTGCATGTGTGTAGATGTCCATGTGTGTGCATTCATGAGTGTGCATGTGTGTAGATGTCCATGTGTGTGTGGTCATGAGTGTGCATGTGTGTAGATGTCCATGTGTGTGCATTCATGTGGCTGCATGTGGTAGTTGTCCATGTGTGTGTGTTCATGAGTGTGCATGTGTATAGATGTCCATGTGGACACCAGAGAACAATCTTAAGTGTTGTTCATCAGGTTCCTTCCATCTTGGTTTGTGAGAGAGGACCCCTAACTTGCCTAGAACTTACCAAGCAGTCTAGGCTGACTGGAGTGAGCCGCAGAGATCTGCCTGTGTCTACCTCCTCAGCAGTGAGGTTACAAGTACATACCACCATGCCCAGCTTTTAAACATGGGTTCTTGGGCTCTAACCCTGGTCCTCCTGTGTACAGGCATTCATGTTGTCACGGGAGCTGTCCCTCTAACCCTGGTCCTGCTGTGTACAGATATTCATGTTGTCACCGGGGCTGTCGCTCTAACCCTGGTCCTGCTGTGTACAGACATTCATGTTGTCACTGGGGCTGTCTTTCTAACTCTGGTCCGGTGTAGAGACATTCATGCTGTCACTGGGGCTGTCGCTCTAACCCTGGTCCTGCTGTGTACAGACATTCATGCTGTCACTGGGGCTGTCCCTCTAACCCTGGTCCTCCTGTGTACAGACATTCATGTTGTCACCGGGGCTGTCCCTCTAACTCTGGTCCTGCTGTGTACAGACATTCATGTTGTCTCTGGGGCTGTCTCTCTAACTCTGTTCCTCCTCTGTACAGGCATTCATGTTGTCACTGGGGCTGTCCCTCTAACTCTGGTCCTGCGTACAGACATTCATGCTGTCACTGGGGCTGTCGCTCTAACCATGGTCCTCCTGTGTACAGACATTCATGCTGTCACTGGGGCTGTCCCTCTAACCCTGGTCCTGCTGTGTACAGGCATTCATGTTGTCACCGGGGCTGTCCCTCTAACCCTGGTCCTCCTGTGTACAGACATTCATGTTGTCACCGGGGCTGTCCCTCTAACCCTGGTCCTCCTGTGTACAGACATTCATGTTGTCACTGGGGCTGTCCCTCTAACCCTGGTCCTCCTGTGTACAGACATTCATGTTGTCACCGGGGCTGTCCCTCTAACCCTGGTCCTCCTGTGTATAGACATTCATGTTGTCTCCGGGGCTGTCCCTCTAACCCTGGTCCTCCTGTGTACAGACATTCATGTTGTCACCGGGGCTGTCCCTCTAACCCTGGTCCTCCTGTGTACAGACATTCATGTTGTCACTGGGGCTGTCCCTCTAACCCTGGTCCTCCTGTGTACAGACATTCATGTTGTCACTGGGGCTGTCCCTCTAACCCTGGTCCTCCTGTGTATAGACATTCATGTTGTCACTGGGGCTGTCCCTCTAACCCTGGTCCTCCTGTGTACAGACATTCATGTTGTCACTGGGGCTGTCCCTCTAACCCTGGTCCTCCTGTGTACAGACATTCATGTTGTCACTGGGGTTGTCCCTCTAATTCTGGTCCTGTGTACAGACATTCATGTTGTCACTGGGGCTGTCCCTCTAACTCTGGTCCTGTGTACAGGCATTCATGTGGTCACCGGGGATGTCCCTCTAACTCTGGTCCTGCTGTGTACAGACATTCATGTTGTCACCGGGGCTGTCCTTCTAACCCTGGTCCTCCTGTGTACAGGCATTTATGTTGTCTCCAGGGCTGTCCCTCTAACTCTGGTCCTGTGTACAGGCATTCATGTTGTCACTGGGGCTGTCCCTCTAACTCTGGTCCTCCTGCGTACAGGCATTCATGTTGTCACTGGGGCTGTCCCTCTAACCCTGGTCCTCCTGTGTACAGGCATTCATGTTGTCACTGGGGCTGTCCCTCTAACCCTGGTCCTCCTGTGTACAGACATTCATGTTGTCACTGGGGCTGTCCCTCTAACCCTGGTCCTCCTGTGTATAGACATTCATGTTGTCACTGGGGCTGTCCCTCTAACCCTGGTCCTCCTGTGTATAGACATTCATGTTGTCACTGGGGCTGTCCCTCTAACCCTGGTCCTCCTGTGTATAGACATTCATGTTGTCACCGGGGCTGTCCCTCTAACCCTGGTCCTCCTGTGTACAGACATTCATGTTGTCACCGGGGCTGTCCCTCTAACCCTGGTCCTCCTGTGTACAGACATTCATGTTGTCACCGGGGCTGTCCCTCTAACTCTGGTCCTCCTGCGTACAGACATTCATGGTGTCACCACGGCTGTCCTTCTAACCCTAGTCCTCCTGTGTACAGGCCTTCATGTTGTCACCGGGGCTGTCCCTCTAACCCTGGTCCTCCTGTGTACAGACAGTCATGTTGTCGCTGGGATACTGCTTTTATTCTTGCTGTCTTTGTGTGGCACAGGGCGCCCTGACAGACATGTAGTCTTCTTCTCTGCTTCTGCAAGGGAACACCCAGTTCTGTCTCTGACAGCAGGAGTCTGTGTGTTCACTGGAATCATAGCTTATGTTTTTCTGGGTGGCAGGCTCGCAGTGGCCCACTCAAGGTCTCTTCGTGGTCTTCCTCCAGCCTTCTAAATCACTCTGCTGAGATGTTTCAAGGGAAGCTTTGCTTGGAGCAGAGCCCAGAGACACAGTGGCTCCCTGCTAGCCTTCAGGCCTTTGCTTTTTTCTATGAAGTCAGCTTTTCAAGTGGAGGGGAGCTGATTTGTCAAAGGCCCTTTTGATCTTTTCCCTTCAAAGGTAATTCTTTTCACACCTGATCCCCAGTTTGGTGGCTGCAGACCTTCCTCTTTGGGCTCTGTGTCTGAATGGGGCCTGTGGTCTCTTCTGTGTCCTGTTGAGAGAGCCGGGATCCCAGCCCTAGGGCCACTTAGAGTAGAAAGGTTTCCCCTTGATGTCCCTGGTCTCTGGCACCTTCATCTGTCTCTGTTCCATACTTGTCCCTTTTCCAAATTCCTCCTGCTTCCTATTTATTTTGTGAAAACCTGCTCTTAGATTGATATCAACTTTAGCGTAGAGATCTTCTAAGAGCCTTCTCTGATAGATTCTACTCTACCCCACTCCACTCAAGATGAAGTTCCTTTCCTCAAGTCCCTCTCTATATTCTGGAATGCTCTGAAGCTTCCCCTAGTGAGTTCCTATCACATTTTACTTAATCATCTCTTTCCCACCCATGACTCTCATGAGAGCAAGGAAAGGGACTTTTATTCCTTCATGTGTGGTCCGTTTGTCTAATGTGATGTTAAGACATGGTAGGCTCTCTGTGCCTGTCCCATGAATTAATGAATTCCTCCAGAAGTTTTTTTTCAGTACACTGGGGTTTGCCAGAAGGGTATAGGGATGGAAAGAGGGGAGGAGAAGTGTGTGTGGGGACACAGAGGGACACTGAACTATTGACTGCTCATCTCCTGCCTCTCAGATAGTTTGTAGATCCAGCCTCTGCTTTGTCCACAACTTTTCCTTTACTTGTCTTATAATTCATGGACATGTATTACATTATACATATTTTATCTAGGAGACTGGGAATGTCTCTCAGTCAGTGCTTGCCTAGCATGCACAAAATCCTACATGCCATCCTCAGTACCCTGTAAACTGGGTGTGGTGGTAGATGCCTGTAAGCCCAGTCCTGGGGAGGTGAAGGCTGGAGGATCAGGTCAGGTCAATTTCAGTTACATACAAGTTTGAGGCCAGCCAAAGTTATGTAAGACCATGTGTCAAAAATAATTATGTCTATTATAGGTAATATGTCCAATATATAATACAACATATAATATTCATGTTATACATATATGATAGAATATGTATATATATTATAGAAACACAAACACATATAAAGTATATTTTGTTAAAAATGTTTGAAAACCTTGAGTTGTGAAATTTCCACCTGCAGTCATCTCTGTCTTGGGGACATTTACTTTTGAAGTCCTTATTAATCTCCACTTGGATAATTCTTTGTTCCAGCTGAAGGTGTCTTAGACTTTTACAGTTGAGGGAGGCATTAACTTTTAGGTTTGGGACTCCTTTCTGACCTCTACAGGTAAAATTAAGGAAATAAGGATGAAATTATATTCCCCTGAGGTCAGAAAGATATATATGTATATATAATATTTTTTTCAGAGAGAATTTTTTTGAACACCAGGCTGGCTGGGTGTTATCTTGACTGGGCTGCTGCAAGAAAGGACTGGAGTCTATGCCTTATCTCTAGCCTGCTAGGTGGCACCCGGCTTGGTTGGCTCACTAGCTTGCTTATTTTGGAGATGCTTCCCCTTCCCGTGAGCACTTGGAGGGGGGAACTATCTCCATCTAGATGCCGAGTCCTCCTTACATGAAGGTCTGCTGGGGCTGTCCATGCACAAGCCCTTGTTCGGCCTTCATGTCCCGTTAAGACCATCTCATGATGTCAAGAGATGGTTGGTGTGCTGAATTGTTCTTGGCTGCTCACTCATCTTTGGGATCTGTTTCCTGTTAAGTAAACAGCAGCCATCACTCCAAGGGAAGGCTCACCTGAAACTCCAGGCCTCCCTTTCTCAGCTCTTCCTGCAACTGCAGTCTTTCAGGGAGCTTTAATATCCTGGTTCCTAAATCACACTCCTAGACAGTTCAGCCAGCCTGGGGTGAAACTGAAATGTCAGCAGTTTTCTTAAGGTCCCTGGGTAATTCTAACAGGGAACCAGTGCTGAGACCCTCATTTTACGGCCAGAACATTATGACTTGTTAAAACACAAGCAGATTCTAGGGCTAGGGAGACGATTCAGTCAGTAAAAAGCACAATGACAGCCGGGCGTGGTGGCGCACGCCTTTAATCCTAGCACTCGGGAGGCAGAGGCAGGCGGAAGTTTGTGAGTTCAAGGCCAGCCTGGTCTACAGAATGAGTTCCAGGACAGTTGGGGCTACAGGGAGACCCTGTCTCGAAAAAACCAAAAAAAAAAAAAAAAAAAAAAAGCAGAATGACTTGAGCTTGATCTCTAAAACTCATGAATAAAAGCCAGGCATAGTGGCATATGCTTGTAATTCCAGTGCCAGGGAGACAGAGACAGGTGGATCCCTTGGGCTACTGGCTAGCCAGCTTAGCCTACTTCATGAGCTCCGGACAAATGAGAAATCCTTAAAAACAAAGATGGCATCTGAGGAATGATTCTGGAAACTGACCTCCAGCCTCCGCCCTCAATCACAGACACACACAAACAGAAGCTCCTTCTGGGCCGAGCTCATTTCCTGTACACTTTCCTGCTGTGGTTCTTTGTCCTAATTTGATTTAGAACCTCTTGAAGGATCCACTGGAAGTTGTACATCCATTTTCTCAGGCATGGATGTTCATGTTTTTACATGGAATTTCAGCAAATAATGTTCCCTTCAGTGAGGTTTTCTCTGCCTACCTGATCCCTAACCACAGCATGACGTGACCCCTCCACGCCACAGGTTCCCACCCTTCCCCCAGGCTTCTTGCTTTCTAGGCAGCGTAATCCTCCACACAAGCATCCCCCAAACCCTCAAAGGGATAGAGTTCCTCACCTCCCCTAGAGCAAGATACCTGGGAGAGGACTCAGGATTCTGACACTCTCTAGGTTTCTTGTATTTATGTACATGTGTGTGTGTGGGTATATGTGTGTTTCTGTGTGTGCCTGTGTGTGCATGTATCACAACACACATATGAAGATGCATGTGCTAGTGATTAACCTTGGGCGTTGCTCCTCAGGACACTGTCCACCTTTTGGGATTTTTTTGTGGTGATTTAAAAATATTTATTTTTCAGGGTGTGCATATGTTACAGAACTCATCTGAAGGTCCGAGGACAGCTTTCTGGAGTAAGTTCTCTCTACCGTGTAGGTTACTGGGATTGAACTGAGGTTCTCAGGCTTGGCAGCAAGCACTTTACTCACTAAGCCATATCGTTAGCCCCTACCTTGTTTTTTGAGAAAGAATCTCTTACTGGGTCTGGAACTCACTGATTCAGCAAGGCTGACGGACCAGGCCCCAAGATCTGGCTGTTTCCAGCACTGGGATTACAGGCTCACGCCACTACCCTTGGCTTTTTTAATGTGGGTTCTGGGGATTAAACTCAGGTCCTCATGATAGCAGGGCACGTGCTGACAGGGCTACCTCCCCAGGCACGTGCTGAGGGGGCTACCTCCCCAGGCCCTGTTAGTTTGAGAGTCAGGGGCTTGGCCTAGACTCAGAACATGCAGGCACCTAGATCTGCTACCATTTTGCAGAACACCTGCCTGTTCCTCCAGATCTTACTTTACATATGAAAATCCAACTCCTTCAGTGGATCCATGGCCTTTTGCAAACTCTAGAATGTTCTAGAGACAACCCCAGGTTTTTCCAAGTTTCCTTGAGGCATGGGTTGGTGGAATTTGCCTGTCTTGTAGCATGAGTTGAAACTCCTCTAATGAACAAGTTATCTTCTTTCTCTCCCAGTCACATGGAATCCCACATGTGTTCTTAAGCTCATTAACGTCTAGTAGGATGAGTAACAGATCACTAACAGTCTGCCACAGGTCTCCTCTGTTTAAAGTTTTCCATTGGCTTTTGATGGCCTACAGGGGGAAGCATATCCCTACTTTTTAAGTCATCAAAAGACTTTTCAAGATCTGGGTATCTGCCACCATTCCAGCCTCGCGAACCACCAACCTCATCTGCATCCAGCTCGGATAGTCACCCTGTGGCTCCTAGAGCACCCGTGGCACTTTCTTTCCTGCGTGTTACCCTGGATTCACCTTACATTTCTACCTGAATGACTTTTGGTGATGTTCCATCTCTCTTAGGGTATAAGCTAATTCCCCGGGAGATAGGCAAGGCCTACACGGCCTGGCCGTGGCTCCTGTTAACTCCCTGGCTTCATCCCTTGCTACTTGCTAACAGTTTCTAACTGGCTTCTGGGAAAGAGTGGATTAAACATCAGAAGTGTATAGTATCATAGTTCTGAGGGTTTGAAACTGGAAATTAAGATGCCATCAAGGGACAGGTTTTCCTGGGTCTTTATTCCAGTGTCTGGTGTTCTCTGTGATCTGTGGCATTCTTTAGCTTGAAGCTGAACCTCTGTACTCTCTGCCTGTTGGCACATGGCCTCCTCTCTGTGTGTTTTTACCTGATCTCTTTGTATAAGGACACTGGTTATATTAGTTACCTTTTTATTGTTGTGATAAAATACCCAACAAAAGCAAATTGAAGGAAAAGTTTCTTTTGGCTCCCCATTCTAGGATATGGTCTATTATGGTGGGGAGGCATGGCGGCAGAGCTGGGGCAACTGGTCATGTTGCAACCACACTCAGGAAGCCAAGCAATGCATGCTGGGGCCCAGCTCACTTTCTCCTCTTTATCCTAGACCCTCCTTCATGGAGTGGTGTCACTCAGTTAGGGTGGGTCTTCTTACCTCAATTAACCCAATATAGAAACTCCTTTACAAACATGCCCAGAGGGTTGTCTTTCAGGCGACCCTAGATTCTGTCAAGTTGATGTGTAGTATAAGTCATCACAGCAGTAGAATTGGATTTGCTGCCCCCTCCCCCACCAGTGTGACCTAAACCTACATAATTATATCTGTGATAGTCCTGCTTCTAAATTGGGAGTCTTGGGGTTAGAGAGATGGCTCTTTGGGGCTAGAAAGATGGTTCTGTGCTGTTCTTTCAGAGGACCAAGGTTCATTCCCAGCATCCACATGGCAGCTAACAACTGTCATTAACTCCAGTTACAGGGGATTCAACACCCTCTTCTGGTCTCTGTGGGCATTGCATGCACATGGTACACTTATGTACATGCAGGTAAAATACTCATACCCATAAAAAAGAGCAAATAAAATATTAAATTGTGAGTTATGACTTAAAAGTATTTTCTTCTGGGGAACGTAATTTAGTGTGTAATAAGCCCCTTCTTTGACTCTACTTCAGTCACATTGACCTAGTGTTGCTGTCAGACATGGCAAACAAAAATAGCACACGCCAGCTAAACCTGAACTTCAGGTAAACAGAAAATTATTTTTTAATATAAATATGTCCCAAATGTTGCATGGAATATCCAATATCTGAAACATACTTATACTGTAAAAATAGTTGTTGTTTATCTGAAATTCAACTTTAACTGGGCATCCAGAACTCATCTGGAAGCTTGTACTCTTTATTCCTTGAACGCCTAAGCCTGCTCCCATCCTTCACCCTGTGTACCCCTGCCTTCAACATTCTATTCCGGTATGCCTGAGTTCCTTGTCCTCCAATTGCTGTTAGCTAGACCTTTCTCATGCCTTGACCCCGTTGGCATACCTTCTTGCGTCCTTTCGTGCTTTGATCTTTTCCATAGAAGGGCTATGGAGGGCCCGTTTTCCATAGACAGTTATGTATCACACACTCATATTTATTTTCCCTTATCTCCATAACAGGCTACATGTTTTGCCAACTGATTCCCTTATATAGTCTGTCGCCTCAAGAGAATTTAAGCTTGGTTTGCGCACATGCATGTGTGTGTATGCACCTGTGTGTGTGCACCTGTGTGTGTACATGAACCTATGTGTGTGGAGGCCAGAGGTCAATGTCAGGTGTCCCTTTTCGGGTGCTGTCCCTCTTCGGGTGCTGTCCATCTTGATCTTTTTGACACAGGGTCTCTTGCTGCCCCAGACCTTGGCGTTCCTTAGCCTGGCTTCTCAGCAAGGTGATCTCCCCTCTGCTTGGTTCACACTTGCCACAACACTGGATTTTTTAAAATGTGGGTTCTGAGGATCAAATTTAGGTCCTTTTGTCTACAAGCCAAGAATTTTTCAAATTTAGCCATCTCCCCAGGATCCAAGTTTGATGTTCTTGCTTATCAAGAGACCAGAGCAGTAGCTGGCACACGGAATTCAGTAAATATTTATTTAATTGATTAGCAAACACAAACACATCCTCATTTTCAGTATAGTATCAGACAATGGGCATTGTGGGTATTTTAAATATTTTTTTGTGTGTGTTTGTGTCTGTGTGTTTGTATGTCTGTGTGTATGTGTGTCTCTGTGTGTGTCTGTGTGTGTGTGTCTGTGTCTGTGTGTATGTATGCATGTGAGTGGAGGCCAGAAGAGGGAACTGGATACTCCTGAGATGGAGCTGCACGTGTTGCTGCACATTTTGCTGTAAACACTCTTAACCTCTCCAGGGCAGTACTGTGTATTTTACTTGCTTAGGATCCACTCCCATTTTTTAGAAAAATGTGTGTCCCCCCATTATCCATTTCAGTAATTTGGAGAAGTTTTACCATAGCCCAGAGCCAGGCTTGGAGACATGGACCAGGCCACACAGTTAATCCTATCCCCTTGGTAAGATATAGCTCAGTGATGGCAAAGACTTGGGTCAGTGTAACTGGAGTCAGTCCTAGAATTTCTGCTCATCTATTTAGGCATCATCCCCTCTTCCCAGTATTTCTGACAGGAACGGACTGGCAGTCTGAGCTGCTCATAGCATCTTATCCCCAGAAGGGAAATAGCAGCTCCTAGACCAACCATGCATGTGATCCTTCAGGTCTGACTATAGGTGGTTCCAGAGGCTCTGGGTGAAGGGGCTTCTCATCCAGGCATGGTGCACATCCACTGCATAGGGGTCCAGAGGGCTGTTGCAGACAAAGATCCAGCACATGGCCAGCCACACTGTTACCTATACCTGCACTGCTAGGACAGGTGTCTTTTCAGAGTTCTCTGGACTGAGGATCTTGGTCTCTCCTTCCCCAGATACCTCTGGACAGCTGCTCATCAGAAGGGAACCTTAGCCACTCCCCACTGCAACTAAGCAGCCAAGATTTCCCAACATTGTACCTCTATTACTGCCCCACGCCCATAAGGGCAGGAGCCTTCTGTTCAGGAGACAGTTTCCCAGTCTATGCCGACCCACCTGCAGGGAGCCAGTGCTGTCTCCCATGTTGCCTTTTGCTCAGACCAGCACAGGAAATGAGGACTTTTTACTCTTCTTGGGGATTGTATTTTTTTGGGGGGGGGAGCAGGGTCTCTTGTAGCCCAGGCTGGACTTGCACTCACTGTGTAGCCCAGGCTGGACTTGTACTCACTGTATAGCCCAGGCTGGACTTGCACTCACTGTATAGCCCAGGCTGGACTTGCACTCACTGTATAGCCAACAGTGACTTTGAACTTCTGATCCTCCTGGCTCTACCTAGTGAGTTCTGGGATTACAAGCGTCTACCACCACACCCAGGTTATACTGCTTTCTCCAGTCCTCCCAGAATGCAGCCAGATGGCGAGATTTAGGGAAAGGACAGTGTGGCTGTGTTGAGTTTCTAGATTTTGAGGCCTACACCTGAAATGTTTACCTTCATCCTTTCAGAACATATTTATCACATCACTACTCAGTAGCAATCTCTCCATGCACTGTGCCCCCTTGGAAGAGCCCCAGTGACCATCAGTCACTTCATTAGCAGAACAGAGGTGTGAAATAGGTTGTTCTATTCATCTTCCATCAAACACAGCCCAGGAGCATTTCCTTTTGTTCCTTTTTCCATGTTTCATGTATGTGTTTGTATGCACATTATACTCACACTTTTGCATGTGTGCATGTGCATGTGCTTGTGGAGATGGTCCCTCAATCAAACCCAGAGCTCACTGATATGACTAGTTATGCTAGCCAGCTTGCTCTGGGGATCCTCCATCTCAACCTTCTGGGACTGGAATTACAGACAGGCTGCCATGCCCATCAATGTATATGCATTCTGGGGATCCAAACCCCAACCCTCTTGTTCTCTATGCTTGTAGAGAAAGCTCTTTAACCACTGAACCACTTCCCTAGGTCCTTCCAGTAGCATTTTAAATGCTCTTCTGAAGATTCTATCTGATGACTTCTTTAACTTATTTATTTATTTATTTATTTTTGTCTTTTTGAGACAAGGTCTCCCTGTAGCCCCAGCTGTCCTGGAACTCACTCTGTAGACCAGGCTGGCCTTGAACTCACAAAGATCCGCCTGCCTCTGCCTCCCAAGTGCTAGGATTAAAGGCGTGCGCCACCACGCCCTCTATCTGATGACTTCTTAGTCTGCCTTACAGACTGTAGTTTAATAATCGTCTGAATGGTCCTTTAGTCACATGTGGCCAACATCCTCATGCTGTTCTTCCCTTCTTGCATTTCCCAAGGCTGTCTCCTGCCTGCAGGCAGACAATCTCTTGGCTTAGCTCTGGCAAGGTTGGGGGAGGGGACCAAGGGAGAGTTACCCAAGGGAATAGAAAGACAAGGAAAGATAAGGACAAACATACAGACAATGACTTAGAGAAAGCCCTGGAGAATAAAGTCTCTCCTTATTTATGCCAGCAGTGTGCTTATATGCCAAAGTTACTGTGCTCTGGGCAAAGAAGTAGGGGGCAGGCAGAAGGGAGGGGCGAGCCACCTTGGGTCTAATGGGGAGGGGGCTGCAGAGCTCCTGTCTGTGCAACAGGTAACTAGAGGTGTGACATTTTGCTCAATGTCTCAAGGGAAGGGGCCATCCGGTCCTGGAACTTTGCAGAGATAGGCGAAGTAAGAAAACATTGTAATATCCCAAAACTTCTGGAGCTACAGATAACTCACAGAGGCAACTGAATGCCTACAGAGATATCAGATAACCCTCCTGGAGGTCTTATGGGACAGGTCTTACAAGTTCTTGCCTCAAGCCATACAAAGTTTCATTCCTACAACTGATCTGTTGATTTCTTTTTGTTTGTAACTGTCACATGGCTAAAGTAAGGCAGGGCTCAGAATCTTGGCTATGTCTCTGCTTACTGCTGGGTCTCAAGACACCTTTTGTGCTCTCTCTCTCTCTCTCTTGCTCTCTCTCTCTGTCTCTTGCTCTCTCTCTCTCTCTGTGTGTGTAGAGGCCAGATCATGGTATTGGGTTCCCTGGGGCTAATTGTGAGCTACCCTACATGAGAGCTGGGAACCAAATTTGAGTCCTCTGAAAGAGCCATCTTTCCAACTCTGATTTTGTTTTTTTGAGACGGGGTCTTATGTAGCCCAGATAGACCTCCAAGTTGCTACGTCACCAAAGATGACCTTGAACTTTGGATCATCCTGCTTTTACTTCTTACATACTAGGATTAGAGGGCGGTACCAGTATTCCTAGTTTTATGCAGTCCTGGAGACCAAAGCCAGGGCTTTGTCCATGCAAGTTGGCCGCTCTGCCAGGAGAGCCCCAATCCCAGTCCTTCCACACAAGTTTTAAATTAAACTGTGCCATATTCTTCTGTGCATTCCTAGCACCTGACATAGTACACAGTAAGTACATTTTCTTCCTGTGCTCACTCACCATGTGACAAGAGCCTTTTAAAACAGAATAAAACAAAGAACTGAGCAGGACAGATCTGTGTTCAACATAGTCTTTCATGGAAGGAAGCTAGGACAGGCGCTCAAGCAGGAAACTTGAATGTGGAACTGAAGCAGAAGCAATGGAGGAGCGCTGCTTACTGGCTTGTTCCCCTTGTCTGTGCTCAGCCTGCTTCCTTATACAACCCAGGACCACCTGCTCAGGGGTGGCACCATCCATATAGGGCTGGGCCCTCCCACATCACTCAACAGTTAAGAAAATGCCTCACAGACATGGCCACAAACCAATCCTATGAGGCAATGCACCAACCGAGGCTCCCTCTTCCCAGGTGTGCCAAGTCGACAACTGAAGCTGTCCAATGCAATTGACCTCTGGTCCACTTGATGCACAAGCATATCACTATTGTGATAGTGATACAGTGATACACACTATCACTATAGTGATAGTGATACACACTATCACTATTGTGATAGTGAAACAGTATTGTGCCCAAGATCTCACATCAATATTAATACCATAGTAGAAAACAGTACAACTTTTAAAAAGTCCCACAGTCCTTAAACATTATGACAATTAAAAAAATCCAATATATCCATCTGTATCCCCCTTTTTTATTTTATGGTTTTGTTTTTTTGACCCATGAGTCTCAAAAAGGCAGTTGTAGTACACATACCTATAGGCTGGAATCAAGGCACAGATTTCATCAAATTCACCCATGCTGTTTTGGGTGACAGTATGTGGTTAACTTGGGAAGCAAACTTAATTTTTTAAGTTAAATCCTCCTACAGGTAAAAGAGAATGCTACAAGGTGATACTGTACAGCAGAAAAATTATAGAGAACATTTGTATGTGCCAATCCAAAAGTTATTGTTATACAGATTTTAAGTAAAACAAATGTGGACAACAACAATTTATATTTCCAATTAACTCAGGTACATTACCGTTTTTATCAGAACCTTTAAACCAATGTTGTTTAATATTCACATATTTACTTTTATTTAGTCCTAAAACACCATGTAACCTGTAGACAGAATCTGGGAAAAATTGGATACTTGTTGAACTCACGTCAATTAAATATGTATTAATCGAATATACACCCGTGTCCCTCTCTCACCCCTCCCACCCTTCCCGATTCACCATTTCAATCAGTTTTCTGATGCAGTCTTTCTGTTGTTGTTCTTTCAATATGCATCCCTCTCCACAAGAAATATTTATAACTGGGTTATTGGCGCTAGCATCCACATATGAGGGATACCATTCATCGTTTGTTTTTCTGGGGCTGTGTTACTTCACTTAATATAATGTCTTCTAGCTCCATCCATTTACCTGCAAAGTTCATGATGTTGTCTTTCTTTACTGCTGCATAGAACTCCATTGTGTACATGTACCCTATTTTCTCTATCCACTCATCAGTTGAAGGGCATTTGGGTTGGTTCCAGCTTTTTGCTATTGTGAACTGAGCTACAATAAATATAGCTGTGCATGTATTTCTGCAGTTAGATGAGTCTTGTGGGTATTTGCCCAGGAGTGGTATGACTGTGTCAAATGGCAAGCTCATTTTGAGTCTTCTAAGGGTTCTCCACACTGCTTTCCATAATGACTGTACAAGTTTACATTCCCACCAGCAATGGATGAGTGTTCCCCTTTCCCCACAACCTCTCTAGCACTTGATATCATTTGTTTTTTTGATCCTGGCCAGTCTTATCGGAGTGAGATGATATCTTAAAGTGGTCTTAATTTGCATTTCCCTAATTATTAGTGATGAACAGTTTTTAAGATGTTTTTCAGCCATCTCTAATTCCTCTCTGTGAAGTCTCTATTCAGTTCTTTGCTCCATCTTTTGAGTGATTCATTTGTTTTCTTTCTTCTTTGTTTTTTGAGTAGCTTGTATACTCTGGAAATTAATGCTTTGTCAGATGTATCTGCAGTGAAGATTTCCTCCCACTCTGTGGGTTTTCTCTTCACTTCCTTGATTGTTTCTTTTGAAGTATAGAAGCTTTTGAATTTAATGAGGTCCCATTTGTCAAACCTTTTTGTCAAAAACCTTGCAATTCAAATCTTAAAACTAACTTCAGGAAAAGATTTGTATGTTCTAACAGGTCAATGTCACCAACTTAATGGCTGAGAAAGCAAAGATACAGCTTTGCATTGTGTAGGATGTACCAGGAAGTGCCAGCAGAAAGGTTGGCCTGTCTGAACATTGAAAGGAAGAAAAGCCTCAGATTGCTACAGACATCAAACCCCTCGGTGGATCCTACTTGTAACAACTATTTATAATGGGTCCTAACGAAACTTACCTTCTAGGTGCTGCAAGGTTTTAATACGAGAGACTTTCTTACCTCCCCCCCACAGAACAAGGAGAAATAGGATGATGAGGTCGTTCTCTAACTGTAAATTGGAGCCAACTGTTATAGAGGTAATCTCTTATAAAACTGGTAAAACTGCCTTCTTTAATTGACTAATAGACATAGGAACTGTGAAAAGGATTATTCTCTATTCAGATCCAAATATAATACTAAAGTCTCCTTAAGCTATGCACTTAAGCAAAATATATTAATACAGGAGAGCTCTGATATCAGCAATGGATTATTCTACCAAGGAGATGTTGGCCAGGGGATCCAAGCACCCCACCCCCCCAAAAAAAGGTAAAGGCTTCTTGCCTGTAAACTGGGATACCTGCAAGAAGAGAGGTGATAAAGCTCTGCTGTCAAAGACATGATGTAAGCATGGGAAAGATGCATTGAGACTCACACTTGCAAGTGTACAGTTGGTCTCTGGAATACCAGAGAGTGTTACCAAAGGCCACTAAACCAATAAAGCAAATATAAGTCTCCTTGAGTCAAGCAAGACTCCTCCGTCAGCACCAGCTACACTTCACCTGCCTGGAAATACTGTGCAGCAGTGGCAGCCATATGTCTGTATATCCCAAATCTAATTGGCTAGTAGCTCTCTCCTTGGAGGAATGACCCACGGCTGATGCCACAAGCTTACATCCTCTAGTGGTTAGGAGATGTTATAAGCCACAATAAGACCTTGTCATATCTTACAGAAAAAACGTAATTCATGGATTAACATACCATCCAAACATCTGTGTCTATACCGAAGTAACCTACCGTAATAATTAGTACTGTTTAAATACCTATATATCTAATTGCTTGTGCTTCATTAGTAGGATTGAAAGGTTATTCCTGGACAAAATGTCAGCCCATGAAAGGAAACAGCCAGAATTGACCAGAGTGCAAGACAACAGCTCCAGAGAAAGTAGACTGTTTTGCTTCTTGTCCACCTGTGCCCCTTTTCTAAGCCTAGGGAACAATCTGCAGAAGAGTGGGCGTGATAGAATGTAAGGGCTGCGATTGGGGTGAATGACGAAACTACAGCAATATAGTCTGGACACTCATCTGATCAACTTGATTGAACATAGAAGCCCCCCCAGCTGGATGGTGGGACCCATGGACTGTGTGGGTTTGGGCACAACTGCTGGCAAATTGGTTTTACATGGAGGATGCTTGTGCTCATGAATTATTACTTATTGTTAAAAAATGAAAAAAAATAAAGAAGTAATTAAAAAATCCAATATATATTTAAATAATCCAAAGTCTTAATTGGGGGTGTCATATAAAATAAAAAAACAAGTCATGTACTTTATTTAAAAGGAAATAACTGGCACACTTAAGCAAAACCAAAGCCCAGCAATGTAGCTCAATGTCTGACATCTGGGATTCACTCATGATCTGGACTCCAAAGGGCTTGGGCGGCTCCACTTCTGTGGTCCTGCCATCCACAACATACACGGCTTGTCTTGTAGGCTTAGGCCAGCTCCACTCCACATCTGCCATTACCCTTGGTGGTTGTTCCACGGTCCTGGCATCTCCAATATGCAGGGATCTTTGCTCTAAATGAGGCTGTATTTCACCAATGGCTTCTTCTAGTCTCTCACATGAATGACTCCTTCAGTTCTGCAGCTTTCATGTCACCAAAACCAGTACCATATGGAAGACTTACACATTGCCAAGTTCAACTTCCAGCTTGAGATGCAACATTGGCCCTCTGGAGAGCTTCAGTAGGCTGACACTGAGGAAATTCTTCTCGGAAGATTTCACTCAATGATAATGATCTCTTGTTACTCACAGCTAGTTTTTCAGCCATAGCTGACCAGCATTGATTGTACCAATAAAAGACAAAAAATTTTACTTCTAAAAATTTCTTAATTCAAAATATATCACACAAATAGCCCTGACAGAATCTTTATTTCCGTTTAAAGCTAAGCCTCCATTATCTAGATCTCTTTCTTTTTTTTTTAATATTTAAAAATATTTTATTTTTTTCATTTTTTAACAATAAGTAATAATTTATGAGTACAAGCATCCTTCATGTAAAACCAATTTGCAAGCAGTTGTGCCCAAACTCACCCAGCCCAAGGGTTATCTAGATCTCTTTCATCATTATCTTCCAAGTTCCCATGGAACAGCTCACTAAGCCCCAAGTGCTTCAATGGCTTTTCTAGCTCAAATTTCCCTAAACTTCCACAATCCTTCCACAACAACGTAGTCAGGTCTGTCACAGCAGTATCTCACTCTCTGGTACCAACTTCTTTTTTTTTCTATTTTTTAAAATTATTAATTAATATATATATATTATCAAATCTAGACCCATGTCCCCCCCATTCCCCCACCCCACCAGAGCTCATGCATTCTGCCAAATATGCTTTTCATCTCTTTCTCAGTCTTTCTCAATATTGTCCATATGGAAGTTGACTGTTTTGAGCAGAAGTTCACTGTTTCAGGCAGTTCTTTGATGCAGTCCTTTCTGTTGTTGTTGTTGTTTCCAATATGCATCACTCCCAACTGCTTTGAACAAAAGCTCAAGGGGTCATGAACAAGAAATACTTACAACTAGGTAATTGGCACTAGCATCCACAGATGAGGGTTACCATTCGTCATTTGTTTTTCTGGGTCTGTGTTACTTCACTCAGCATAATGTCCTCTAGCTCCAGCCATTTTCCTGCAAAGCTCATGATGTTGTCTTTCTTTACTGCTGCATAGACCTCCACTGTGTAGATGTACCACATTTTCTCTATCCACTCATCAGTTGAGAGGCATTTGGGCTGTGGTACCAACTTCTCTCTAAGTTACTTTCTATTGCTGTGATAAAAACACTGACCAAATCCAACTTGGGAAGGAAAGGGTTTATTTGGCTTAGAGCACAGTCCATCATCAAAAGAAGCCAAGGCAGGAACCAGGTCATGGAGGTACCCTGCTTACTGGCTTGCTACCCTGACCCGTGCTCAGTCTGCTTCCTTATACAACACAAGACAACCTGCCAAGGGTGGCACCCCCCAACCACAGTGCGATGAGCCCTCCCATATTATTCAGTAATCAAGATGTCCCATAGACATGGTGGCTGGCCAATTGGATGGAGGAAATTCCTCAGTTGAGACTCCATCTACCCAGGTGTGTCAAGATGACAACTAAAGCTATCCAGCAGAGTACCTATTTCTGTCCTAGTTACTTTCTATTGTTGTGATAAAACAGATGAAAACATACCTGGAAAGGAAAGGGTTTATTTGACTTGCACTTCCATCACAGGTCATTGCAGAGAAGTCAGGTCAGGAGCTCAAGGCAAGAACCTGGAGGCAGCGACTGAAGCACAGAGCACGAGGAATGCTGCTTGTCGACTTGCTCCTCTGGCCTGTGTCCAGCTTGCTTTCTTGTACAGCCTAGGATTACCTGGCCAGGACTAGCACCACATCACTCAATAATTAAGACAATGCCTCCTAGACAAGGCTATGAACCAATCTAAGGGAAGCAATGCCTCAACTGAAGTTCCTTCTTCTGAGGTTTGTCAAGTTGATAACAGTATATCCAACACACTGGCATAACACTCATACATGTAACATAAATCTTTTAAAAATCGCATATTTTTTAAAAAATAAAATTGCATGAAAAACATACAGACTCAAGACCTTACACACCCCATAGAGAGACATGCTTCAAATAGAGGATGCTATCTGGAACACTTATATTTTCATCTTTGATAAAGTCCTTCTGCCTTTGAATTCCAGATATGACTTGTATCTTCATTGCAAGAAACAGGTTTTCTCTGTGTGCTGGTGGTGTGGGTTGCCTCTTTGACTGGGCCTGCCCCACCCTAGCCCAGAGTCTGTATAGATAGGGAGGTTGAAGGCTGTTGGCCACCACCCCAAGGGACTTGCTCACTGTGGCAGGGACATCTGTACAACCGTTTAGAGCTTAGTGCAGATGAACACGTGAGTCGTAGGATGTTGGACACTTGATTCCCTTGGAAGATCCAACACCTGGAAGGATTGGAGGCGGCCCAGTAGTGACGTTTCCGAGCTCCAGCCCAGATCCAGATGAACTTCAACATGCTCAAGCCCAAGGGATTTGGATCAGGTTCTGGCCACAGGGCCAGGATCCGAGCAGACTTTACATATGTCAGTTTATCAGAAATCTCAGTTACATGTCTCTGAGAAAACATGCTAGTCAGGGTCTGCTGAGATGGCTCAGTGGATAATAGTGCTTGTCTCGCAAGCCTAAGGACCTGAGTTCAGTTCCTGACATTTGTGGTGGAAGGTGAGAACTGACTTCTGAAAGCTGGCCTCTGCCTTTCACAAGCATGCCTGTACACACATGCCTGTACACACACACACACACACACACACACACACACACACACATGAATCATACATATGTGTAATAATAATAAACACATTTAAATATTTTTAAAGGAAAGATCAGCCATCAAAACACTTGAGGTGTTATAGACATGGATCAAAATCCAGAGGGTACCTGCTGAGAGATTTCAGGGTTCTGAGTCCTGAGATAAAAAATTGGACCAGGGACACCCAGAGTGTGGTAGAAATAGACACTTTATTAATAGACAAGCACTCTGGAGACCCAAAGTGAGTTAGAGAGGTGAGATAGGTCTGAAGCCCAACGTCCCTGGCTCTGATAGTCATCATCCTTTATGGGTCATTTACACACCTGTCCCTTTCCCCAGCCTTTGAAGATCTGCACATTGCAGGCCTGGGCTTTTCCCACACGTACTGTTTTGTTACATGTAGCTGGAGGTCCGAAGCGTTTCCAGTTTCCTCTGTCATTGGTTTGTTCCTATGGCAATCTTGATGCTTCTGGGACCTCCCTCTCAGCCTACTCTCCTACCTCACAGGGACCTTGTCTCCCTTCATGTAGGACACAGCAAGAAGGATTTACAGTGTTTCTAAATGCCCCATAGGGGTGAGAAAAATTGGGAGGAATGCTAGATTTTCCATTACATGGTCCACAGAAAAACAAATACTCATTTCTTTGCTCTTAACTTTAAATAGAGTCCTTGTAAAAGAGGATTCTTTGTGAGAAATTGCTTAATAGTTGGTATTCGATCAAGTGAGACAAATCCGAGTCCCCTTGAACAAATCCCCAGAGAGGCTTCCTTTGTTCCCTTATCTGTGCAACAAACTTCAATAACATCTCTTCATTTTAATTTCAGAAAAGAGTCCTTTCATCTCCATTTGTCCCCGGTCTTGAAGCACTTACTCAATAACCATGGAGTGGGTTCGTTTAAATATATAGCTCTTGCTTTTGACATTCTTTTAAAAAATTATTAGATCAGTTGGCTTTTCTTGGCATAGATACAGTGTGTAAAAGTGTTTTTTTTTAAAACAAGGTCCCTTGTAGCCCAGGCTGTCTCAGATTTGTTATGTCACTGAGGATAGCCCTGAATATGTTTTTTATTTAAAATTTGTATTTATGTGCATGTATGTATGTGTACGCCCCTGTATATTGTATAGGGGTTTCCTGAGCAGCCATAAGAGGGCATAAGATCCCTTGGAGCTGGAGTTACAGATCATTGTGAGCTGCCCAATGTGGGTGCTAGGAACTGAACTCTGGTCTTCTGGAGGAGCAGCAAGTGATTTTAACCTCTGAGCCATTTCTCTAACCCCCTTGAACCTCTTATCCTCCTGGAACCAATCACGACCTCCCAAGTGCTGGGATTATAGGACTGCACTATCACATCCAGCTTTTGTGGTTTTTCTTTTTAGTGGACTTAGGTGAGATTTTGAATAGTAAGTCAAAATAATAGCAGATAGAAGGGTGTGTGTATCTACTAATAATAATTGGGCAATGTGAGGATAATCAAAGAGCAGTGTTGGCAAACAATCTCTGCAAAGAACCAGATAGTCAAAATTTTAGGCCTTATGGGTCAGGTAACTGTGATAACTGTATCTCTGCTTTTTTTACACAAGGACCATCATCATGGGGATGTCCTGGCGGCAGGAGCCCGAGGAAGCCAGTCACATTGCATTCGCGGTCAGGAAGCAGAGAAAGAGGCACTCTAGTGCTTAGCTTGCTTTCTCCTTCTTATTCAGCCTGGGCCCAGCCCATGAAATGGGGTTGCCCACATTTAGGATGGCTCTTTTCATCTCAATTAACTCAATCTAGAAACTCCCTCACAGACACACCCAGAGGGTTGTTTCCGTGGTGGTTCTAATCTCATCAAGTTGACAGTCAAGATTAACTGGTACATCACTGTTGAGGTGGGCTCTGGTCGTCTCTGAAGGAGGAGCATCAGAGGGCTGCAGGAGTCATTTGTGCCTGAGGTGTTTCTAAGAGGTTGACCCTGCACTGGTGTCAAGTCAGCGCTGGGCCATCAATTAGGCAGAAAGAGAGAGGAAGGAAAGAGGCAGTGTGAGGTTGGTAATTACACACCACAGTACAGCTGACCCCAAGAGCAGGTGGCAGCAGAAGAGGAGTGACGTTTCAGCCTCCATTACGAGGATTCATCTTCACCCTGTGATTAGGCCTGAGGGGAGCTCGCTGGTCTGGAAGAGGCTGCCTACACTATTATGTTAATAATAAGGATAAAACTGTAAGTGGCAGAGCAGCTTGCCTATAACCCCAGTACTCAGGAGGTGGAAGCAGAAGGATTAGAAGTTTGAGGCCAGCCTGGAATGCAGGAAACTGTCTTGGAAAACAAAAAAGTTAACGAAAAAGCAATGTGCTTACTATAGAAGAATGTTTTCTTTCCCTTTCAGTTGCTTAAAAGTTGCTATTATCTCAGCTGCGCTTATTCTGTAAAGTGTTTATTTTATAGACAAGAGAAACTGAGTTTGATGTCCCTGAACCAAAATAAGAAAAGCTCAGGGTACTGTGTGCTTGTAGGCCGCTTACCCTACTTGGAGAGTTCCAGGCCAATGAGAGACCCTGACTGAAAATACAAGGTGGATGACTTGAGGAACAACAACTGAGGTTGTCTGCTAGCCTCCACAAGCATGCACACATGCATGCATGCGCATGTAAGCATGTACTTGTACCTACATGGTATAAACACACCCAAGGGCATGCATACACCATACCAAAATCACTGTTATTTTCCTTGAAACTCATGATTCTTTTTCTGGTGTATATAATATATAATTGCATGTAATATAGTGCAAATAATGATATGTTACATAATATAGAAATACACAATTTCTACATAGTTACATGTATATGCAACAGCAAGATCAAGATCCAGTTCAAGTTCAATATGAAGTTTAATCTCGAATGAGTTCAATATTTATTGCTTCTGTGGCACTGGCTCTTTGTTAAGCCATTTACATCTGTAAGGCTTCATTTATGTATGCATGTATGTATGTATGTGCAGATGTGCCAGGGTTCATGTGTGGAAGTTAGAGGATACCTTGCAGGAGTTGGTTTTCTCCTTCTACCATGCAGATCCCAAGGATCAAACTGAGGTTCCTGCTCGGCAGCAGGCACCTTTGCCCTCTGAGCCGTCTTCCTGGTCCATGCTTCTTTCCTCTAAACCACATCTACAGAGGTAGCTATCACTGTTCTGATGCAGTAGGGATGAGGACCCTGAAAAATGAAATAATCCGTAGCCACTCTCTGGCCTTGTCAGTTTGGCTAGTAATTTTCGGTTTCCTTTTGACAGAATCTGTGGGTTGCCTCTGCTCCCCGTGACTTTGAGTCTTTCCATCTGGGTGACCCCAGTTTACTTTTTGGCCCTCAGTGGGAAGGGGGTTACTAGGTGCTGTGCTGGGCACCTTACTTAGCCAGCCCCAATGTTGCTGGATAGGCAGGAAGCTGGTCAAACACTCCTCATGCTAACAGGTCTTAATGTGAGCTTGGTGCCTGGGAGGCACAGAGGTCTTGGGAAAAGCCGAAGATTACTATTGGATTTCACCAGGGTTGTAAAATGTCATCATTAGTATTTATTCATGACCCTAAGAAGTTTCTTTTTCCTTTTTTGCCACTTACTTCTTAGAAAGGCCAAGTCATCTGCTCATGGGGCTTGAGGTAAGGTTTCAGATAATAAGATAAACTATTAGAATATCCCCAAGGTACCGATTACCTTCCTCCTCCTTGCTAAAAATTTTTATTTCTCTTAGCTGGTTACACAAAAGCAACTACCAGTTTTCTCAGTGTGCCGTGACTATGCTGTGAGGTGAATGGGCTGAGGGAGCTTTATTTTCACAAAAGAAGCCAGATCAGACTTGTTTTAAAAAATAGTGTACATCAATTATAAGCAACAGCGGGGTTCACTGTGACATTTTCCTACACGTACATAGGAATTTTGACACATTCACCCCATCCCCCTCTCTCGTTCCCCTCCCGCTCCTCCCCATTTCCCTCCTTTTCTCCTCCTCTTTCTACTTTCATGCCCCCTCCCTTTTAGTGACCCAATGAGTTTAATTAGGATTACTCACAAGAGCAGAGGTGAGGGGGGCATTTACGGAAACACGCAGTGTATCAGTGGCTACACCACTGAACACGGCATTTCTCCCAAGACATTTCTTAACGAGCAAAAGTTAAGTAGGAAAAAAGAAAAAGATAAGCAAATTGACTTTTTATAGGAAAATAGGCCGTTCTCCCCAAACCATTAAAAAGTCTGTCATCTAGAATATCCTTATCCTGTTGATCTTATTTGCAGGTTTCATGAGAAGTACATCCTCCTCACAACACTGATGTATGGAGTCTGTAGCAATCAGTTTCTGGAAAGCATCTCACCCTGTTAAAGATTCCAGTCATGCACTCATGAACATGGGAGTTGCAGAAATGAGATGCTGCCCACAGAATATGAGGCGTGAGGATGTTTTTCTAAAGAGCATTCATCTCCCTTGGAAATAAGGCAATTTGGCTATCTACCTTGGCTCTGAATGAGATAGTGTTCTAGGCTGGGGAGGCAGGTAATGAAAGCAGCAATTGTGAAGTGTTTCTGGCAGGCTTTTCATTTCTGCTGTGGCCAGGCATACGTTTGTCTCCACTGTCAGAGTGCTGGTGTTGTTCAAAGGGAGCAGGGAAGCTTACTCAGGTCTCTTGGCTGCGGGAACACCATTTCCCCATCAGGAATTCAAAACCACTGTGGGAGCAGGAATTAGTCCATGCTTTAGGTGTGTGTGTGTGTGTGTGTGTGTGTGTGTGTGTGTCTACGTGTTTGTGCACAGTAGAGGCCAGAGGTTGATGTTGAGTGTCTTCCTCAGTCACTCTCCCCCTTTTGTTGTTGTTTGTATGTGTGTGGTGTGCATACATGTGCGTATGTGTGTGGGCAGATGTGGGTGTGGATGTGGAGACCGGAAGTTGATGTTAGGTGTCTTCCTCAATCTTTATCTATTGAGTCAGAGTCTCTCACTGAGGCTGGAGCCCATCAGTTCCGTCTAGTCCAGCTAGCTAGCTTGCTCCAAGGAGCCTCTTTCCTTCCCTGTCACAGAGCTGGTATTAGAGATGGCTGCCATGGCTGCCCGGCTTTCGTGTGAGTTCCTGAAACCCAGACTCTGATTCTCACTCTTGTGTGACAATTGCTTTCTCCACTGAGCCATCTCCCTAGACCCACCTTAGTTTTCAGGACAGCTTTTCTACTGAACCTAGGACTTGATTCAAGCAGACTGGCCGGCCACCAAGCCCTAGGGCTCCTCCTGTCTCCCTTCCCTCACCCTGCTATGGAGTTATAGACGTGTTTTCTACATGGGTTCTGGAGATCATGCTTGAGCAACGAGCTCTTTCCTCACTGGCCTTCTCGCCAGCCCCTCACTACTTTGGTTACTTCTTACTCTCCCCACTGGCCTTTCGAAGTGGAAATACCTGGGGGCTAGTTGCTATGTGGCAGTGACGTCACACTAGACATGGCCACCACATTAGGTTTCAATCGTCTGGAGCTGAGAATGGTAGTGAGAGTTATCATTTTGATAATTTGTAAAACCTTTATCAACTTTTCCTTCAAGTCAAACAGAAAGCCAGTGTAGTGATTCTGGAGATGAGTGACAGTGGTTTAAGCCCTTCACAGTGGACAGTGACACAGATAGAATGCATTATTCTCCATCCTGGCTTTCGTCTCTGTGGTAATTGATCTTGACTGGCAGGCCGAAGCTTAAAACAGGCTCATTGCCCTCAGAATGCCACTCGCAGGGCTAGATCGGGAACAAGAAGGAGCTTGATATCTTTCCTTGTGCTTTTCAATAAAACCGGTCCAGCCTTTTTAAATGGAGGTGTTTATTGGGGGAATAAAATTGGAAGGAACACACACACACACACACACACACACACACACACACACACACACCCTACACCACACACCCCAAACCTGAAAGCCAAGGAACTTCAGAGATGGAGACAGGGACTGAAATCCCAGCTTAGAGCTCATAAATCCTCGACAGCCAGACAGCAACACTCCTCATTTATGAACAGTCAACAAAGCCACTGCAGGTGACAGTTGCTGACGCCACAGAGACCTCTCAGATGGTCAGGCCCCTGCAACCTTATTCAGCACCTCATTAAAGCAATTTCAGAATCAATTCCGGATTTGACAAGCCGTCAGTACATTGTTGCTTCTCAATGACGGGAGTGACATGTTAACAGCAATTAGACTAGTGCACACACACGTGGGAGCCCGCTCAGCATATTCTTTATTAGAAGAGCCCAAAATGCGTTATTATAATCATCTAACCCAGGGTCATGGACACATGCTCTGCGATCTCTTCCTCTGTCACAGTCCCCTTGGTGAAATCCTGCCTATTGTCCATAGAGATTAAAAGGAGGTGCTTCCCCAGATGCGATATTGGAAAAGCAAAGGTCAGAGCAGAGCTTGTGCTAGCCTCCATGTTTTTAATACAAGTGATGGAAGCAATCAGATTAGCATGAAGGGATATTGCCTCTTCTAACAGATGGAGCAGGATTATTATGCAAATGAGGAAGGAGGGCAGGCTAAAATAATTTGTTGGAAACATTCTAGGGCCAGAGGTAGGATACTGTTACCTCAGCTAGGCCTGGTCTGCACTCAGGCAAGGTGATGGCAGAGACCTGGCTCCTATTAAATAACCTTTCATATATATCATGGGAATCACTTCCTTTCTTTATTAATGTGTGTACGTGTACATGCGCATGCATGTGGAGGCCAGAAGGGAGCCTCAGGTGTTTTCCTCAGGCATCATCTACCTTGAGTTTTGAGTCTAATTAGACTGGAGCTTGCCAAATGTGTTAGGCTGGCAGTCCAGGAAGTGCAGGGATGTGCGGGTCTCCACCTCCCCAGCTATGGGATTATAAGCACGTGCCACCACCACATCCATTTTTTTTAATGTTAGTTCCGGGGATTAAACTCAGGTCCTTGTGATTGCAAGGCAAACGCTTCACTGACTGAGCCGTCTCTCTAGTCCCCACCTCCTGTTTTTTTTAGTAAAATGGGTCTCTTCTGTTTGCAGTGGGTCCCTCTGGAGCCACTTGGGTAGCTGGGGTCCCGGAAGGAGTGATTTTCCTTTTGGTTTCAATGGGAAGTATAATGTAATCTGTTTTTTCTAAGACTCAACCAGCGAAGTGGCATCCAAGTAGGCCTTAACTCTCACTGGAGCCCCTTGTCTCTGGGGTCTCCCAAAGGAGTCCGTTTCTGTGTTCGTGAATAGTTCTCTACTGGTCATCTGTTTTGGTTTCTATTTAGATGGCCACCATTTATTTTTTTTTGGGTACTAGGGTCCAAAACCTTGGGCCTTAAGCATGCTAGGGAAGAGTACCCCCCAGCTCTAGATGGCTCCCATTTTTGAGTGGCTTTAGACCTAGTGACCATTGTGAATAATGCTCATATCTTACAAGAAGCCTTTCAAGGACTTCCTCTATTACCACTTTGATAATGAGGTACAGGGGAGCAGCCAGGATCAATTGCTCTGGGCCTCCTAGCTGGAAGGCAAAGATGCAAGCTCAGGCAGTCTGGTTTTGATGCTTTTTGGCTAACCATTACCCTAGACCATTTCTTCATTGGAAGCTGTTCTCAAGTCAAGCAGGACATCTTATATTGCAAGGTTGCAAATTTTTTAAGAGTGCACGTAAATGTTGGCTGTGTAACTAACTGAAAGAATGAGTCTCCAAATTAATTTTTTTAATATTTCAAATTTCTAAGACTGTGGATTTGCATATATTGATCAGTCTATTTAATTTAATTGATTATTATTGTGTGTATAATGTATGTGTGTGTATAAGTATGCAGACACACATGTACTAGTGTGTGCAAGTGTTGGTCAGAGGACAACTTTTAGAAGTTGATTCTTTCCTTCCACTTGGATTTTGGGGATCAAACTCAGGTTTTCAGGCTTCCATGAGAAGTACTTTTACCTGCTGAGCCATTTCACCAGCCCTGATCAGCCTATTTAAAAGTGACAATGGGGCTTGCAAGGCAGTTCAGTGGGTAAAGGTGCTTATAGTGTCTCCGTGGTGTCTTGGGTTCAAGCACCAGAACCACCTTTATTAAGTTGTCTTTTGACCTCCACACATATGTTCTTCTTCTGCAACATATATACACATTAAATAAATATGTGGTAGTATATATTTTAAAGGAAAAGTAGAAATAATCCTGACTGTTCATATTTTCTTTATATTGCTCTATGATGCCTATTGCCACTAACACATACATTTCATTTGCCTGTCTCTTCAACTAAGACATAAATCCATGAAGGTAAGAATTTTTCAATGTTTTTTTTTCAATGTTGTATCTCCAGTTAGAGAATAGTTAGAACAGAGCCCATGATAACTGTAGTGTTGATCATTTTTTAATAGATAAGTTAGTATCTTGGGCACAAGTAGACAAAAGATGTACCTTTATCTTGATTCAGAAATATAACCACTGACCAATTGTGTTGGTGGTGGGAAACATAGCATGACAAAGCTAGATGGACTTTCGTAGTCCATCTAGTACCATTTGTCAGTTTTGGAACAAGTCATTTTGGTAACATGTAATTGGTGGCAGAACTAAATTAAAACTCTTTATCTGGTAGTCTTCACAACTCATTTCCCAACTATCCTTATTACTAGATCTAGAGATTTCTTTTACCATTCAACTTTTTGTCAAAGGTCTTCTTAGAAACCCCCATTGGTCTGCTGTTGAATTCTACCCTTGTTCTTTTTTTTTTTTTTCCTGGTTGGCTGACTGCAGAGACTTTAGACGGTCCCTGTTGTTTTATGGGATGGCTGTGGGGGTTGGTGGGAGGGGATTTGCTAGCGCTGGCTTTTGAAACAGTCTGGAGTCTGGCTCTTAAATTCTACTTTTTAAAAAAATTTATTTTTATTTTTTGTTAGCTTTTTGTTTTTTGGTCTTTTCGAGACAGGGTCTCTCCATAGCCCCAGCTGTTCTGGAACTCACTGTGTAGACCAGGTTGGCCTTGAACTCACAAAGATCCCCCTGCCTCTGCCTCCCAAGTGCTGGGATTAAAGGCATGTGCCGCCACACCCGGCTTTATTTTTATTTTTTAAGTGTATGAATGTACTAAGTGCATGTAGGTCTGTGTGCCCGTGTCATGCAATGCTGTGGAGGTCAGAAGAGGGCTTCCGATCCCCCCGGGACTGGAGTCAAATATGGCTCTCAGTTGCCATGTGGGTGCTGGGGATTGAACCCGGGTCCTCTGCAAGAGCAGTCGGTGCTCTTAACCGCTAGGCCATCTCTCCAGCCCCTGGAGTCTGGCTCTTTACTGACTTCCTCTAGGCATTTGTTTCTAAAGCCAGAGCATCAAAGGTAAACAATATTGGAAATTTCTCAGCTCTTCATTCATTGGAGAAGTCTGGTGCATACCTTCGAGATGCCATTTGTTACCTTCTTTGGGTTCAGATAAGCAGGAAGTGGCCATTTGGAAGGAATTAACAGGAGCAGTCCTGTAGATGTCCTGCTCAGGGCTCACATTTTTATTGATTGATTAAATATACTTTTATTATTGGGTTCCAAACAACATGGAGAATATGTACGTATGGAAAAGATGTAGTTCAATTTCTTTTTAAAGGTTTAATTGGCATATATTTGTCACACATAATTATGAGTTTCATTATGATCAATGAATATCTTTCCTTTTGTCTTTTATGAGATAGGGTCTCATGTCCCCCAAGCTAACCTTGAACTCGGCATGTAGCTGAGAATGACCTTGACCACCCAATGTTCCTGACTCCAACTCCCAAGTGCTAGGATTATGTGGTGTTGCATTTGATTTATGTGTTGCTGAGGCTCAAACTCAGGATGTCAGGCCTGCCGTCTGGGCAAGCACTAGCAAACGAACCACATTCCCAGCCCTCCATGGAGACTTTTCTGGGACTAAATTTAACTTTGAAAATAAATGATTGGTATCTAGGAAGACTAAAAAAATAACCAGGCAAGTAAGCTATAATTGAGTACCGTGTGATTTCCCCCATCTCCTCTATGGTATGCACCAAGCGATTAAATAATCAATAGTGATCCTGTAAGTAGTAAATGTGCCCATGAAATTTGTGACCTGGAAAATCAACCATTACATGAGTGGAAGTGTTAAATAGTCTGGAAATGATGAGGGCCATCAAATGCACACCCATGCTTCCTGCTTCCTCCCTTTCACACATCTGTAGAGGGACCACTTGGGGATCATTAAATGAATCTTCAGTCTGGGACTCTGCCCCATCTGCAGGACATTCCACAGGGGAGCTGGAGTTACCTGTGGCAGTAGCGTCCTCTGGGCTGTGAACGGCTCCTTATACACTGAGGGAAGGAAGGAGGCGAAGCCCTTAAGATCTGCTCAGTAAAAGTTCCATAACTGAGGACAAGGTAAGTAGCTCAGTTGGTAGAGGGCTTGTTGCTCAAGAATGAGGACCCAAGTTTAAACCCCAGCCTTCATGCACAGAGCTGGGCATGGTGGCATGGACTTGTAATGACAGCACTGAGGGGACAGAGACAGGTGGATCTCTGGGGCTCAGTGGCCAGCCAGTCTAGTGTATTTGATGAACCCCAGTGAGAGTTCCTGTCCCAAAAAATAAGTGGACTAGGAAAAGTGTAACCAAAATCTTTCTAGATGGATAGTATAATTTCAGCATGGACATCTGTTTAGTAAATATATCACTAATAAGGACTCTTGATTCAATAAAGGAACATAAGAATTCAATTACAACAAACCAAAAGCAAGGCAGACAGCTCCTGAGCAATGACAGTTCAGGTTGATCTTCACTTCTACAAGCATGTGCACACATGTTCATGTGTGTACATATATACTGACACGCATGCATTTGCATGAATACACTCCTTCCACATGTACCCCCATATGAACATGTGGGTACACATATGCATACATATGAACACATACAATTCTGTAATTCATTTCTAGAGTTCATGACTAAGTGTGAGCAATTGCTGCCTGAGTTGCCTGCTCTGGGCAGAGATAGGCAAGCCTCTCATGGCCTTGCAGAGAGAAGCTTGAGTAACTACAAATGCTTGTGGCTAGGCCTTGAGGAAGAAAGAACCCTGTTTCTTTAATATCAATATAGACAGACCCCACTGGGGAGAGGGTAACTCATGCTCAAGTCTACATGCTTTCCAAAAATAGCCAGTTAGGGCCAGCAAAATGGCTCAGTGGGTAAAAGTGCTTGCCGCCAAACCTGATTATCTGAGTTTAATCCCTGGAACCCCATTGTGGAAGGAGAGAACTAATTCCTGCAAGTTGTCCTGTGATCTCCAGATGCATGCCTTTCCTATGTCCACACTCTTATACATACACTCACAAATAAACAAATGTGTAAAAAGAATTTAATGCCATAATTATTCAGGAATGAAGAAAAGGGTAATATCACTTCTTTGGCTATAAGAGCTTGTATGTTTATTGGGGATTCTTGATGGACTTGAATCAGGAAGGGCCTAGTGGGAAGGGAAAGGGTTAGGTCAGGACTTAGAAGGCTGATGTGTGTGTGTGTGTGTGTGTGTGTGTGTGTGTGTTGTGTGTGTGTGTGTGTCTGTATGTAGGCCAGAGATGAGCCGCCTTGGGTGCTGTTCCTCAGGTGCCATCCACCTTATTTTCTGAGACAGAGTCCCTCACTGAGTCTACAGCTCATTGATTGGGCTAGCCTGGCTGACCAGTGCTGGGATTATTGGTGCAAAGCATACCACCATGCTTGGCTTTTTTACATGGGTTCTGGGGATTGAACACAGGTTCTAATTTTGGCACAGCAAGCACTTTACTAACACCCCAGCCCTTCCCAGAAGGCATTAGGTGAAAAGGAAGGAAAAATCCAAGCTCTTTTGCATTTGAGGATATGACCAAATTCTGCTTTTTGAGCCTTAGATCTAGGGAGGCAGGTTAGCACAGAGAGCGGACAGGCTTTGTTGCTGGGCGGGCTTGGCTCACCATCCTCCATCTGACACACACTAACACGGGGACCTAAAGCAAGTCCTATCTTGTTGACACCATTGACCCTCCCATACAGTAGGAATAATGAAACCTTCAGGGGTGGTGGTACATGAGGGACATGGAGAAGACTTAACTGGTAAAGTTCTTGCTGCATAAACGTGAAGACCTGATACCCAGAACTCACGTAATAAAAGTAGGGTGTGATGGTGTGTGTCTGTCTCCATTTCAGCATTGGGATCCCAGGTACATGTCACCCAAGTGGGGCTTTGTATATGGATTCCAGGTATGAAACTTGGATTCTCATGTTTGTGAAGCAAGTACTTTACTGACTGAGATATCTTCCCAGTCTGTGATTTCTTTTTTTAATCTTTTAATTAATTCATTATTTTTTATGTGTATGAGTGTACTGTCTGCATGTAGGTTGGTGCATCTGTGTCGTGCAATGCCTTGGAGGTCAGAAGAGGGTGTCGGATTCCCCTGGAACTGAAGTTAAAGACAGTTCTTAGCCGCCATGTGGGTGCTGGGAATCGAACCTGGGTCCTCTGCAAGAGCATTCGGCTCTCTTAACTGACTGAGCCATCTCTCCAGCCCCTCCAGTCTGTGATTTCTAATTTTTGTTTGATTCTTTTACAGGATCAGCAGCTGTCCAGATGGGACTTCAGTGACTGCACTCAGGAGGTGGTTGAAGATCAGGGTCAGGTCATTGCACAGTAAGCCTTCTGGAGAAAGGCTGTTTTTTCTGCTCCTTCTCCTTTCTTATGCCAGCTTCTTTCAGGAGATGGAGTTGCACAGATGCTGCCATGGAGTCCCATCGAGCAGACTGGCAGAGAACCCTTGGGGAGTCCTGACTCAGTGGAGCCTGTCATCAGGAACATCGTTCAGTCCCCAGTGCTGGAAATCCCCCTGTTCCACAGAGTGACAGCAGCTGTGCATTCCCTGAGAAGTTCAGACTGCAGGTCTCCTGATAGGGTATGAAAAACCTCAGGCATATATTTTCAGACAACTGTTGGCGGCCGCAGAACTTCCCCAAGATAGTTGGTAAACCTTTATCAAAACTATTCTGACTCTGTGGGTGGCTTGGTTTTACCAGGAGGGCACTGAAAGTATCAACCCAGAAGGTCCAGGTCCACAGCCAGGAGATCCCCATATCTATCTTCTATCCCTCCTGCATGGCTTTAGCCTCCTTCTCTGAAATGTAAGCACTGGCAAAACACTGGCGTTTTATACATACTGTTTTAGTTGAATGCTTTCTCAGATGTTTTGAGATATATTCAGGAAAACTATATATAACTCTGGCTCCCAAAGTTCAGCTGGATTACGCATGAAGGGGGGACCCACTGTGTGTCCTCGTGGCTCTGCATGTGTAGGCCAGTTCTTCCTCCCTTTGACCAGAGCCCACAGTTTCCTGGGACTGCAAGTGCCCTGGGCTCGCTCTGGCCAGCTGGTCAGCAGCCTGGTCTTAGCCCTGGAAGGGAAGGGGAGGGAGAGGTGTTGGAACACCTGGGGAAAAAGAAAAGAAAGGACAAAGAAAGGACAGACTCAAGAATGAGGCCGGGAGAAATTCCACTGGGAAAAGACTCAGTTTGTTGGCAACAAGCAAAGGTTTATATACTAAAGCTACTGTGCTCCTAAGAAGGAAGTGGGGCACTTGGGAGGCAGAGGCAGGTGGATCTTTGTCAGTCCAAGGCCAGCCTGGTTTATGGAGTGAGTTCCAGGACAGCTGGGACTACAAGGAGACCTTGTCTTGAAAAGACAAAAAAATAAGTAAGTAAATAAATAAATATTGGACACCAGAATAAATAGGCATGGACAGCTCTCTNAAAAAAAAAAAAAAAAAAAAAAAAGAAAGAAGGAAGTGGGGGCTGGAGTGTGTGAATGAGGGCGAGGGAATCACAAGCCAACATGGCTCCTACCTGGGCAACAAAACTCTCAGGTGTGTATACAGTAAATTAGAAGTGTGACATCTACTCGGTACATCAAAAGGGAGCCCCCGATATGGGGCTTTGTTCTGTGAACAGAAAACACCACCCATCCCGGCTCCAAAGGAGTTGTCGGGAAGGTGGATGTGGGTCCTGCTCTAGCCAGACAAGGCCTCATCCCTACAAAGAAGAGGGTGCTTAAAAGTTGACTGGTTGGTAAAGTGCTAAGCACACAAGCATGAAGAACTGAACTCGATCTCGTGTTTTTTAAAAAAGCTAAGTGTTGAGGCTGGAGAGATGGGTCAGCAGTTAAGAGCATTGGCTGCTCTTGCAGAGGACCTGGGTTTGGTTCCCAGCAACTGCATAGCGGCTCACAGCCATCCAGTTTCAGGGCATCCAATGCCCTCTCCTAACCTCTTGGGGCATTGGTTGCATATGGCACACTTATACACATGCAAACAAACCACTCATACACATAAAAAGAAACAAAAGCTAGAGGCATGTGCTGATAATCCCAACACTGGGGATGCAGAGACAGATGGTCCCTTGGGCTTGCTTGTCCAGTCAGTCTAGACATATCAGCAAGCGATCAGTGAGCAATCCAGTGGGATATGCTGTGTCATCTGCTGACAGTGATTGAGGAAGATACTTGATGTCAACCTCTGGCCTCCACTCTATACATTTGTGAACACGCAAGCATGCTCACATGTACACACATGAACATGTATATACACATACACACAGAAAAGAAAAATTAAGTAGAAAGGGAGGTAAGGAAAAAAAGAAAAGAAAGAAATCAAAAGAAAGGAGGGAAGAAAGGAAAGAAGGAAGGAAAGAGGGAAGGACAGAGGACAGGAGAAAAGGAAGGAAGACGGGAGGAAGAGGATGACGGGGGGAAGGAAGAAAGAAGAGAGCAGTTATATTCTGTGCAGAGTGAAGTGATGGCAGTTAGGCTCAGAGCTATGGCTTTCAGAACCTAGCCAGATGGCATCATGAACACGTTCCCTGGTTTTCATGGTGGGGGACAGAGGAGAGGGCATCCTACCAAACTGGAGAGCACAGGCTTGAAGCTGGGCATCTCCCAAAGATGGGGATGGATGAGAAGGAAGTCACACATCTGAATCAGTATTTAAGAAAGGTTACACGCAGAGGCACATAGTATCAGACTGTCAACCCCCAGAGAAGACCTCAAGACACATGTTTCAAGTACTCATAAACCTCTGATGAATGCACACATCCTGTTGTCTTTCTTCCCAACTTTCAAAACTGGTACACAGTACTCAAGAAAAACCTCAAAGATTTGAGCTGGCACCAGCTAGCCTGGTTTAAGGTCAGGTTTTGCATAGAAGATTCAGACAGGAAGCAGACTGGCGTAAAAGCCATCCAGAGGGTAGTAAAACAATACCACTTTGTCCACAGCCTTCACAGTGAGATGTGCTCTGTCATCTGCTGCTATCTCTGTTTTCCTTTAGTGGTTTCATCTATTAAAGTGACTAGTGCACCTTGGAAAAAGAAGGGGACTTTTTTTGTTTAGCCTGGAGTCTATTCTTAGGGTGAGCTGCAGATGGGATTAATGAGACGCATTTTGAATTCCACAGTTAAAATAGAAATAGAGTACAGGTCTTCCCTCCTGTGTGTGTCAGGGGAGGCAGAGGGCAAGCTCAGGTGCTATGCTCCAGATGTCGTCCACATTCCTTTTTGAAACAGGGTCTCTCACTGAGTCCAAAGCTCACTGATTGGCTAGAATGGCTGGTCAGCAAGTTCCTGGAGTCTACACATGTCTATGTCCTCAGACCTAGGGTTGTGTATATGTCCAGCAGAGCCAGCTTTTATGTGGGGTGCTAAGGACCTCAGCTCAGGCCCTCATGCTTGCTCAGCAGGCTGTAACAGCTGGGCCATCTCTCCAGCTCTGAATCCTATGTTTTCATAAAGTTCAGTAACACATTGTATATTGCCAATGTATGAGGAGAACTGATTGAGATGCTCTGAGCTTTTATCAGGAACAGAATATAGGGAATCTAGGAGCTCGTAAACATTCTCAAGCAAAGGGATGAAAAGGATCTGAGACTTCCTCAAGGGCATAGTGAGCAGAAGGAAAGACATGTGTTTGAAGTTTTCAATATATTTGTGTGTATTGATAGAAATTATGGGGCTGGAGAGATGGCCTAGTGGTTAAGATCACTGACTGCTCTTGCAGAGGACCCAGGTTCTATCCCCAGCACCCACATGGTGGCTGAGAACCGTCTTTAGCTCCAGTTCCAGGGGAATCCGACACCCTCTTCTGACCTCCTCGGCATTGCACAACATGGGTGCACAAACCTGCATGCAGACAGTATATTCACACACATTAAAATAAATAAATAAAATAAAATAAATTATTTGCAAGGTTGTTGGCTTGAGTGGCTTAAGAGGAGTCTCGGTGGTTAAGAGCATTTGCTATTTTTGCAGAGGATCTGGGTTCAGTTCCTAGCACCTACATGGTGGCTAACAACCATCTTTAACTCCAGTTGTAGGGGAATCTGATATCCATTTCTGGCTTCTGCAGATACTGCACACATGTTGTGCACTTACATGCATATAGGCAAAATACATATACATAAAATAAGAGTAAGGAAAATATTATTTAAAAAGTTGTTGGCTTGGGCTGGAGAGATAGCCTAGTGGTTAAGAGCACCGACTGCTCTTGCAGAGGACCCGGGTTCGATCCCCAGCACCCACATGGTGGCTGAGAACCGTCTGTAACTCCAATTCCAGGAGAACTCCAGTTCCAGGGGAATCCGAAACCTTCTTCTGACCTCTGCGGCATTGTATGACACTGGTGCACAAACCTACATGCAGACAGTACATTCATACACATACAAAAATAAATAAAATAAAAAAAAAGTTGTTGGCTTATTCCTTATTTGAACCTTCCAACTTTCAGGTTCCAGCATGGGTGGTGGGCAGAGTTACATGTGCACACAGCACACAGCACAACACCAGGATGTGCCCAACACACATGGCGTGAGTTGGCCAACAGGGTACCAGCATGCGGTCAAGGTAGCACCCCCCCCCAGCCTGGTGGAGTGGTGCTACAGAGGATCTAGCAGGGGCAGTATTAGTGATTATAGTCTGTGCAGCCAATGTTGAAGCACCAGAATCCAAACAAACAAACAAACAAACAAACAAACAAATCCACATGCCAAAGACACAAAGAAAAAACAACATGGGAAAAGCTCATAATAAATCCACACTGAACTCTACAGAAGACTCCTACAATAAGATCTCCCTAGAAGGAAACCAAGACATGGACCTTAGAAGAAGAATTGTGGACAAAGTCAAAGAAATTAGAGAACTAAGGGAAGAGAATGAAAAGCTCAAGAAGTATCAAGAGAGTGATAATGACAAACGCTGGAAAGAACTAAAGGGAGAAAATGACAAACTCTGGAAGGAAGTGGAAATGCTGAAAAGATCCCAGGCTGAAATGAAAAAAGAAAATGACCAATGAACCAAGGAGCTACAAGATGAGAATGACAGGCTCCAGAAGGAAGTGGAAATACTAAAGAAATCACAGGATAAAATGGAAAAGGAAATTGAACATTCATCCAATCAACAGGAAAGGATGGGAAAAAGCCTCAGAAGCAGAATGGATGAAGCAGAAAAAAAAGACAGACCTTCAGGATAATTTGTACCAACTAGAATGCTCAAGTAAAGATTATGAAAAATTAAAAAAAAAAAAAAAAACCACAGCGTAGAACAACCAGGAAATGGGTGAGGACACTATGAAAAAAACCAAACCTCTGCATCATCGCGGGACAGAGGAAGGAGAAAATCCAAGACAACACTATTGACCAGATATTCAACAGGATAATAGAAGAAATTTCCCCAAACTGAAATAAAAGACAAACTGATCACAAATAAAGAAGATATAGAACACCAAACAGACAGGGACCAGAAAAGAAATTCCCCATGCCATATAATTGTTAAAACAATAATGCTCAAAACAAGACAAAATACTGAAACCACAAGAGAAAGTTACATATAACTGGAAACCTCGTCAGAATTTACATCTGACTTCTTCGTGAACTTGAAAGCTAGAAAGAAGTTGGACCAAGTATTCCCCTTTAGTGCCAACTAGATTACCCAGCGGAAAATGTCAATTATAGTTGAAGAGAGAAAAGAGATCTTTCACGACGAAACAAGATGGAAAGACAAATACGTCTAGAAACCAACACTAGGGCTGGGGGAGAGAGGCAAAAGCAAAGGTTAGAGCGCGCGAGCCCGCATCTTACAGATGGGGACCCGGGTTCGCATCCCCAGACACCCACATGGCGGCGGAGAACCGTCTGAAACTCCGGTTCAGGAGACATCCAGTTCCAGGGAATCCGAACACTCTTCTGACCTCCGCGCATTGCCACGACACAGGTGCACGAAAAAACCTGCACGCAGACCGTACACTCATACACATACAAAAAAAAAAAAAAAAAAGAAAAAAAAAAAAAAAAAAAAAGAAAAAAGAAAAAAAGAAACCAACACTAAAGAAAATCCTCAAAGCAATCCAAAGAACAGAGGAAAGGAGCAGCTATCCCTAAGCAATTAAAGAGAGAAAGCAACAAAATCACAACAGTAAATACAAACCTAGACCAAGAATGCAAACAAAAAATAAGATAAAAGGAAGCAGCACACATCTCTCAATAATAACCTTAAATACTAATGGTCTAGGGGCTGGAGAGATGGCCTAGCAGTTAAGAGCGCCAACTCTCTTGCAGAGGACCTGGGTTCGATCCCCAGCACCCACATGGTGGCTGAGAACCATCTGTAAGTCCAATTCTGGGAGAATTCCAGTTCCAGGGGGAATCGGACAACCTCTTCTGACCTCTGCGACATTGCACAAAACAGGTGCACAAACCTACGTGCAGACAGATACATTCATACACATAAAAAAAAAATAAATAAAATAAAAAAACCTAATGGTCTAAACTCCCCAATCAAAAGGCATAGACTGGGAGAATGGATTAGGAAACTGAATCCTTCTATATGCTGTCTACAAGAAACCCATCTCACCCTCAAGGACAGACACCACCTTAGAGTGAAAGGATGGAAAAAAAATATTCCAAATGAATGGTACCAAGAAATAAACTGGAATGGCTATTTTAATATCAGACAAAATAGATCTCAAAGTAAAATTAATCAGAAGAGACAAAGAGGGCCATTACATCCTTGTCAAAGGAACAATGAACCATGAAGACTTCACAATCCTAAATGTCTATGCACCAAACTCTGGTGCACCTAACTTTATAAACACTACTCTGCGGGACCTTGAGACACAGATTAATCCTAACACACTAATAGTGGGGGACTTCAACACCCCACTGAGCCCCTTGGATAGATCAGTAGGACAAAAGATAAACAGAGAGACATCAGAACTGAACAATACAATACACCAATGGACCTCACAGACATCTACAGAATATTCCACCCAAACACCAGGGAATATACTTTCTATTCAGCATCTCATGGAACATTCTCCAAAATCGACCACACACTGGGGCACAAAAGAAACCTCAACAAATACAAAAGGATAGAAATTATTCCATGCATTCTATCAGACCACAGTGCAATAAAGCTCAATATAAACACCAGAATAAGCCCAACTAGCTATAAGAACACATGGAGACTAAACAACTCAATCCTGAATAATGGGTCAGGGAAGAAATAAAGAGTGAAATAAAAGTATTCATGGAACTGAATGAAAAAGACAGCACAACACAACAAAACCTGTGGTATACTTTAAAAGCAGTCTTGAGAGGGAAATTTATAGCCCAAAGTGGCCACATTAAAAAAAAAAAAAACATAAAGGGAACAAATAAACGATCTAACACTGCAGCTAAAAACACTTGAGAGACAACAACAAATGAACCCTAAAGCCAACAGACAGGAAGAAATATAACAAAAATCAGAGCAGAAATCAATGAATAGAAACAAAGAAATAATACATAAAATCAATGAATCCAAAAGCTGGTTCTTTGAAAAGATAAACAAGATAGACAGACCTCTAGCCCAGCTAACCCCCCCCAAAAAGAGAGAGATCAACTCTAAATCAATAGTATTCATGATGAAAGGGGGAAATATCACAACAGACAAAGAAAAGATCCAGACAATCATACAGGAATACTTCAAAAACCTATACTCCACTAAACGTGAAAACCTAAGAGAAATGGATGAATATCTGAAATCCTGGGAACCAATAAAGCTTAACCAAGAAGAGATTGACAGTTTAAACAGACCCTAATATTTGAGGAAATTGAAGATGTTGTTAACCTCCCAACTAAAAAAGCCCCAGTCCAGATGGTTTCATGGCAGAATTCTATAAAACATTTAAAGAGGTCCTACAATCATTGCTACTCAAACTGTTCAGAAGGATACAAGCAGAGGGAACTCTCCAAAACTCCTTCTATGAAGCCAGCATCACTCTAATACCAAAACCAGACAAAGATACAAGCAAAAAAGAAAACTATAGACCCATCTCACTAATGAACATAGATGCAAAAATTCTCAACAAAATACTTGAAAATTGCATACAGACCCACATCAAAAAGATCATCCATTATGATAAAGTAGGATTCATACCAGAGATGCAGGGATGGTTCAACATATGTAAATCAACAAATATCATAAAAACACATAAATGGACTGAAAGACAAAAACAACATGATCATCTCAATTGATGCAGAAAAAGCCTTTGACAAGATCCAGCTTCCCTTCATGTTTAAAGTCCTAGAGGAAATCGGACTGAAAAGAGCATTCCTCAACATGATCAAAGCCATATACAGCAAAACCACTGCCAACATCATCCTAAATGGAGAAAATTGGAACCATTTCCCTTAAAGGCAGGAACCTGGCAAGGCTGCCCCTTATGACCACTCCTCTTCAACATAGTGCTTGAGACACTTGCTAGGGCAATAAGACAAGAGAAGGAAATTAAACGAGTACTAATTGGAAAATAAGAAGTTAAGCTATCCCTTTTTGCAGATGATATGATAGTTTACCTAGGGGAGCTAAAAACTCTACCAGAAAACTTCTAGAAATAATTAAGAGTTTTAATAAAGTGGTGAGCTACAAAATTAACCTAGAAAAATCAGTAGCCTTTCTTTATGCCAACAATAAACAAGTGAAGAAGGACTATAAGAAGACCTTCCTACTCACAATAGCCTCAAAAATAATAAGATACCTGGGAACAAACCTAAGCAAAGATACCAGAGACCTCTACAACAAAAATTGTAAACCTCTGAAGAAGGAGATTGAAAATGACATCAAAAGATGGAAAGACTTCCCATGCTCATGGATTGGGAAAATTAATATAGTAAAAACGTCCATTTTACCCAAATTGATATACAGATTCAATGCAATCCCAATCAAAATCCCCATGAGCTTATTCACAGACTTGGAAAAAACATCCTTAAATTGATATGGAAAAACAAAAGACCCTGAATATTTAAAGCAACCCTTAGTGGAAAATGCAATACAGGGGGATTGCTCTACCAGACTCCAAACTATATTACAGGGCCATAGTCATAAAGACAGCCTGGCACTGGCACAAAAACAGACCCATTGACCAATGGAACAAAATTGAAGATCCAAACTTGAGCTCATACAATTTCAGCCACCTCATATTTGACAAAGGGGCAAAAAACCCTCAGTGGTGGAAAGAGCATCTTCAGCAAGTGGTGCTGACAAAATTGGATCACTGTTTGTAGAAGAACAAAATTAACCCCCTACCTCTCACCCTGTACAAAAATAAACTCCAAGTGGATCAAAGATCTCAACATGAAGCCTGAAACCCTGAAGGTGATAGAAGAAAAAGTAGGCAACAACCTACAAGACATAAGTGTAGGAAAAGACTTTCTAAATCAGACAGCAGCTGCACAGGAACTAAGGTCAATAGTTGACAAATGGAACCTCATCAAACTCAAAAGCTTCTGTACAGCCAAAGAAACAATCAAGGAAGTAAAGAGAAAACCCACAGAATGGGAGGAAATCTTTACCAGTGATACATCTGATAGAGCATTAAAGTCAAGAATATATAAACTACTCAAAAAACAATGAAGTAAGAAAACAAATGACCTACTCAAAAGATGGAGTAAAGAGCTGAACAGAGAGTTCACCAGTGAGGAATTAAAGATGGCTGAAAAACATCTTAAAAAGTGTTCAACATCATTAATAATTAAGGAAATGAAAATTAAAACCACTCTCAGATATCATCTCACTCCGATACGACTAGCTAAGATCAAGAAAACAAAAGACACCAAATGATGGAGAGGTTGTGGGGAAAGGGGGAAACTCATCCACTGCTGGTGGGAATGTAAACTTGTACAGCCATTATGGAAATCAGTGTGGAGAACCCTTGAAAGACTCAAAATGAGCCTAACACCTGACCCAGTCATACCATCCCTGGGTATAGACCCAAAATACTCATCCTATTGCAAAGATCCATGCACATCCATGTTTATTGCAGCTCTCTTCACAATAGCAAAGAGCTGGAATCAACCTAAATGCCCCTCAACAGATGAGTGTATGACAAAAATGTTGTACATCTACACAATGCAGTATTATTCAGCGGTAAAGATGACATTATGAACTTTGCAGGCAAATGGATGGAGCTCGAAGCCATTATGCCAAGTGAAGTAACACAGTCCTAGATAAACAAGGGGTGAATGGTTTCCCTCATTTGTGGATGCTACACCAAATCCCTACATGAAAGGCAAGCTGAACAACATTATTTTTATATTTCTGTTTATCTGAAAGCAACTATGTTGTTATAATGTAAATCTCTCAAGGGGCTCTAGAATCCACCCACCACTTTTTTTCAGTCTCTGTAATTACTGGATATGGGTAGAGAGTATGTATCCATATTTTATTTTTTTTAATTTTTTAAAATTTTATTTATTTTTTTTGTATGTGTATGAATGTTTTGTCTGCATGTAGGTTTGTGCACCCGTGTCGTGCAATGCCGCGGAGGTCAGAAGAGGGTCTTGGATTCCCCTGGAACTGGAGTTTTCCTGGTATTGGAGTTACAGATGGTCCTCAGCCGCCATGTGGGTGCTGGGGATCGAACCCAGGTCCTCTGCAAGAGCAGTCGGTGCTCTCAACCGCTAAGCTATCTCTGCAGCCCTGTATCCATATTTTAGAGTAATATAACATTAATGGAGGAAAATGTGAATTCCTAAGCATAAAAAAAGACTGAGAGAAAGATACAGGACAGTTAGGGCACAGTGCATGATCTGGGGTGGGGTGGGGGGAAGGGAAAAGGGAATATGCCTAAACTGAATAGAAAAATGATGTCTGTAATACACAAAACACCAATAAAAGCACAAAAAAGTTAAGTGAAACAAAAAATAAAGTCACACACACACACATATAATAGATAAAAAGAATATTTTGAGATAAAGCCTCTTGTGTCCCAAGTTGGTCTCCATCTGGTTACATAGCCAAGGATGACTTTGAACTCCTGATTCTCCTGTTTACCTCTCAAATTCATGGATTTACAGGTGTGTGCAACCATGCTCTTTTATGTGGTGCTGGGGATGGATGCCGGCATTTTATGAATGCTGAGCAAGCATTTTACCAACTGAGCTCCTACACCCCCAGAATGGAAGTAATTTTTAATGTGTTAATTCTGTGACACTCGGAGCCCTTTCTGGGGCATCTCTACTATACTTGAGATTATTGTTGTGTCTACACTGTGAGGAAGCCACCTAGCAGAAGGATCAGAGCTAGTTCTGGAGGACTGTTTCAGGATGCCCAAGCAGAAATCATAGGACAAGTCTATGATGTCAGGAGAATTCTTGCATATTTAGCCTTGTGTGCGTGTTGTGTGTGCACACGTGTGTACATGGAGGCCTATTGAGGATTGATACCCCAGCCTGGCTTATTGAGACTCTCAGGCTCTAGACTCTGACCCTAACACCTTGGGTCACATCAACTTCCCAGAAGACTTAGGGGAGGGAAAATCTAACTTGAGTACTAACTCAGTCATCCCCAGGAATGGCACTACTCCTGTGTTCCATGGGAGCCCGCCTCATCCTGCCCCTGACTCTCTCCACCTTTCCTGGCTCTGCCAGACTGATCCTATCAGAGTTTCTTCTTTCATCTGGTGTCGCAAAGACTGACACAACCCATTGTCTGTCACCTGGCACGGCAGCTCTTCTCATTTTGTGCCCTGGATACCTTTTCAGCACCATGTGAACCCAACCCTGGATGCCACTTATTTAGTCATTAGCAGTGGCTTTTCTTGCTCATCCATGTGCTAGGCGTAGGTAAAGAGGCACCATTTTCTTATAGCAGGTCCTGCCCTCAGCAGGACACAGAAGAATCCAGTGGGCACACCAGAGAAGTGGCTGACAAAAGTCCAATCTCTGTGACAAAGCTTAAAATCTTAACTTTAGGTGTTAGACATTCAACAGTCCTGAGCTGCTAATAACGGATGAGTCTGGGGAAGTAATGGTTCTGTCAGAAGTGGAGATGCAGGTGGTAAGATGGCTCAGCCAGTAAACATTTTAGCTGCCAAGTTCAATCCCCTGGTCTACATAGTAGAAGAAGAAAATGGACTCCTGCCAGTTTTCCATATATATATATATATATATATATATATATATGTATGTGTATATATATCCTTATATAGTCCATATATGGAAATATATCCTTATTATATATTCCATCTATATGTATATATATCCTGACATATATAAACTATTGAAGTGGAAGTGCAGGAGGTAGTGACCTTTAGCTAGAAATCTGTACATACCTTCCTTAGGCAGGAGCTTAGGAATGGTGAGGGTGTCTCCTGAACCAAGGGGAATCTGGGAAGAACAGGAGATAGGATACAGGGAGTGGACCACTTGGACAACTAACACCAAATTAATTGCGTTCAGTAAGATGGAACTTGCTAGAACAGTTATTTTTTTTTAGATTTTCAAATTTATTTTTAATTGTTATTAGCCTTTTTCCATACATCATACATCATTTCTCAATCGAATCTAGAGTCGTTTCCCTTTCCATGCCCCCACCACACCTGAGTCCCTGCACTCTGCCATACATGTCCTGCATCTTTTCTGAGTCTTTCCAGAGTTTTTTCATTTGTTTTCATTTTCCAGTTCTTTTGTTGTTGTTGTTCTCTCCAACTTGTATTGCTTCAATTGAATACAAGTTGGAGAGAACCACAACACATACATAATTATATACATACATAAATATATACATACATACATACATACACATATCACCTGAATTGGAGGATTTTCTTTTTTCTTTCTTTCTTTTTTTTTTGCTAAAAGATGCCATGTTTTCCTTAAGGACGTGTTTGAAGTCTCTTCCTTGGCAAACCCAAACAACCATCAATCTTGCCCTTGTGCTCCACACTGGGATCTTTCCCTCCCATGGTCACCCAGATGAGGTCCAGTAAGCATGCGTCCCGTCTTGATCTTCCTGTACTGGCCTCCATGATACAACCTGGGTAGTCCAACAATGGCTGTCTATACTCTGATGAGGCTGAAACCCCAGTAGCTGCTCAGTCCACAAGCTGGATATTGTAGTAGTCCCCATTTGGCATTGAAGGTTGGGAGGATTCTTGGAGAGACATGAGTCTTCAGTCCATATTGGAGCGTTAAAAAGCTGTGTCTCATGTCTTAAACAACAGGGTCTTAAAGGCCAGAAAGAAGTCGAGTAATTTTCATTTTGTGGCCCAGCCAATCATGTCCCCTCCATAACCTCTACCCTCTGCCCAATAGCTACCCTTCTGAGCACCAAGTCCCACAGGGTAACTGCTCCAAAGGTACCAGCAGACAGCATTTCTAGATCATGCTAACTGGGTCTGGTAGGCTGGGGCTAGCCCACAAACTAGACCTGACCTGCAAGTGCTGTGGAAAGGCTCCTGGGAGGAAGGAGTGACTCAAAACCTCACCACTCACACTCCGCTTCTCAGGACACTTTCAGTTCTGGGTCAAGAGTTGAAGCCACCCAGTCAAGCGGTCCTGGCCACCCTGGCCATGTCTGAGGTTTCAGGCCAGGCATTTGCAGAAGCTTGTCTGGCCTCGCTTTTCTTACGGTCTGACTCTGGGAATTTTTATGACTTATTCTGAAGCTGCCTGACTTGCCACTTTATTTTTATATTTTGGTTCTGTTTTTATTAATTTTTAAATTTTCATGTGTGTATGATATGTGTATATGTATGTGTGTGTGTGTGCTTGTCTGCCATGGTATGTGTGTGGAGGTCAAGAGGAGGTCCTCATCATCCAGTGTATTTGAAACAGGGTCTCTTGCTAGCACACTAGCAGTTGTGTTCTGCAGGCTAGCTTGCCTGTGAGCTTACGGCAATGACCTCATCTTCACCTGCCATCTTGCCGTAGGTTATAGACACACACTATACATCCAGCTTTTATGTGGTTCTGAGGGTTCAAACCCAGATACCGTCATTAGCGTAGCAAACACTTTACACATGAGTCATTTCCCCAACTCCCTGTTTTTATTTTTAACTGACAGAGTAATTACACATTCTTATCAGATACAATATGACATTCCAATATATTTGTGTGATGTATCATGATTATAGGCAGATTGGCATATCCATCTCCTTGGGCATGTATTATTTCCTTGACAACATTTTTAATTTGTTACTTAATTTTGTAAACATTTGCACATGTGTGTGTGTGAGAGAGAGAGAGAGAGAGAGAGAGAGAGAGAGAGAGAAAGAAAGAGCGTTCTCTCCTACTACTGTGTGGAATCTGGGATCAAACTTAGGTCATCAGTCTTGACAGCAAACACTTTTACATGTTGAGCCATTTTGTCAACCCAAGCTCTGTAACTTTTATCCTATGTTTAGCTATTTAAATTCCCTATGTTGGGTTGGAGAGATGGCCTAGTGGTTAAGAGCGCCGACCGCTTTTACAGAGGACCCAGGTTTGATCCCCAGCACCCACATGGCGGCCGAGAACCGTCTGAAACTCCAATTCCAGGAGAACTCCAATTCCAGGGGAATCCGAGACCCTCTTCTGACCTCCGCGGCATTGCATGACACGGGTGCACAGACCTGCATGCAGACAGTACATTCATACACATACAGAAATAAATAAAATAAAAAAAATAAATTCCTTATGTCATTTTAAGAACATTTATAGCTAGACTAGAAGTAAATAGATAAATAATGCCTTTTCTGTGTGTATACATTTTACATTTGCTATAAACGCGTACAAAAATAAAACTAGCACTATTTCTAATTTCCAAGTTATATATGCAATACTACAAAGAAAAGTTCTTGTCATGCTTTTAAAAGAAAAGTGTAAATGAAATATATATATATGTATATATGGAAACTAATATCTAGATATAAAGAAATTGATCATAGTAGCTTGTGCCTATCTTTTTTAATATATATTTTTATTGAAGTTTTGTGCATTTCATACAATGTCTTAATTTTTTACATCCCCTACCTGCAGCTTCCCATAGGGTCCCAGCACTGGATTTCATGCATTCTGTCATATATGTTAAGACCTACTCAGTCAAGTGTGTATATTGCCTCTGTGGAGGTCGTGTGCATGTGAATGCAGTGCCTGTGGAGGCTGGAAGAGTGCATCAGATCCCTTGGAGCTGGAGTTCAGGTGGTTTTGAACCACCCATTGTGGATGCTGGGGAGCTGAGCTACTGTCCTCTGCAAGAGAAGTATGTGCTTTTAACTGCTGAACTGTCTTTCCAGCCCTCTTTTACATTTTTTTTAATTTAATTTTCTTTTTTTAATTTTTAATATATATAATATATATATACATATAATATATTATACATATTTATCAAAACTAGACCCATGTCCCCCCCATCCCCCAACCAACTAGAGCTCATGCATCTGCAGACATGCTTTTCATCTCTTTCTCAGTCTTTCTCAATATTCTCTATGTGGAAGTTGACTGTTGTGAGCAGAAGCTCACTGTTTCAGTCAGTTTCTTGATGCAGTCCTCTTCTGTTGTTATTGTTATTGTTTCCAATATGCATCACTCCTAACTGCTTTGGACAAAAGCTCAAGGGGCCATGCACAAGAAATACTACAACTAGGTAATGGCACAGCATCCACGATGAGGAATACCATTCATCGTTGTTTTTCTGGGACTGGTTTACTTCACTCAGCATGGATGTCCCTCTATTCCAGCCTTTTTCCTGCAAAGCTCATGATGTCATCTTTCTTTATGGCTGCATAGAATCCATTGTGTAGATGTACCACATTTTCCTATCCCACTCATCAGTTGAAGGGGCATTTGGGTTGGTTCCAGCTCCTTGCTATGTGAAGAACAGCTGAAATAAAATGGCTGTACATGTGTCTCTTCAGTGGGGTGAGGTCTTGAGGTACATCCAGGAGTGGTATGGCTGGGTTGGGTAGCAAGTTCATTCCAAGTCTTCTTCAAAGGTTTTCCACATGCTTTCCATAGTGCTGCACGAGTTTCATTCCCACCAGCAGTGGATGATGTTTCCCCTTTCCCACAACTCTCCAGCACTTGGTATCATTTTGTTTCTTGATCCTAGCCAGTCTTATTGGAGTAAATGATATCTTAAAGTGGTTTTGATTTGCATTTCCTTAATAGAGTGATGTTGAGCACTTCCTAAGGTATTTCTCGCCATCTCATCCTCACTTGTGAAATCTCTGTTCGGGCTTTGCTTCATCTATTGAGTGGGTTATTGTTTTCTTTCTTTGTTTTTTGGTAGTTTATCATATTGGAAATCAATGCTTTGGCAGATGTTTCGCGGTGAAGGTTTCCTCCCACTCTGTGGGATTTCTCTTCACTTCCTTTTGTTTCTTTTGATGTACAGAAGCTTTTGAGTTAATGAGGTTCCATTTGTCAATGTCCACCTTATTCTTGCTGTTGCTGTCTGATTTAGGAAGTCTTTTCCAATCCTATGTGCTGTAGTCTGGCTGCCAACTTTTTCTTCATCGCCTTCAAAGTTTGGGGCTTCAGTTTGAGGTCTTTGATCCATCTGGAGTTGACTTTTGACGGGGGGGCAAGGGGGGCAAGAGTAGGGGTTTAATTTCATTCTTTTTTTTTTTTTTTTTTTGCCAACACCACTTGCTGAAATGCTGTCTTTTCTCCATGTGTCTTCTTGGCCCCCTTGTCAAATAGGAGATGGCTGAAATGGTATGTGCTCAGATTTGGATCTCGGTTTTGTTCCATTGGTCAACGGGTCTGTTTTTGTGCCAGTACCAGGCTGTTTTATGACTAGCAGCCTGCAGTATATGGGAAGTTTGTATAGAGATCCCCCCTGTGTAGCTCTTTTCGCTCAGGGTTGTTTTGGCTATTCGGGGCCTTTTTGTTTTTCCAAATGAATTTAAGCACTTTTTTCCCCAAGCTGTGAAGAAACTCTGGGGATTTTAATTGGGATTGGTGTTAAATCTATACAAGAGTTTCAGTAAATGGACATTTTACAATGCTAATTTTCCCAAGTCCATGAGCATGGGATGTTTTCCATTTCTGAGGTCTTCTCAATTTCTTCTTTAAAGGTTTAAAATTTTTGTTTGTAGAGATCTGGGTGTCTTTGGTTAGGTTTGTTCCTAGGTATTTTATTGTTTTTGAGGCTAGTGTGAGGGGGAAGGCTCTTTGAATTCTTTCTCTGGTTGCTTGTTCTTGGTGTAAAGAAAGGCCATTGATTTTTTTAGGTTAATTTTGTATCCTGCCACTTGCTGAAGCTGTTAATGGTTTCTAGGAGTTTTCGGGTGGAGTTTTTTAGGATCCCTTAAGTAAACAATCAATCATCAGCAAATAGAGATAGGTTGACTTCCTCTTTTCATTTAGTACTCCTCAATATCCTTTTCTTGCTTATTTGCTCTAGCAAGTGTTTTCAAGCACTATATTGAAGAGGATGGTGACAGGGGGCACTTGCGGAGTTCCTACCTTTAAAGGGAAATGCTTCTGTGTTTCCCCATTTAGGATGATATTGGTGTGAGTTTCCTGTATATGGCTTTGATACATTGGAGAATGAGCCCTCCAATCCAATTCCTTCTAGGACTTTAAGCATGAAGGGATGCTGGATTTTTTCAAAAGCTTTTTCAGCATCAATTGAGATTGATGTGTGTGTTTTTGTCTTTCGTCCATTTATGTGTTTGATGAGTTTATTGATTTTCATATGTTGCCCCATCCCTGCATCTACTTATGAATCCAACTTGGTCATGTTGGATGATCTTCTGATGTGGGTCGTATGCACATTGCCAGTATCCTGTTTAGAATTTTGGCATCTGTGTTCATTAGGGAGATTGTCTATATTCTCCTTTTTTGTTGATATTGGCTTGGTTTTGGTAATAGAGTGATCCTGGCTTCAGTAGAAGGAATCTGGAGAATCCCTCTGACTTGTATCCTTCCAAAAACATTTTCAGTAATATGGTTGTAGGTTCTGTTTTTTTGAAATGTTTTATAGAATTCTGCCATGAAACCCTCTGGGCCTGGGCTTTTATTAGTTGGGAGGTTTTTTTTTTTCTTTTTCTTTTTTTTTTTTTTTTTTTTTTTTTTCTGTTTTCTTCTGGTTAGTTTGTGATTTCCCAGGATTTCAGATATTCATCCATTTCTTCTGGTTTTTCAAACTTGGTAGTGTATAGGTTTTTGAAGTATTCTAGTATGATTTTCTGGATCTTTTCCTTGTCTGTTGTGATATTCCCTTTTCATCACGGATTGTATTAATTTGGAGTTGTTCCTTTCTTTCTTTTGGTTAACTGGGCTAGGGGTCTGCTAGCTTGTTTATTCTTTCAAAGACAACTTTTGGATTCATTGGTTTTTTTTGTATTGTTTTCTTTGTTTCTGTTTTCATTGATTTCTGCTCTGATTTTTGTTATTTTTCCTGTCCTGTGGCATTTAGGGTTCATACTGTGCTGCCTCTCAAGTGCTTTAGCGTAGTGTTAAATCATATCACACGTGTGCTCTTGTCTGTTTTCTAATGGAGGCACCCAGGCTTATAAACTTTCCTCTTAGGACTGCTGTTTATAAGGTATCCCATAGGTTTTGTTGTGTTTGTTTGTTTTTTTTTTTTTTTTTTTTTTTTTTTTTTTTCTTTCTTTTCTCTTCCCTTGGACGCCATTCATTATTCAGAGTGTGTTGTTTAGTCTCCATGGTGTACTTGTAGGCATAGGGCTTATTCTGGTGTGGGAGGTGGAGCTTGAAGGGGGAAAATGGAAGAGGGTTGCGAACATAAGTGGTCTGATAGAAATGGACAATGAAAAGAAGAAATTATGTTCGAATCTTTTTGTACTTGTGGGGTGGAGGTTTCTTAACTTATGATCCCAGTAGGGGAAAAGTGTGGTGGCGGTAATAAAATAGGTTGGAGCATTTAGGAGGATCCCAATGGGGTCGGAGCGAAAGTGTTATTCTCTGGTAGTTAGGGTGGAATAGTGGGTAGGAAAAGGAAAGAGGATAATGTATGAGGTCCAATTTTGGAATAAAAGGTAGGGGACGAATATCAGTTCAGTTCATATGTCTCATCTTTGATAATTCTTAATGTGCCTGTTAGACGCTATAACCGAAAGGACTCAGGGGTATTGAAATCCCCTACAATAAATGAGGGTGAAAATACTGGAAAAAAAAAAAAAAAAGGGGTTTAGCGTGTGACTTAGTGGTCCTGGAGAATTGTCTTGTAATGAAGTGGGGGTTGGTGGTGCAGAGGGCCAGAGTTTTGGTGGGGGCATATAGATTAATAATTGTGAAATCTTATTGAATTGTTCCTTTGATAAAACATGTAATGGCCTTCTTTGGTTTCTTCCTGGCTATCGTAGTTCTACTTTGAAGTCTAATTTTTGTCTTACTATTAAAATAGCAACAGCCTGCTTTCTTTTTGGTAACCAATTTGGATTTGGAATATTTTTTTTCCATCCTGTCACATTACGGTGGTGCCTGTCCTGGGGTAAAGGTAAGATTGTTTCTTGGAGACAGGCATATCAATGGATTCTCTGTTATTTCCTAATCCAGTCTCCAGGCTATGTCTTTTGATTGTGAATTTAGTCCCCATTAATATTTAAGGTTATTACTGATAGTTTTGTGGGACTAATCCTTTTACCTTACCATTTTTCAGTTGGGTTTAAGGTCTCTCTTCTGCAGTGGGCTTGTATTGATTTCTCTTTTCTAGGGCCATGGGGTTGGTTGCTCCTTCTTCTTCTGTTCCTTTGAATTGCTTCAAGTGTTTCTCTGAAGGGTTGGTTTGTCCAGACATGTATTCTTTCAAATTGTTATGTCATGCAAGGTTTTTCTCGTCTCCCACTATAAGTGACATTTGCTGGGTATAGTAGCCAATTTTGCTGGGTTGGCATCTATTGTCCGTTAAACACGGGGGATGCTTTGCTCCAGGTTCTTTGTGGCTTTTGCATAGTTTGCGTTGAGAAGTCAGTTGTAATAAGGTTTCCCCTTATATGTAAACTTGTTTTTCTCTTTGAGGTTTAAGGATTTTTTGTCTTTGTTTGGGGGTGTCTAGCATTTTAACAATTATATAGTGTGGAGAATTTCTTTTCTAATCTTGTAGTTTGAGTTCTATTGCTTCTGGTATTTTGTATTGGTGTCTTTTTTAGTTCGGGGAAGTTTTTCATCTATTATTCTGTTGAAGAGCTGTTCAATATCAGTCCGCGGTGGGATTCTTCTCCTTCCTCTATTGCTATGATGTTTGATCTTTTTGTAGGTTTGATCTTTTCATTGTTTCCCATATTTCCTGGTTTTTTGTTCCACTTTTGTGTATTTTTAAATTTTCATAATCATTTTTTTTTTTTTTTGTTGTTTTTTGAGACAGGGTCTCCCTGTAGTCCAGCCTGCCTAGAACTCACGATGTAGAACAGCCTCGCCTTGAACTCACAAAGAGATCCGTCCTGGGCCTCTGCCGCCCAAGTATCTAGATTAAAGGCGTGTGTCCCAGCCAGCTTGTAATTTGTCAGAATCTTTACTTGAGGTTTTAGTTGTTCTCTGTGTTATTCTCCAGGGTCTGATATTCTTTGTTTCTGCTTCCTCCATTCTGCGTCTGAGGCTTTTTATCCATTCCTTTCCCTCTTGATTGGATGAGTGTTTGATTGCCGTTTTCAGTTGTCTCTGTCTATTTCTTTAGTCTTGTCTATTCGTTTTTGGATCTTCTCAATCTCTCCTGTAGCTACAATTTGTTGCTCGCTGGTTGGTTTCCAAAACCTTATCTTTTTCAGCCTGGGGTCTTTTCAGTGTTTCTTCCTCCTACCTTCTGAGTTTTTGTCATCTGGCTCTCTAGGTCCTTCTGGGAGTTTCTTCATTCTCTTTTTTGATTTCTCGTTTTTTCTTAGTTCTTTGATTTGCGCTTTATAAGCTTGTAGTTCTTTAAATATGTTCCCAATTGTGTTTCTGATATCTGTGTCCTGGGGCATCCCCAGAGGGATCCCACTGTAAGAATCTTCCATAGGGTTGGTAGAGCTTGGTGCAAGATTATCCTGCCCCTTTCCCGTGTTGTCTCTTCTTCGTGTTCCTGGCATACGGGCTTCTCCTTGCCTGTATTCCAATGTGAGTCCTAAATAATGCCTCTTTACTGTGCTGAAGGCTTGCTTTGCTTGCCTCCTTCAGATGCCATCTAATCCCAGTTGGCAGGGGTGGGGGGTGGGGGTGTGGGTGGTGGTGGTGGTGGTGGGTGGTGGTGGGGGTGTGGGAGTGTGGGGGTGTGGTGGTGGCGGTGTGTGTATGTGTGTGTGTGTGTGTGTGTGTTGCTCTTTAGCCCTGGTACCTGCACTTCAGCTGGTCTCAGGACATCTCAGATCTCAAGACTCACACAACCCTACCTTTATTTTTTTTAATTTTTATTTATTTATTTTCTATATGTATGAATGTACTGTCTGCATGTAGGTCTGTGCAATCGTGTCATGCAATGCTGTGGAGGTCAGAAGAGGGTGTCAGATTCCCCTGGAACTGGAGTTCTCCTGGAATTGGAGTTACAGATGGTTCTCAGCCACCATGTGGGTGCTGGGGATCAAACCCGGGTCCTCTGCAAGAGCAGTCGGTGCTCTTAACTGCTAGGCTATCTCTCCAGCCCCACAACCCTACCTTTAATACCAGCTGGGAGGATAACTCCACCCCCACAGCCACAAAGCCAATTAAGCCAAAGACAACTGGATTAAAGGATTCACTAGGTTAAGTCAATCAACAATCACCCTTGCTGAAGCACCCCGTTCCTACCTACCTTCTTGCACTTCAGCTGGTCTCAGGAGATCTCCGTGAAAGCAGTCTTTCATATTCTATTTCCTTGCTGGAATGTGGCGTCACCTGAAGAGGGTCGGGGGAGAGGAGGCTCGAACCAGCCGGCCTCCTCGGTGGATGGGGCTGTGCGGGATGATGAGTGTCAACGGTCCACAAGAGAACACACCAGACCGGGAGCTCATCGAAGCAAGGACTCCAAACCTTTAATTTTTCAGAAATATTTTATTTATTATTTTATTCTATGTGTATGAGTATATTGCCTACCTGTATGTAGGTGCTCCTGTGTCATGTAATACCCAAGGTAGTCAGAAGAGGGCATCAAATTCCCCTGGAACTGGAGCTGCAGATAGTTGTTAGCTGCTACATGAGTACTGGGGATCAAACATGGGTCCCCCTCATACCCCTCGTCCCCTTGTCCCCTTGTCCCCCTTGTCCCCTTGTCCCCGTCATGGCTTATTCTTTGTTTCTCATTTTCATGTTGCTCTTTTTTAATTCATCTAAATTCTTGTGATATAAAGTGAAAGTGTTTAATTAAATGACATTTAGGATATCTGAAATAATGTGGTTTATATCTGGTTGAAAAACGTTTGCATCACCCCAAAATAAGGTCCATATTCAACCAGCCAATTCTCATTCCTCTACAGCTGCCAGTAACCACCCATCTGCTTCCAACTTGGTGGATTTAATTATTCTGGATGTAAATACACTCATGTGACTTTTTGTGCATATATATGTGGAGAATGTGGATGAGCGTATGCCACAGTCAGAGGATGACTTTCAGAGTAGGCTCTTGCCTTCCACCATGGGATCCAGGAATCAAACTCAAGTTGTCAGGCTTGTGCGGTCACTGGCCCTGTGTCTCTTCTCCGCCCCCCTCTCTCTGTCTGTCTCTCTCTCTCTCTGTTTTGTGTATTCTAGAACATGTATATGTGCATATATGTGTGTGTGTAGGTCAGAGGGCAACCTCAAATGTCAGTGAGCCCGGGATATCTGCCTGTCTCCGTCTTCGTCTCTGTCTCTGTCTCTGTCGTCTCTGTATCCTCCATGCTGGAATTACAAAATACCAGACTTGGCTTTTTTTTTTTTTTTACCTGGGTTTGAGGATCATACTAAAGTCTTTGTGCTTACTAGATAAGCACTTTCCCAGTCATGCTATCTCTCCAGCCCTGGCTTTTATTGTTTAATATTATGTAATTTTTCAAGTTTTCTCCATGTGAAAACATCTATCAAAGCTTTTATTTTTTCTGGTATTTTATTGTATGTTTATACTAATTTTTATTCATTTTTATTTTTTAACCCTGCTTAAAATCCTGAATGTTGATGTATCCGAAGATGAAACTGGGTGACTGGACCACTCTGTGTTGTTTAAAAGGAGAAGCAATGTTTAAAGGAAGTAGAGACAGTCCAAGGTGTGATTCTGTGAAGCTGGCACCTTCAGATCAAACGCAGTTAGCTGTCAGGATTGTCACTCTCTGATGTGGTTGTTAAACAAATGTGGCAGAGATCTTTGCCGTGTTTTATTCTTTTGCTTAAGAGAAACCTGGAGCATCGATTCCTAAGTGGCTCTCCCTTATCTAGTAGCTGGTTTTCTTGATGCTCTTAGAGGAGACATTTTAGGCAAGATGTGTGTGAGCACAGTTCTCCAAATGTTCGAACAGAGATATGGCAGGATTCAGACAGTGAGATGAGTCAGACACCTGCTTGTGCTGATTTGGCATTTGGGTTTGGCTTTTCTCCCACGCTCAGAGGCCCAGCTCTCAGACTGTCCCCAAGCCCAGCGTTTGGGCCAGAAGACTGGAGGGCCAACAACACCAAGAGGGCGGCTCTCTCTTGCTGACACGTTTCCTTCCCCAGCTACAAATTGCAACCTAGGAGATGAGGCAGAGAAGAGGAAACTGAAAAGAAAAACCCACGCTGGGACAAATATAAAGTGTTCATAGACAAGCAAACAGCTCAAGAAGAGCAAGAATGTGCTGTCTGACGTGGCTGCAGGCAGAGAATCCACTTTCCTTATTGGGGGGCTGTTAGTGCCGAGAAAGTAGTCAGGATTAGTGATTCTTCAATCTTACCCCAGGTTATGGTCTCCTGGTAGCAGAGCTTTCTAAAAGCACCACCCCCACAGTCCCTTTACTGGAATGAATCTAACTGTGAATCCGTTTTCTGTACCTGTTTATTATAAATATGATTAGTAGGTGGACTAGAGAGATAAAGTTTTTACTGCTTAATTATTAAACTTGAGTTTCATTCCAAGAATCCACGTGAAAAATCTGGGTGTGGTGGTGTGTAGTTGTAATCCCAGCACTGGGAATACAGACACAGGAGGCTTGTTGGGGCTCACTGGCCAGCCAGCTTAGCTTAGCTGGTGGGCGTCAGGTCTCAGCAAGAGACTCTGTCTCAGAAAACAAAGTGGATGGCTCCCGAGGGATGACACCCAAAGTTGACATCTACGTGTGCACACGTGTGCATACAACACACACACACACACACACACACACACACACACACGAACATATACATAAGCTCCCTCAAACAGAATGTGACTCCTAGGAACCACAGCTTCATGGCAGTTGTACCTGAATCAGCAGTTAAACTCTTCATTTCTAATATAACTCTGGGTTCCATTTAATGCTCATGTCTCTTCTTAACTTGATGCTAGAGTTCCTGCCATTTCCGGGACAGCCTACAAATCCTCCAGCAGGGCTCATTGGTACCCTATCCAGTACTGCAGTCCTGTAGTAGAAAAAGGCAAGAGATCAGTTTGTATCCAGTTTTTAGCATGTTCAAATAAAGTCTTGCTATGTCTAGAATTAATGAAGGAGATTCCTGAAGTTTGTTTTGTAGACTCTGACTTCTGTGACCATTAATTGAGGATGATGGCGGGAGGTTTTGATTTCCATACCTGTTCACCCTGCCAGTACTCAGGCCAAGGAAGTCCTAAAGGTGAAGAAATGCACAAAGGTAGAGCTCTAAATTGGGAAGGCTCAAGGACACATATATGTTGCACCCATTGCACAAATGATCTTTCCTAGAGTTTTACATTTAGGATATTGTCAAATTTTGAAAGATTTATATCATTTAAATTTATGTTGATGTGTTGTGTCTGCATGTGCACATGAGCATAGTTGCCTGTGGAAGCCGGAAGAGGGCATCCAGATCTCCTGGAGCTAGAGTTACAGGTGGTTGTGAGCCACGCAGTGTGAGTGCTGGGAACTGAACTCCTGTCCTCTACAAGAGCAAGATGAGCTTTTAACTGCTGAGCCATCTCTTCAGCCCTGGATGTTGTTAGTTTTTATATGAAAAATCATAGTGCAATTGAGAAAAAGTTTAACTTATGATTTTTACTGTTGTTGAATGATTAAAGTTACTTCCTATTCTTGGTGTGCATATTAGTTACTTTATGTATTGCTGAGCTATAAATCTGACAAAGGCAACTTAAGGAAAGAAGGTTTTATTTTGGCTCAGAGCTTGAAGGTACAGTCTCTCATGGCGATGGAGTTATGGCAGCAAGAGATTGAGGCATCTGGTCACGTTGCAACCACTGCCAGGAAGAAGAAATGAATGACTGAAGCTTGCTTTCTCCTTTTTCTTCAGTCTGGGACCTGATCCATGGAATGTGCTGCCTCCTTTCAGGGCAGGTCTTCTCACACCAGTCGGTCTAATCTAGAAACTCCCTCACAGACATGCCTAGAAATTTGTTTCCATGGTGATCCTAAAACCCATCAAACACAGTGTGAAAAGGTGAATTACTTGCCCAAGAAATATTTTCAACAGTAATAGGATATTGATAAAGTTGCTGAAAGATAAGTGATGACTGACGCTTCTTCACTCCCTCCACATATTGGGATTTAACCAAGAAGCAAGTCCACTTCTCCTTCTTACAGTAGACCATCTGTAAGTGGTCCCCAGCCAAAGGACTGACTGCCATTGTCTGCATCCAGCTTCTCTTTGTAGTCTAGGATGGATGCTGTCCCATTGTGTCTCATCCAGCAAAGGAGGAAGGGAAAGAGGATGCTCACACATGACCAATTGGCAGAACTTAGACACATACCACATATTAAGCTGTGATACATCTATGAAATGCAATCTCCAACTTGAATATGTGCTTCATTAAAATTCAGAGGCCCATTTGAAAGACTGAGAGAATGACGCTTGGTCTATAGCCATATTCTCAGCTAGAAGACATGCCAAATTATTTTTTAAAAATGAATTCTACCAAAATTGCATGGGCATGCCGATTTAATAGGCATTTATTAAAACCTTTTACTATAGAAAACCTCTAGACAGCTGTTCTAGTTTCATTTCTGTTGCTGAGAGAAAATATCTTGACCAAAAACCACTCAGGGAAGAGGGATTATTTTAGTTTACAATCCTAAGTTACAGTTCATCCTTTTAGGGGACTCAAGGAAGGAGCTCAAGCAGCCAAGAGCAGAGGAATGCATGCACCTATGCTGTCTGCTCACTTAGTGCCCAGCTAGCCCTCTCTACTCCTATATAGTTCAGGACCCCAAACCAGGGAATGATGGTGCCCAGTGGGATGGGCCCTCCACCAATTGAAAACCAAGACAGTCCCCATAGGCTAAACTGATCCAGACAGTTCTTCAGCTGAAACTCTTCCAGGTGGTTATGGTTTGTGTTAAGTTGACAGCTAAAACGAAGCAGCAAAACAGCATAGGGATATTGATATAGATGATACGAGAGGCTGCGATTAGCTTAACTGTGGCTTGGACCCTGTGTATCAGAAAGAGGACTGTTGAACCCAGGAATATATAGAGGTTTTCTTAGTTGCAGGATAATGCTGTCTCATTCTCTCTCTTCTCTCTTTCTCTCTGAGTCTCATGTAACCCAGGCTGGCATCAAAGAGTAACCTTGAACTTCTGATCCTCCTGTCTTTATTTCCCGAGTACACAATACATGAATGCTCCAGCACATGTGGTTTATGCAGTGATGGGGAGGAACCCGGGGCTTCGTTAATGCTTGGCAGTATTCTAGCAATTGAGCTGCATCCCCAACACCTTGATTGTTCCTGCACATAGACGCAGGGCTCACAAAAAGAAATTCACACTCGACCTGCAATGCCATTGTAGACTGCACTTTAACCTTTGTACTAGATCTTCCCACCACCAAGCAATAGCACAATGGTAGGAGGTTTGAATTGTGTTTCCTTTTCCTGATATTTAGTAGAGCATTAGAGGGTTCAGTGGAAGATTCAAAGGAGTGGCAGGAAAAGACAAGTCCTATATGCCAGAGGAGTCAAAGGGTATTTACAATTTCAGATAATGTAGGTCTTCCAGCTGTGGAGGATAAAGGCTTCCACCCCACACGACGCTTGGGGAAACTGAGGTTTCTAAAGGTCTACTCACAGGTCTGAAGAAAGCATCTCTTGGGGGTCCTTTTCCCCCATAGTCCATGCGTTGGTGAAGGAGTAGTCCGGTGAACAGCTGCATAAAATGGTGTCAATTGACAATGTACGAATACATGCAGCAAGGGTTCTGACTATAAAAGACATGGGGAAAAGTAGCAAGAAGGTAAGCAATGCCCTTCTGCCTCTTCCAGGATTTTCTTCTCTTAACTGCTTTCTGCCTGTATCACGGTGCTGTCCTTCTCCTCTCCAAAGTGTTCTATTTGGCAATATCTCATGTTCCCAGCTTTACTCTTCTCACTTTCTTTCTCCTACTATGAATGGTATGTGTTCTGCTCTTGTCCTTTTTAAAATTTTTTATTTTATTTTATTTATTTACATGTACGAATGTACTGTCTGCATGTAGGTTTGTGTACCCGTGTCATGCAATGCCTTGGAGGATAGAAGAAGGTGTCGGATTCCCCTGGAACTGGAGTTCTCCTGGAATTGGAGTTACAGACAGTTCTCAGCTGCCATGTGGGTGCTGGGGATCGAACCTGGGTCCTCTGCAAGACCTGCTCTTGTCCTTTTTTTTTTTTTTTTTGCACTGTTGGGATCTTTTCATGTGGAGGCAAAGTCTACCAATTGGGTATACTCCCAGCTCCTGCATTTCACTTTCTTATTCTACATTTTCTGGAATCTAACCTGATTTCTCTCTAGTCTCTCATTTTTCTATACCATTATTTACCTATCCTTTCATCTCCCTATCTATCACATTCATCTATCCATCAATACATATACCCATCCATCCATCCATCTACCCACTCATAAGCTATCCATCCATCTATCACCCATCCACCATCCACCCATCCATTCATCCACACATACATACACCTACCCACTCATATCCAGCTATCCATTTATCTATCATCCATCCATCCATCTACCCACTCATAAGCTATCCATCCAGCTATCCATTCGTATAACATTTATCCATCATTCAGCTATCCCTCTCTCCCTCCATTCATCCACATATCCATCTATCCATCCATCCATGGATCCATCCATTGATATATATGAATGAGTTGTCTTTTAACAGCCTTAACATTAAGTATTTCTCAGTTCAGAGAGTTTCTGGCATAATCACAGACTAAAGAGGTAGATATTGAGGGAAAGTATGGATTTAGTTAACTCATGGTCTCTACTTACTCTTAGAGCTAGCTAGGTTAGATCTACACCATTCATGTAAAAGCAGACTTGAAGGTTCTTCTCCTTAGTGTGCAATCACTTCTGCCTAACCACAGTTATTCTAGAGTATGATGTAACCTGCATCGTTGGCTACAGAGGCCTTACTGCCAAGGCAGAGAGGGCCAGGTCTGGGGCAGGTGTGAGAGCACTGTGAGGCATATGTCCTGGGTCTGGGTGCTGACCTCCTTTTGGAGAGTTTCAGTGGCAGTCCCACCTGTGGTCAGGTCATTGGGATTGTGGGTATGATGTTTCCTGTCGTACTTTCACTCTGATTAGCTTCACTTTTGAGAAGAACTTTTGACAGCTTCTCACAGACCTAGGTCATCATGGGAAAAACCAGTTCCTCTGTATGAGACTGATTTAATCTCTTATATAGAGGCTGATCTTGGGATAAAATATCCTCCTCCTCATGTCAAACACATTGGGTATAGTAGCCCACTGTCTCTCCTAGTGCATCTTGGGCTTTCTCAGTCTGTGTCTCAGCTTTTCTGGGACAGCCAGCTAAGAGGTATCTGGTTGACTTAAGTCCTGATGTGTCAATCACTTCCGGGCCTGATGCCACTCAGCTCTAGGTATAATCAAGCAATCTGCAGCTAAGGGGGACTTCCTCCTGCACTGGGTGAGTCAGAACAGCCTGGCAGCTGGTTCAAATTTTGTTTATAATGCACTGCCTGCTCACCCCAACATCCCCAACTCCCATAAACCGCTTCACAGATGGCCTGAATTGGAGCAGATAAAATGTTGACAACTGTTGCTCTCTTTCTCCTGTTTCCCTCCCCCCCAAAACTTACCTAAACAAAATCAAGCTATGAGGAGTCCATTAATAAAGAGTTTCTATTATAAAATTATTGGCACTCTGCAAGGGGCTTTGGAGGAGAGTAGGAAGATCAATATTACCTAGCATAAAATAGTAGGACAGACATTACTCAGGGGAAATAAGCTCTTAAGTATGAAGGGAATATAGATTTGTACCTGGGCAGTCAATATTTGAATATGATGAAATTGCATGTTTCAATAGATGGTTTTGTAATTATTTGAGGAGACTTGGGGGGAACTCTAAATGTTCTTTTGAAAAACAAACAAAAAAGAAATGCCAACAAAACCCTTAGTCAAATCTTCTCAGAAACAGGAGTAAACATTTTTCACAGACAGAAACCAAGAAAGTAAGGATGAGAATCCATCTGACGACAAAAGTTCAAGAACAATTTGATTAATCTGGGGATGTCTTCAAGGCCACAGAAGGGGCTGAGGGTTATGTCTGCTTTTCTTTGGGAAGGGAGTGGAGGATGAGGTGGAAAAGTGGCCTCCTAGTTGCGTGCTAATGGGCAGCGATTCCTCTTATTTAAGTCTAGTCCTCTGCTTGTCTTGTGGACACTTCAAGAGAATTATGAGAATGGCCGGGAAGTACAGTAGATTCTGATCACGCACAGTCCATGTCAATAGGGTGCAGTTGCCATTCTATCTGTCTCATGAGCCAATTAACCTGCCGGCTGATGGAGTGCAGCTGAGTGCAGCTGGTAGTAACCAGGCCATTGCTGGAGCAGTGCACAGGCTTTGACACTCTTTGCAAATAGTTGAGATGGGGACGTCTGGATGGCTCCCAAGATGTGAGGAAAGCTGTTCAGCTATAACAATAGTGGGATTTGGCTCTCAAGATCCCAGGGATTTGGTAGGGAAGGGAAAGGGAACTCTCAGGTGAAAATAAAGTATGAGGCACATGCACACACGTGTACCTGCACACACATATATAAACATACATACACATACATACAACACAGAAAAATATGGAATGTGGGGGGCTGGGGAGGGGTCAGCTACAAAAATGTTTGTGTGTGTGTGTGTGTTTGTGTGTGTGTGTGTATGTGTGTGTGTGTGTGTAGGCCAGAGGACAACTTTGGCTGTCATTCCTCAGGCAATGGTACTTTTACCTGGAACTCCCTGATTTGTCTAGACTGGCTGGCTGGCGAACCCTAGGAATCTACCTGTTTCTCACCTCCCCAACAATGTGGTGAGTATGCACCACCATGCCTGGCTTTGTGCATGAGTTCTGAGGATCAGACTCAGGTTCTCATGCTTGAGTGGTAAGCTCTTTACTGACTGAGCCATCTTCCAGCCTCAGAGAAACTTCTTGGGCATAGAAGATAAGTGCCAACCTAAGTCTTTGCTGCTTCAGTAATGAGAAGCCTGCCAGAGTGGCTAGCAGCGGTTTTCTCTGGGTGGGAGGATTGCAAAAATTTCAGACACAGTTCTTTGTTCTCCCATGTGTTTTCTGAATCCTCCAAACAGGGTATTCTCATTGAATAAAAAAACAATAAATGTTAATAAAAACAATAAAACCAAAGCATAGCTTTCAGTGAAGCCTGTGGGCTGGGGTGGGGGAATGTCACCATGGCTCTCAAAGGGTACAAACAGTGGCCAGGGGCCAGTGCCCAGTGCCTCTTATAGCTGCAGCCTGTGACTTGGAGTGCAGCCCAGTGGATGGCCTTTGGCACTAGCCTTCCCAGTGGGTCATGTTCTTGTCTCAGCTGGGCGCAACTTGCAAAGGCTGCCGTCAAGGAAGCAGGGACGACTAAGTGAAGGAGCGGGGCTGGAGCAGACTGAACACGTCACCACTGTAGAGCTTCCTTGCTTTATGCAGGAAGTGAATTTCCCCCCAAATGGTGAGAATCACAGTTCTAAATCCAAAACTAGTTTCCACGTGCCAGGGAGTTTCCCAAACCAAAGACTCCTATTGTGAGGTTCTGGGTAGAGGGAATAATCCCTCTCTGTTGGTCTTTGGCGTAAATTGGGAGTTTGCGCTGGGGTGCTTTTGGGTTCCAGGAGAGACGACATGACAGGGAAAACACATCCTGGACCTTCTGCCCACGGCTAGTGGCCAGCAGCAGCAGTCTTCACTGGAAGGCCAGCCCAGACTAGCTGCAGTCTAAGTCCAAGTTGCTTTCCTGCCCAGAATGCTCTCCCTACTGACGCCTGTGGCTCCCTCGCTCTCCCTCGCTCTGACTCGCTCTGCCTCGCTCTGCCTCACTCTGCCTCACTCTCCCTCGCCCTGCAGTCACATGTGTGCTCAAATGCTGCTTGCCTTTCCCTGGGGGATTCCTCATCATCCTGTTTAAGACTCTGTCAGCACCAGCTACACCTCACCTCCCTGGAAATACTGTGCAGCAGAGGCAGCCCTATGCCTGCATATCCCAAATCTAATTGGCTATTGGCTCTCTCCTTGGAGGAATAACCCACGGCTGATGTCACAAGCTTACATCCTCTAATGGTTAGGAGATGTTATAAGCCACAGTAAGACCCTGTCATATTTAACAGAAAAAAATGTAATTCATGGATTAACATACCATCCAAACATCTGTGTCTATACCAAAGTAACCTACCATAACTATTAGTGCTGTTTAAATACCTATATATCTAATTGCTTGTGCTTCATTAGTAGGATCAAAAGGTTATTCCTGGACAAACTGTCAGCCCAGAATTGAGCAGAGTCCAAGACAACAGCTCCAGAGAAAGTAGACTGTTTTGCCTCTCATCCACCTGTGCCCCTTTTCTAAGCCTAGGGAACAATCTGCGGAAGAGGGGGCGTGGTAGAATGTAAGGGCTGTGACTGGGGTGAATGGTGAAACTACAGTCTGGACACTCATTTGATCAACTTGATTGAACATACAAGCCCCCCCCCCGCTGGCTGGATGGTGGGACCCATGGGCTGTGTGGGTTTGGGCACAACTGCCTGCAAATTGGTTTTACATGAAGGATGCTTATACGCATAAATTATCACTTATTGCTAAAAAATGGAAAAAAAAACTGAGAGAGAGATGCAGGACAGTTATGGCGGAATGCATGATCTGGGATGGGGTGGAGTGGGGTGGGGGGAAGGGAAAGGGAAATATGCTTGAACTGAATTGGAAAATGGTGTATGAAATACTCAAAGCATCAATAAAAATAAAAAAAAAGATTGTTAGCTGGGCTGGGAGTGGTGGCCCAAGCCTTTAATCCCAGCACTCAAGAGGCAGAGGGAGGTGGATCTCTGAGTTCAAGGCCAGCTTGGTCTACAGAGCGAGTTCCAGGCCAGCTGGGGCTACAGGGAGACCCTGTCTCGAAAAGACAAAATAAAAAAAAAGTGTTATCTGCAGATATGGTTCTGCAGGTAACCTTCTTGCACTGCACATATGAGTCTGAACAAAGCAGCGCACACTCCTGCACTGGGACAGGAGGCAGAGTCAGTTCAAGAGCCAGCCAGCTAGCCTGGCATATGCAGTAGCGATGAGACTCTGTCTCAATTGCAGACTGAGAGATGAGGACCAATATCTAAGGTCTGACAGCTGGATCCCTGGGGCTTGCTGGCCAGACACCTTAGTGTAACTAATGAATTCCAGGCCAGTGAGAGATGGTGTTAGAAAAAATACCATAGATGGTACCTGAGAACCGACTGGCCTCTACGCGTAAGCTCACACATGTGTATACACACACACACACACACACACACACACACACTCTTACACGAACTGGGCAGTCTTGTCCGCTGGACCTGGGTGCAGTGCTACCCATCTGGAATCCTAGCACTGGGGAGGTGTCACATGGAAGTTCCAGGTCCTCCTCAGCTACCTAACAAGCACTCAAGGAGATACATGAAACCCTTTCTCAAAATATAAATAAATAAACAAATAAATAAATGTAAATAAGAAAACCTCACAAAGCTGCCCACCATCTCCATACTGGTGCAGAGAAGACTGTGCACAGCATAGACAAAGTGGCTGTCTGTGTGAAGCCACAGGCCTCCCTGCTGCTGCAGGTCAACGGGATGAAGAGCTCCTTCACACAAACAACATCTCCACTGGGGCCCAGCCCTTAAGCTGCTGATGGCTTGGGGAGCAGTCTTTACCACTCTGTCACTCTAAAATCTCATTTTATAGTGCGTTTTATTCTCATGTAACAGTCTCTGCTCCTTGACTGCTATTAACAACCCTTAATGTGTGTATTTGATAACTTGTGTAACGTCCCAACCTGCCCACAGGGATCGGTAAAGGATGGCAGTGAAACCGTGGCTGGAACAAACAGGAAAACATCCAGCAAATGGAATTGCTCCATTGACCCCCGCTCCTGGCACCACTGTGATGAATGATGGTCTTTTGCCAATTACATGGGTAGTAACTGGACCTTTTCCTGCTGCAGAAAGGGTTATTTTATGTCTGTGATGTGACAGATGATATGAAGCTGTGGGCCTTGGGATCAGCATGCAGATGCAAGTTGCCCAGAGGTGTGGGCCAATCAGTGGGAGGAGCAGAGAGCTGACTCAGATGGAGAGTGGGGAGGAGGGAGGTGAGGAGGGAGGACAGGCAGGGGAGTTAGCATGGCTTTAGAATCACGAACTAGTTCTTATCAGCTGGGCGTGCCCACAGGCATGTTCCTCAATTTATCTATGACTCAGTTCTGTCATCTATAAAATGGGAGCTATTCGGAGATGGGCGATGGTTCAGTTGGTAAAATGCTTGTTGTGCAACAAATTCAATCCCCAGAAATCATGTTTTAAAAAGCAGGGTGACACCTTCTTATAATCTCAGTGTGGGGAAGTTGGAGACAGGCTGATTCCTGAGGCTTATTGGCCAGTCAGTTGTGCCTACCTGGAGAGTTCCAGGCCAAGGAGAGACCCTGTCTCAAAAACAAAACAAAACAAAACAAAACAAAACAAAACAAAACAAGGTGGAAGGCCCCTGAGAAGGGTACCCAGGGTAACACCTGCCTGCCACAAGTCCACATGCAGACACACACACACACACACACACACACTTTTTAAGGAAAAGGTCTGGTGGGGCTGGAGAGATGGCTCAGCAGTTGAGAGAGCTGACTGTTCTTGCTGAGGACCCAGGTTCAATTCCCAGCACCCATATGGCGGTTAAGAACCCTCTTTAAGCTGGGTTTGGTGGCGCATGCTTTTAATCCTAGCACTCAGGAGGCAGAGGCAGGTGGATCTCTGTGAGTTCAAGGCCAGTCTGGTCTACAGAGTGAGTTCCAGGCCAGTCGGGGCTATAGGGAGACCCCGTCTCAAAAAAAAAAAAAGAAGGGTTGGTGAGATGGTTCAGCAGAAAATGGTGCTTGCTGCCAACCCTAATGATCTGAGTTTGATTCCTGGGGTCCATACAGTGGCAGCCGAGAGAACCAACTCTTGCAAGTTGTTCTTTGACCCCCATACACACACCATGACACATAAACAAATAAATAAATAAACAAATGAAAATTTTAATTGGGGCTGGTGACATGTTCCTCCAGGGACTCATAGGCATTGGCATGGAATATTGTATGAATGGTGCCAAGTATAGCAGAGTGACCCACACTGTCCAGGCACCCTGAGGTGCCTCAGAATCAGTTACAAAACCATAGCTGAGGTTGAACTAAACCACAAGGACAAACTGAAATGCTTAGATAATTGAGACAGAAACACTAATAAGGCAGGGACATGGCTTAGTGGTGTTTACCTAACAAACTTGAGGTCCCGGGTTCCGTCCCACTGCTGTAAGAGATGTTCATGAGTGAAGTAGCCAGACAAAAACTTTCCACAGGGGCTAAAGAAATGGGTTGGTGAATAAAGTGCTTCCCGCACCAGTGTAAGGATCCCCAGAAACCATACAAATAAATCTAGGCTTGGCAGTGTGTCTATAACTGTGGAGCTGGGGCGTTGGAGACAGGTGGCTCATGGGGCTTGTGGCCAGTGAGTCCAGAACATTGGAAAACTTGTGACACAGATATCAGGGAGAGAGAGACAAAGAGCATTGCCACTTTAAGATTGGGATTCATCCCCTTTAAATTTAAAGAACAAGTTAGATATGCACCAAAGAACTCATTTCCCAGCCTTAGTTATTTATACCTTATATATAGGGGTAAGGCATAGATAAAGACATTTTTAGTTTCCTCAAAATTTCACAGAGAAATACAGCGGTGCCACTATAATTAAGGCACACACGTTAGCACTTTGTAAAGGTAATGTGGGATTCAGTAAAGGAATGATTCTAATTTATCGAGAAGCATTTTGCAAAACAAGCACATTTCCTTTCTGAGGACTTGTCATCTGATTTTGTAGTTTCATCCTCAAGTTAGAAAATAATAAACACATCTGTTCTCTCTCCTCATCTAGTCAACACCTTCATCTGCATAAATACATTCACATATATGTTGCTAAGAGACCAAGATATACAACTAATTTTTTTTGGTTGGTATTGAATTACTTGTGTATCTGCTAATTTTTTTGTATGTATGTGTGTTCATGCATGTGACAATGTATGTGTGTGTGTGTGTGTGTGTGTGTGTGTGTGTGTGAGAAGGCCAAAGGGACAACCTCAGGTGTCAATCCCTATAAATGCTGTTCACCTTATTTTTTAATGTATTTATTTAAAAAATTTTTATGTGTATGAGTGAATTGCCTGCATGTATGTAAGTACACCCATGTTGTGCAATGACCACAGAGGTCACCATACCTTGCTTTTTAAAACATGATTTCTGGGGGCTGGAGAGATGGCCTAGAGGTTAAGAGCGCCGACTGCTCTTGCAGAGGACCCGGGTTCGATACCCAACACCCACATGGTGGTTGAGAACCTCCTTTAACTCCAGACACCCTCTTCTGACCTCCGTGGCATTGCACAACACAGGTGCACAAACCTACGTGCAGACAGTACATTCATAAACATAAAAATAAATAAATTAATTAAAAAAAAACATGATTTCTGGGGATTGAACTTGTGGCAAACTTAACCAATTTGTCCATTCTTTGGACAGCCTAATTGCTTAAAAAACTCTTTAAAAATTTTAAGAAATATAAATATGAGCTTCAGGATGTAGCTCAGGTGATAGAGTACTTGCTTTGCATGCATGAAGCCTTGGGCTCAATCCCCAGCTCTGCATAAACCATGTGTGGTGGCACATGCCTGTAATCCAAGCTCTGCATAAACCATGTGTGGGCCGGGCGTGGTGGCACACGCCTTTAATCCTAGCACTTGGGAGGCAAAGGCAGGCAGCTCTTTGTGAGTTCAAGGCCAGCCTGGTCTACAGAGTGAGTTCCAGGACAGTTGGGGCTACAGGGAGACCCTGTCTTGAAAAAGACCAAAAAAAATGTGTGGTGGCACACGCCTGTAATCCAAGCTCTGCATAAACCATGTGTGGTGGCACACGCCTGTAATCCAAGCTCTTTTTTTTTTTTGGTCTTTTCGAGACATGGTCTCCCTGTAGCCCCAGCTGACCTGGAACTCACTCTGTAGACCAGGCTGGCCTTGAACTCACAAAGATCCGCCTGCCTCTGCCTCCCAAGTGCCAGGATTAAAGGCGTGCGCCACCATGCCAGGCTAATCCAAGCTGTTGAGAAATGAAAGCTGGAGGATCAGAAGCTCACTATCAAGTTGAAGTCAACCTCAACTGCATAGTGAGTTCAAGGTCAGCCTGGGCTTCATGAGATCATATCTCAAAAAATATTAACATGAGGGGCTGGAGACATGGCTCAGCCATTAAGAGGACTGGCTGCTCTTGCAGAAGAGCTGGTTTCGATTCCTAGTACCTGCATGGTGGCTAACAACTGTCTGTAACTCTAGTTCCAGGGGCTCTGATGCCCTCTTTTAACCTTCTTGAGCATTGGATGACTCGAGTGCTCCTACACACATACAGACAATACATTTATATACATAAAATAAAAATAATAAAAATATTAAAAGTATATTTATGTGAAAGTAAAATAATTTACAATTGTAGCTTCCAGACACAAATGTTATTTCCATTTTGGTGAGTATCCTTCAAATCTTTTTATAGGAAATATACATATTTATTATATGTATATATAATTATAAAATAGTTTCTTCAAAGATATATACATATAAGTATTTTATTTATATAACTGTGCATGATTTACCAAATGGAATACATTGAATATACTCTTCTATAATGATGTAAAATGTTCTTTAAAAAATATTTTCTCTTTATTATTTATTTTTTATTTTATGTGTGTGAGTGTACACATGGAGGTCGGAGATCAGAAGAGGGCATTGGATCCCCTAGAACTGGAGTTATGGAAGGTTGTTAGTTGTCAGGTGGGTGTTGGAAACCGAACGTGGGACTTCTGCAACAGTGCCCAGTGCTCCTAACTACTGACGTCCCCATGGAAATGTTCTTATGACTATTTCTGTGACCATTTTTTTTCTCATGAACATTAAACTATTCTCTAACTGTAAAGTTCATTAAGAAAGCAACTAATTATCCCATAACATTCATACCACCATTGCATCAATGGACACATCTTTCCAGAGTGTTTGTTTTCTAACAATTTTTAATGATATTTTTATTGATGTTTTCTGTATTTCAGACATCATTTTTCAGTTCAATTTACACATATTCCCCTTTCCCTTTCCCTGCCCCTGACCCCACCCCACTTCATGCATTCTGCCATACATGTCTTGCATCTTTCTCTCAGTCTCTCCAAAGTTATTTTCTGCAAAGCTTTATTGTCCTAGGCAGAATTCAACCACGGCAGTCTGTTCCTCTAATAATTTTAAAAAATGATTATGCTACGATGCAATTAATTGTAGGTATTCCTTGACTTAGGAAGGAATTACATCCCAGTAAACCCACTGTAAGTTGAAAATATTGTGCTTTGAGGATGCATTTAATATACTTAGACTACTGAACCTAATAGCTTAGCCTAGTCCACTTTAAGCATATTCTAAGCACTGACATACAAAGGCTTTCACATGAATAGTGTTGTATATCTCATGTGAATCATTGATCATGCTACTGAAAATGAAAGCCAGGATGGTTGCCTGGGCATGCATTCATGCATCATCATTAAACCAAACCATCATAAATGGTGAACTCTGGTCTGAATTATCACTGTCAGAACATATTCTTCAAGCTGGATAAACACCTTTAATCCTAGCACTTGGGAGGCAGAGGCAGGTGGATCCCTGTGAGATTGAGGCCAGCCTGGTTTACACAGCGAGTTCCAGGCCAGCTGGGGCTACGGGGAGACCCTGTCTCAAAAACAGCACAAAACAAAACAAATGAACAACAAAAGTGTTACTCTTTTTCTTCTTCCTCCTTGTCTTCCTCCTTCTTTCTCCTCCTTCTCTCCCTCTCTCTCCTCCTCTTCTTGAGCTCTCAGAAGATTTAAAGTGAGGGCAGTAACGATGAGCTCCTGTACTGACAAGCCAGACAGGCCTGGTGTGAGCCCTGCTCTGCCATCCTTGGGACGAAGGATCTTGTGTGAGTCATTTAGTTCTTCTGAGTTTCGGCTTCTCTAGCTGTAAAATGAACATTACGTTAATGTGTTTCATAAATGATGCAGACTCTGATTAACTCAATCAAATAAACACCTTACAGAAAGGACACTGGGTAGCTCATGAAATGGAAGAAAGAGCTAAACAGGAGAACTTCTGGCAAGACTGGCTCATGGATTCACCAGCAGACACCCCAACCTGTCTCAGCAGGTTCTCAGGGGGAGGGACCTGAAAGTCTGGAAATGAGTCAGATGTCATCTTCTGGGGGTGCCTTCCTCTTCAGGGGGTTGATATCGGACAGTTTGATTGGCAGTGCCAGTATAGTCACATGAAAAGAGGAAACAGCATCTCTGTAACACAGAGAGACATAACGGGCATGTATCAACAAGCCTGAATGCCTGCTCCCAGCTCCTAGCAAGATTCTGAATACTAAATTTAAGGCACCAAGAATATAGGGTGCCTTAAACAATAGCCACTGTGGCTATTACAGCTTTCAGCAGTTAGGCTCCAAATGACCCACAGTATTAGAACAAAGATAAGAATTAAAGAACACTTCTTTTAAGTCCAGTTTTTATCTTTTAAGTACATTTTACTAAAGTACAATTTTCTAAGGAGTGCTTTCTCAGATGGACTGGATTAGAACTCCCAGGGGGAGGCAGATCTCTGCCTCTTCTTTAACAAGCTTCATCCACACCTAGTTTTGAGACCCTGAGCCTTACATATTAGGTGGGATAATTTATCTCCCTACTCAGGAAGCATTTTGAAAGGAGAGATTTTCCTCTCCTAACACAGCTCTGAAGGGAATACATTTTGGTTTTGTGAGGAGTGAAATCTCTTGGGCTTGAGGCTCAAGGGGAACACTGAGATGGATTGTCCTTTGGGGTAAGAGAGATTTATTTAGAAGTTATTAATGTTATAGACATACATACAGACAGACAGACAGACAGAATGTTGGTAGCTCTGTGGAGAGTTCAGACCCCAGCACTAAAGACAGCATGACAGAGGGTCTGAGAGCTCAGGCCCCTGAGACAGAGTGAGAGTGGTCCCTTCTTACAGGTTGCAGAGGAAGGGCAGGCTCCGTGCTGGCAGGTGGCGAATAGCCCACAGTCTGTGGTTGCAGACGACGACGACGCCTCTGATTCCCTGACATATGGGGAAATGGAGGGGAATCTTGCATGGCCTGGAAGGGAGGACAAAATCTTGCTGAGGTGGTTCAGTGGGTGATGGGTGCCTGGCAACTGAGTTTAGCCAGAATCCAGGTAAAGGTAGGAGAAGAGAGCCAACTTCACAGAGTTTTTCTCTGATCTGCACACGTGTGTCATGTCTTGTGCACCCCATTATGCATACACACGATGATATTAATAATAGATTCATTAAACAGAAAGACAGCAACATCCAGGTCCTGTCCTAGACAGCCCAGCAGGACCATTTCCCTCCAACAACCACATGTTAATGTGCCTCAGCCTGCGAGGCATAATCATGATCTTTTGATTCTGTGTGTATACATGAGGAGTGTGTGTGTGTGTGTGTGTGTGTGTGTGTGTGTGACTTGGCCTGCAACTCATTGATCCTGCTAGGCTAGCTGTCCAGCGAGGCCCAGGGATCCTCTTCTCCTGCTTCCCAGTGCTAGGATTACAGACACTGCTAGGATTACAAACTGTTCTGATTTTATCTCTGTTGTCACAATCAACACTGTGACCAAAAGCAACTTAGAGGAGAAAAGGATTTATTTGACCTACACTTACAGGTCACAGTACATCACTGACGAAAGTCAAGAATGAACTCAAGGCAGGAACTTGAATCAGACAGTATGGAGGAAGGCCACTTGCTGGCTTGCTCACTCTAGGCTCGTGCTTAGCTGGCTTTCTTACATAGCCCAGGACCACATGCCTACGGATGGTGCCACTCACATTGGGCTGGGCCCTTCTACATCAATTAAGAATCAAGGCAGTCTGCACAGACATGCTCATGGACTCTGGTCGAGGAAATTCCTCACTGGAGGCTTTCCTCTCAGATGAGTCCAGGCCGTGTCAGGTTGACAGTTAAAGCTAACCAGGCACAAGTGTGTGCCATGTCCAGTTTTTTACATGGGTTCTAGGAAATCAAACTCAAGTCCTCATGCTTGCAAGGCAAGCACCTTACTGAGTGAGCCAGATTTCCAGCTCCACAGGGACAGTCTTTGTTATCACTCTTGTTTTCACTCTGGAAGCCCATTGGCCCTGAGTCTCTGAGAAGTGGCTAAGGATACTTAGAACTCTGTGGCTTCAATGCAGACTCACTTCAAAGCTTACAGAAAGAAGTCTAATCCTCAGGCAGGTGGGGACAGAACCAAGTCCCCTGCTGCTGATTGTACTAAGATTGATGAACCATGATGCCAGCACAGATGCTCTGCTTTGACAAGCAAAGACAGAACTGAATCTCTTTCTTCCAGCCCGAGGCTCCCAGCTGTCCACACCCTTAGAGAAACTGGAGGAGCACAGGATTTTCCGGGTTGCTTCCAGCTATCGGATCAAGGAACCTAAGGGTGCTTCTGTGGAAAGTACCCTCTGGGGCCATCAGCCACTTTCTGGGAGGTCTTTTGTAACATCTTTGTCTTTCATGGTTTGATTTAGCTGCCAGTTCTGAACACTGTGCCTTTGAGTATGAGGGGAGAGGACTGATCGTGATTGTGCTGTTGCCAGCGTCCTGAGGGACAGGCTCAGGCTTTGAAGGAACACGAAACTTCTTCTACTACTATGACAGGAGCCTGCCTTACATTTCTCCTCTCTCCATACAGCCGCGAGCACTAAACCCAGATAAAACTTACTAATGGTGGTTAGCATCAGGTGGAGTGTCTCACTCTTATGTCTCTAGCTTCTGCTGCCTCAGGACTACTGGTATAGCTTGGATCTTTAATGTTTCCCAAAGGACTATCTGTTGAAAACTTGGTCCCTACTTTGTGATACTATCAGGCAGTAGAGGAAACTTTAAGAGATGAGGCCTACAAAGAGGAGAGCACAATGATATTATTCTGTTAAGTTGATATGATATTAAATGGACTCGTAATGATTTATTATTATACTCACACATTAATTTATCTCTCAGCTCTCAGCAGAGAAACTTCCTTATGTAGCAGATGGTGATTAACATAGAAAACCACAACTGGCCAGTGTGCACAGAACAAGAGACTACAGACTGCCTATCCCTGAACAGGACACCTATAAAACATCTGTTTCCCAAGGCCCAGGGATCATTGCAGAAAAGGGGGAGAAAGATTGTAAGAGCCAGAAGTGGTGGACGATCACAGGGAAAGTTTTCAAGATTATATGAACTCACAGCAATGGTGACAGCATGCACAGATTCCAGCGTGGACACGAGGAAGGAGATAAGAAAACCCAGTTCGGGGGCTGGAGAGATGGCCTAGCAGTTAAGAACACCGACTGCTCTTGCAGAGGACTGGGGTTCGATCTCCAACATCCACATGGCGGCTGAGAACCGTCTTTAAGTCCAGTTCCTGGGGAATCTGACGCCCTCTTCTGACCTCCACCTCTTTGCACGAGATGGGTGCACCAACCTACATGCAGACAGTATACTCATACACATACAAAATAAATAAAATAAAATAAAAAAAGAAACCCCAACTCAACTTGGGAAAGTATTGGCAACAGATGTAGGTTGACTAGGCTCCAGTGGATGAACCCACACTGAAGAGAATTTGGGAACACAAATTTGGCTCCATATATATCACCCCTCATCAAAGAAACTTATTTTTTGCAATATATAGAGAGCATTACAGAAAGATGCAACCAGTAAAAATGCAGAGAATAAATGATCATGTGTGCCCAGCCCAAATGATACAACTAAAATGGAAACCCTACACCAAGGGCATAAGGAAGATTGTGTAAGACGGGGCAGAAAGACAGCAAGGCCAGAGGACCAGAACATCTGCTGCTGGACAGTGTCTTCCAGACATGGTAGGAAAGCGGCACCCACAGAGTCTCAACAGCAGGGTTGCCTAAACAAGACCTACATGATAACAATACCAGCTGACAAGCCAGTACGAATGGGGAAGTTTCACAAGGTCACATCTTTAGATGAAGAAATTAGTGGCTGCTGAGAGAATCAGTATTGTCCTTGGTAGGTAGTCCAATCCCAAGTGGCCATGCTAAACACATGTACATACTAGCACTACTAAATGCACTCAGTAAGTTATACATATATGTATGTATATATATATATGCATGTGTATGTATATCACATGTGTGTAACAACAATAATTAAAGAGGTCAGAATACCGAGTAGTGGGGGGGAGTATGGGATGAGTTTGACGGGAAGAGTGAGGGTAAAAATGATGTAAATATAGTATTTATTTTTTTGTCTTTTCAAAACAGGGTCTCCCTATAGCCCCAGCTATCCTGGAACTCACTCTGTAGACCAGGCTGGCCTTGAACTCACAAAGATCTGCCTGCCTCTGCCTCCCAAGTGCTAGGATTAAAGGCATGTGCCACCACACCTGGCTTATAAATACAGTATTAATGCATGAGATTCTCCCCCAAATTAATTAATATATAATAAAGAGATGTACCCTAGGGAAGCGGAAGCTAAATCATGCCCACCTCTCCTTTCTTCTCCCTCTCCCTGTCTCTTCTCCCTCTTCTCTTTGCTTCCTCACTACCATGGGATAAACACACTCTGTGCCACACAGTCTGCTCTGAAGTTCTATATTGATTGACACAGGGCTGAAGCTATAGGCCAAGTGACTATGGACCACAGTTACAGCCCCAAATAAATCTTTATTCACTTGACACAGTGACAGAAAGCTGACAAACACAATTATTTTATTTTGAGGCATGGTCTTATGTAGCCCAGCCCAAACTTGATATGTAGCCAAGGATGACCCTGAGCTTCTGTTTTTCTTGCCTCTATCTCCCTAGTGCTTGGGATTATAGGCATGTGCCATCCCTGTCCAGATAGCCACTTTTTAAATTGTATTTATTTATATTTATTTATTTGTGTGTGCATGTGTGTGTGTGTCTATGCCATGGCACACATATCTGTAAATCAGAGGACAACTTGAAGGAATATATTCTTTCCTTCTACTATGTGAGTCCTAGGGATGGAACTCAGATTGTTAAGCTTGGCAGCAAGTACTTTTACCCTCTGAGTCATTGTGCTGGCCCCTACAATCACTTTTCAAAGTATTTATTTATATACTTTTTTTAATTTTATGTGTATTAGTATAGTGCCTGCATGTATGTAAGTGCACCCATGTTGTGCAGTGCCTGTGGAGGACAGAAGAGGGTGTCAGATCCCCAGGACCTAGAGTTATGAACAGGTGTTAGCTGCCATGTGGGTGGTGGGATTTGAACCTGGGTCTTCTGCAAGAACAGCCAGTGCTCTTAATCACTGAGGCATCTCTCCCGCCCCTGAAAACATTTTTAAAGCACATTATGTGTATGAGTGTTTTGCCTTCATGTATGTAACCACCACATGTGTGCAATGTCCAAGTAGAGGCCAGAAGAGAGTATTGGACCACCTGGAATTGGAGTCGAGAACAGTTGTTAGTCACCATGTGGGTGCTGGTAATCCAATGTGGGTCCTCTGGAAGAACAGACAGTGCTCTAAAAGCTGAGTCATCTTTCCCGCCCCTTGAAAGCTTTTTTTTTTCAATAAAAATGACTAATAGGTACTACATAAATACAGAAAATGAGCAGTAAGAAGGAAAGAACCTTAGTTTTTACTATAAATTTTATGTAGGAACATTGCCTTACTGAATCCCTATAGAAGTCAGTTCCTCACACTGATCCCAAGTTCCTAAGCAGCATCTCTCTTCCCTTCCTCAGCTCCTAGAGAAGCAGACCCTGATCCTTTTGAAGGTTCCAACTATTTCCACAGAGAGCTGCTCCCTGGTTTCCACCATGACACCCGCTAGCGGCTCCCTGAAGACGGGAGGCACTCCAGTTCTCTGGATCTTTGCTCTGCTAATCTTGACCATCTGTCTCTTTTCCACTTTGCCACCAAGGCTTAAGTCCCAAGCAATGTCTCTGAACTGGGTTTCTAAAATTCTTATGCTGACTCTCTGATGTCCAGTAACGCAGAGCACGATTGAACTTGAAGATGCTGAGACTGTCCTGGCAGGCGTAAAGACATTCTACAAAGACATTTGTGCCCCTCCCTTTGGCTATCAGACGATTGAAACAATGGACCCAAAGAACTGGAATTTCCCCAAAGTCTCATGCTGGGAGAAGGAAAAGTCTGGGAGCTTGGTGCCAGCCCGAAGGGAAACTTGTCTTCTGGAAGAGATTACACACACGTTTTGACCACTTTTCAGACCACCCAGCTCCGGAGAGACAGGAGTCCAGACAATGATAGACTGGTAATGGATGGACCACCTCTTGCCCTCTGTTTAAGCCTAAATCTCCTTAGGACCCTGAAGGTGGACTTGCAGGGAAGTGTCACTCAGCCTCTTTATATGTTCTTTTTAAAGTGGTCACACTGAATAAATGTCCTTTCTCTGCTTTTGTTCATAGTTTGTTTCTGTAATTGGCCTATTGAAGACAGATGGCCAAGCTGGGTTTGTTAGGACTGGTGGAGCCCAAGCTCAGATCCTCACAGCTACAGTAACAGTGGGGTCTACTATGATGCCTACCCCCAAAATTTCAAGAGCTGAAACGTAATGGCCAGCATGATTATGTTAAGGAGGGAAACTTTGGGAGGGTCTGTGGCCATTAGGATCTTCCTCTTATGAATTTGATTAGGTGCCTTGATACACAGAGAAAGTGAATTCTGACGGTCTGTCTACTTTATGCCATGGAGGCCAAAATCCCTGTGAGGATAGTGTCCCTCACTCCTGAGGACGCTCAAGGCATCATCTTTGAGGTAGTGACTGGACTGCTGGACCGCTGCTAATCTGCTGGTCCCTTGATCATAGACTTCCCAGCCTTCAGAGCCTTCAGAAATAAATGTCTGCCCTTCATCAATTACCTAGTCTCAGGGATTTGTCACAGAAGCAGAGTGGGCCAGGGTGTTTTATAGAAAGATGAGGTTAAAATAATGCCATTGGGACGGGCTCTCCCCTGATCTGTCTGCCGTCTCTGTGGTAGGGAGGACTTGGACAGAGGCCACAGAGAGCTCAGCGAGAAGACACCATCTGCCCGAGGAGGCGAACGGGAGGCCGCCTTGCTCTTGGTTTCCGACCTCTGAGCCATGGCACCGTGCCTGTTTGAGCCACTTGATCTGCACTCTGTCGCTCTCTCCCTCTTTCTGCCTGTCTTTCCTTCTGTGTCTCTCTCCTCCCATCTCTCTGTTTCTTGCTCTTTTTTCACTTCTCATTGTCGCATCTTTCTCTTTCTGTATCTGTCTCCCAATCTCTCTCTCTCTGATTCTTTGCTCCCTCTCTTTTTCCTCCCTCCCATCTCTATCTCTGTCTCTTTCTCCATTTCTCTCCACCTCTCTCTCTCTCTCTTTCCATGTCTTTCTGTGTCTTTCTCCATCTTTCTATGTCTCTCTGTCTCTCTCCATTTGCCCCTGAATTACTGATTCCTCTCAAACACCTACCCCTGGTAGAAATGATGCTCTGGTGCTCTTATCAGGTGTTCTCTCTCTCTCTCTCTCTCTCTCTCTCTCTCTCTGTCAGTCTGTCTCTGACCTCATGTGTACCACTCATAGAACTGACACGACTTTCCTGGTGGTCTCTCAAGGACCCTTTAATTATCTTGGCATCTATTTTTCCCCTGTGGCACACAAGCTTCTTGAGGGCCATGCCTGGATCATTGCATTGATAGCATCTAGCACTGAGTATATCTTAGGCTTGGAAAAGTCAGATCCAGATGAATGAATGATTAGTGGGATGATTTACAAGAGTCCTGACCATGTCAAGCAGGTAGGTCTCAGGAGGCAGTGGTTGGTTATCCAGTCCCCTCCCCTCCTGCTGCTGACTGGGATATCTTGGATCAATCCTATGATTCCAGGCCTCCCAGCCTCCCAGTCTTCCAACCCAGGGCTTTCATCCCTCCCTCTGCCTCCAAGGCTGCTTAATCACATACAGAAGAAGTGAATTCCCCAAGGGCCCGTTGTGTGGTCCTTTCCTGAAAGGCAGTCTCCCCTCCTTGTTCCTGCAAGTCCTTTGCAGGGTCTGACAGACGGTCTTCCTTTCCCACCCCTCCAGATGGACTGACTCCGGGAGCAGAAGGGCTTTTCTGGGAACAGAGCAGGGAGGGGGAGCCAAGGAAAGAGGCCGGGGGGCACAAGCGTGGGCTGGGGAGCCAAAGAAAGAGACAGGGGCACAAGCGTGGGCTGTCTGTGCTCTGTGTCTGCTGCCCAAGCAGGGCTCTGAGCTGCCTGAGAGCCGCTGTGCACTGGAATGATGAAAGAGATTGCTAACAGGGCAGCCTTTACCCAGCTCAGTCTGCTGGATGTCAGGCCTGATGGTGGCCAGCCTCTGAGCACAAGGAAACCCTCTGGAGGACACAGTTCTCAGTGAGAAAGAAGCCAGAGAGACATGCCTGGCCTAGGATGAAAGCCATGGGTCTCAGAGGGTGGGCAGTGCTGAGGATCGGCTGGATCTGAGGGCTGGGTTTGTGCCATTCTCAGGAAGGACCCTAGGGAGCAGAGAAGGCTTGGCACACGTAGGGGACTGCCCCTCCCCAGGATCTGGCCCTCTGGGCACTGGTGTGAGGGGGTGTTTCCTTCAGTACTAGGAAGGTGTCAGACAGCAACTGGGTGTGCTGACTCTTGTGGAGCTCCAGGGAGAATGGAAAATTGCCTGTGTGTGTGTGGGTGTGTGGGTGGGGGGAGTGAGTAGGTGGGGGGGTGGGAAGCAGTGTCTGTTATCCACTGCCATTGGCATGAGTCATAGCTATGCTCTCCTTCCTTTCAAAATCAGAAGGAGAGGCTAGGGAGGTGGCCCAACTGGTAGACTGCTTGCTATGCAAGCACCAGGGCCTGAGTCTGATCCTTAGAACCCATAAGAATAAAAGCCAGATGTGGGCATGGTGGCAAACACCTATAATCCCAGTGCTTGAGGGCATTGGGTGGGAGGGCAGAGACCCAAGGATCCCATGATCTGATTGGCCAATCAGTGTGGCAGAACTGGCAGTCTCCAGGTAACTGAGAGATCCTTCTCATAAAATAAGATGGAGAGAGATTAAGACACCAGGCTAGATATTGACCTCTGGCCTGCCTACACACACACACACACACACACACACACACACACACACACGCACACACGCACACACACACACACACACATACACATCAGAAGGAGTGCAATCTGAACTTGTGAGACACAGATCATATATTGTACAATTTTATTTATATACATTATCTCAAATAGGCAACTCAGAAGAAACAGGAAGTACGTCACAGTTGCCAGGTGCTAGGGAGAAAAGAGGGGGACTGAGTTAGGATGCACTGTGAGTATTTTCGAGGAATCATGGAAATATTCTGGAATTAGTGTTGAGGATTGCACAACCTCATGAATATCCTCAGAAACCCTTAAATTGTGTACTTTCAAAGGTTCAATTTTGTGGCGTGAGGATTTTTCTCTATAAAGATTTCTTTTGGTTGCTGTTTTAAGACAAAGGAGTCAGGGACAGAAGAAAAAAGCAACTAAAAAACAATAGTATAATTGTTAATCAAATGATTAAGAATTGTGTTTAAATAAGCAAAAAATGAGGTGAGGGTAGGCAAAATTAAAACTGGGAAACAGGTTTCATCTGGTGTATAAAACAGTGGCTTTCTGGAATGCTGAGCTAAGGAAAATCGAGGCTGCAAGCATACTCAAAAGGAACAGATTTGGCAATCAATTAGTGATGTCTTTTCTGGGCGCTGGACTAAAGAGAGGAAGTGCAAATGGAATTTGACCATTTGACTAGATAATTTCCAGTTCCTTCCCATCAATTAAAACCTTGGATCTGGGGCATTTGGCCAGGAACCAGGAAAGGGACATGTGGGTTTTGGGAAGCTGGGTTAGAAAAGAAATGAGGGCATTGCACGACATGGGTGCACAGACTTGCATGCAGACAGTACATTCATACACATACAGAAATAAATAAAATTAATAAAAAAATATAAAAGATATTTAGAAAAGAAATGAGATCAGGCAAATCCTCCCCAACTGTGTGTGTGTGTGTGTGTGTGTGTGTGTGTGTCTGTGTGTGTCTGTGTATGTCTGTGTGTCTGTGTCTGTGTCTCTGTGTGTTTTTGTAGGTGAGCACGTACACATGTATGTAGAGGCTAGAGGCCAACTTTGTGTGTCATTAATCAGGCGCCATCCACATTTCTTATCTTTTTGAGACCTGGTCTCTCACAGGGTTGGAGTTCATCAAGCAAACTGGCTGGCCAGCAAACCCCAGGGATCTGTCTTTCTTGGTCTCCTTAGCTCTGGGATTATAAACACAAACATGGGTTTTGAGGATTGAACTAAGTCCTCATGCGTGTGGAACAAGCACTTTACTGACTGATCCATCTCGTGGCCCCCTCAAACCTCTCATGACAGCTACCGTAGACACTGATCTGTATATGTCTGTGGAGGTCTGTCTGCCCTCCTTTCCCACCATCTCATTCTCAGAACAGTCAACACTCCGGGAGCTGCTGCCCCTTTGTACCAGTTCCAAAGGGCAGTTGCCAGCTCTGAAGTGCACAGGTCAGCAGTCTTGCTTCTTTTCTAATTGCCCCTCCTTTCTCCACAAGCCCGAGAGCTCCCCTTGGAGAAGTCAATGAAGCAAAGAAAGGCTTTACTCACCCTCCCGGCGCAGACCCCATCATTAAAATATGTGCATCGCTAGCGTGCTGGTCTTTTTCCAGTGGGGCTCAGCAATTAAGACCCCCCCCTCACTTTTCATAGTGTGTCAAGAGACCTGCTCTGGGCAGCAAAGAAAAATACATTTGTCATTGGAATGACAGCCACAACAGCTAAAGCCATTTTTATCTGGTGGCAGTAGACTTAGCCTTATCCCTTCTGGGAAAAAATAATGAATATGAGTTCTATTTACAAATATGTACTTTTCACTGATTTCTCTTGCAGCATGGCAATTTTTCAACAGGACAGCTTTCTCGGAAACACTGTCCAGGGCCAGAAGATGATAAAATACAGTGTCCAGAGAGATGCCTGGGGCTCTGGGTGTTTAACAGGGTAATTGGGCACAGACTGTGAAGGGTCAAGCTCTTGAGCCATGTTGCCCCAAGGTGTTCATCTGGAAGGAGGACCCCGAGTGACATAATAAGGCCCAAGAGCACACCTCCCCTTCATCTGCTTCCCAAAGGGCCACTGTTTCCTTCAGATATAAACCGTCTCCCTGCCTCTATTCAAACAACTCTGTGTGTGTGTGTGTGTGTGTGTGTGTGTGTGACATGTGTGCGTGTGTGTGACATGTGCGTGTATATGCCAGTGTACTCACCTGTGTGCACACATGGAGGCCAGGGGTCCGCATCACATGCCCTTCTCTAGGAGTCTCCATGTTGGTTTTTGAGACAGGATCTCTCACTGAACCTGGAGCTCACTGATTCAGCCTGGCTAGCTGTCCAGTAAGCCCCCGGGATCCTTCTGTCTCCACCGCTCCAGTGGTGGGATTACAGGCCCTTGCCACCATACCTGTTTTGTTACATGGATTCAAGCTTGTGGTAAGCACTTTATCCACTGAGACATCACCCCAGCTTTATTCAAGCAAATCTGGATCTCTCTGATGCTCACAGGCTTTGGAGTAAGAGACAAATGTGTGAGCATCACACATTTCCAGCTAAATGTGTGCTGTTTCCCTGCCACATGCATGACTACTTAATCCCAGAGCTGCTAATGAGAGCAGAAAGGGATAACCTGTTAGTTCATGAGTGAAACTGATCAGCAATGGTTTCAGGTGAAGGAAAGGAAGTGGCCTGAATCACAGTCCACACATTCTCTGTCCAGTTTGTGTTCCTCTCCATCGTCTATGGAATTATTGGATTGGGGCAGTTGTCTCTGGGAGAGTATGTGTAGAGTGTCGTGGGCAGGCACTGCCATGTAGTCATTTTAGGGTGCCTGGCCATGGCCGTCAGAACTGAGAGAGAGAGAGAGAGAAAGAGAGAGAGAGAGAGAGACTGTCTCTTACTGTTTCATATTTTGCATCATCTCAGGATCTCAACCGTCAAGATATGGGGCCTCAAACCCCAGAACTGTGAGCTAAATAAACCTCTTTTTTTTTTTTTTTTTGGTCTTTTTGAGACAGGTCTCCCTTTAGCTTCAGTTGGCCTGGAACTCACTCTGTAGACCAGGCTGGCCTTGAACTCACAAAGATCTGCCTGCCTCTGCCTCCCAAGTGCTAGGATTAAAGGCGTGCACCACCATGCCCGGTTATAAATCTCTTTTCCTTATATAGCAATTGTCCTAGCTGGCCTTAACTATCAACTTGACACAAACCAGAGTCACTTGTGAAAGGACTCTCAACTGAGGGTCTTTCCCAGATCAGACTGGCCTGGGGGGGTTATTTGATACTCATTTATGTAGGCAGGCACTGTCCCACCGTGGACGGCATCATTCTCTAGCCAGGCAGTCCTGCATGGAAAAGCCATCTAAGCACGAGCCTGTGAGCCAGCCACCAGCGAGCATTCCTCCACAGTTTCTGCTGCAAGCTCCTGTTTGAGTTCCTGCCTTGATTTCCCTCAATGGTGGACTATGACCTGGAAGTATAATCCAAATAAGCCTCTTTCTCCCCTAAGCTACTCTTGGTCAGGATGTTTTATCACAGCACCAGAAAGGAAACTAGAACAGTTACCCAGTCATTTGTTGCAGTAATGCCGAATAGAGTTATACAGGGGCGAAGCTTGCCCAGCCTTCTGTGCACAGAGATGGGCACAGAGTGTAAGCAACTTGCCCAGGGTGTGGAGAACAGCTTCAAGGCCAAGGGCAGCAACTTGGTGTATTTTGACTGAACTGTGCAGATCTAAAATCCATTCTCAGTAGTGGGCAGTCAGTTTTGTAGCAGCCCAACACAGATAATTCAATTTCACAGATAATCCAGGATTTCTGGACAAGTTGGTAAGAGGTGAAGTGAAGAAGGTAACTAACTGGGTAAATAGCCCTCACAGATACAAATAAAGCTTTACACATTGCAGTAAGAACAGTTCAGAGAGTATGCCTTTCCCCCAACAGTATGACGGGTGTTTTTGTTATAAAGGAAACAGATCCCCAAACAAACATGCAGAAAAAGAAAAAAATCTTGCCTTGATTCATCTTTTCCATCTGGTTTTGCGTAAAGCACCTAGTTTCTCACATCAGCCCTTGCTGTGTGGTTTTGGCCCAGGCAGGCCTCAGTGAGGTTGTGAAATAGGTGAAGTTTCTTCCTTGGACCTTCTGTAACTACAGTGAACTTTCACCTGCTAAGTAACACTGTGTGTGGGAGGGGTGCATACAGGTACAATGTGCCCGGGTGCTACAGGTTCACCTGCTAGTAACACTGTGTGGGAGGGGTGCATACCAGTACCATGTGCCTGGGTGCTACAGGTTCACCTGCTAGTAACACTGTGTGGGAGGGGTGCACACCGGTACAAAGTGCCCGGGTGCTACAGGTTCACCTGCTAGTAACACTGTGTGGGAGGGGTGCATACCGGTACAACGTGCCTGGGTGCTACTCTCTGGCCTTGAATGCTCTCTTGACCTCAAATCTTTGCTGTGGAATCATTTGCTCTTTAAAGCCATGCTTACAGAGTTTTGTGCAGGGGAGACATCAGCTAAACTCATTTTGAAGATCTTTTAAAATGTCAAGAGATCTGCTAAGTCATGGTTAGGGTGAAACACATTTTAGCCAGTCTTCATAGGTAGTCATTTCTGAGCTAAGAATCCTGGCAAGGTCTAGAACTTATACCCAGGATCATGACAATGTTAAAAAATATAATTGTGCTAAGGTGTGTGTGTGTGTGTGTGTGTGTGTGTGTGTGTGTGTGTGTAGAGATAGAGTCTTATGTACCCCAGGCTGGCCTCCAACTCTCTGGAGCTGAGGATACTTCTGAACTTCTTCTTGCCTCTACCTCTAAAGTGCTGGGTTAACAGGTATATTTTACCATACCTTCTTTATTTGATGCTGGGCTTTGAAACCAGGCCTCCTGCATGCTAGGTAGACAGTGTACCAACTGAGATATAGCCACAATCTCAAGATTAGTAATCTTATAGAAAGCTAAAAGGGTTGGAGAGTAGGGACCTGGTTTAAGCTTTTGAAATAAATTCCTAAAATATTTCTTAGGTCAATCAAGGCATGACATTTTTCTTATAGTATATCAAACTGCATTTAAAAAAATATGGCAACTGTCCTATCAAAGGATGTCATCATAATTCTAAAGTTGGGACCACTAGCCCAGGTCTCTATAGCATCATGCTTGGTAGAAAAAGGCAATCTTTTCCTCAGTAGCTTACTGGAACATAGATGAACCTAGTCTTCCTCCTTTTCCTTGACAGTTTATGGAAGGTTTTAGAGAGAAAGCACCAGCTCCCCCTCCCCATCACTGGTGCTGGGCCCTAGACAGCAGGAGGCAGCAGCTGAGGGAGGACTGGGAGGAGACTGAGGAGGAGAATGGGGAGGATGGGACGAGCTGTCTTAAGGTCCTTGGAGAAAGCTGATGGACAGCAAAGGGCAGGGGTGAGCTGGGACTCGGTGTTTAGCCTTCTGCCACCACTCACCCAGTCTTTCTTTTAAGTACCTTTTATTTTTTATTTAAGTGTGTGTGTGTGTGTGTGTGTGTGTGTGTGAAGGCCAGAGGTATCAACCCCAGGCATCTGCCATCCATCTTGCATTATCTGCTGCCTGCTATAATAAAAACCACCTCTGGTCAAGGCTCAGTGCAGCACTGATCTATGGTTATAACATTCAGTATTTAGAAGGGAGTTGAACAACATGTCTGTTTTTTGTGCTGTGCTTTTAAATAATACCAAAGAGCTACAGACCACGTGCATGGAAACCTTTGGGGAGGCGCAACTTTCTCGCATGTGTTTTGCTGTATTTCCTGTTACTTTGACGCATGGTTAGGGCGAAGCATGACTGTCCCAAGGAACATAGTGTGTGTGTCTCAGATTCTGCTTTGCATGGTCATGCACTTTCAGCTGCTCCCAGAGTGTTTTCTAGCCTGTGAGGAAGAGTCCAACATCTGCCTTCTCTACTTCTCTTGGGGTTGCAGGCCCCCTCCTCGCCTGTTGAAGAGATTGATATTTAAGGTCCCCATCGTATGGGAGCCTCTCTAGCTGTCCCCTCTCCCTTTCTTTAGTCATTGTCTGTAGGTGGATCTCTTTGCCTGGGCATCTGTGTTTACCTAGGTGAGTAGAGAAGCAGAGAGATCGCCCTTGGGGGAGTAACAAGATGAGCTTTAGTGGAGTAAAGTCCTTCATCTCCCTAACTCCTCTTCCCTCATTGACTTTACACTGGAGTAAGTTCTCAGCACTAGAAGAAAAGAGTAGCTTGCAATGACAGTGATTTATCTTCCTCTCTTGACTTCTCTTTGGTTTAGTGAATCTGTATAACACTTCAGATGGCAAATAACTTGATTACTTTCCCAGAATGGCAGGTGCTGTTCCCAGAAAAGGTAGGTAGTGGAGTGGACCGGGCTCCACGCAATTTAGCTATGTGATGACAAGATGACGATTGGCTCTCTGGAGTGTGGTGGGATCCAGGAAGGAATCTTCATCTTTCCAGGACAAACATGTGCTAACACATTAAAATACTTTCATATTCATAAAACCCTTAAAAAATATAGTAGTTAGGGGGTGGAGGGATGGCTCAGTTGTCATGTGATCACAAGGACCTAGTTCGGTTGCCAGCATCCCTGTAGAAATCTGGGCATAGTGGTAGGCATTTATATTCCCAGTGTCGGGAGACAGAAACAGGAGGTTTCTTGGGCTTACCAGCCATCCAGGCTAATGGAGTGAGTTGTAGGCCAACAGGAGGGCTTATCTCAAAAAGCGATGTGGATGACACTTGAAAAATGGCACCTAAGGTTGGCCTACACACACACAGAGCATACACACACACCTCCCTGTGCATGTGCACCTGCATACACATGAACACTCACGTATATTACACATGTTTGTACACCCATGTGTGAGTGCATGTACACACACAATATAGAAATGAGTGGAAAAGATTATTATTTTGCCACAGTTTTAAAATTAATAAAAATGGGAAGATTATATGATCATGTCTATCTACCTATCTCACCCCATCTTTCCCCCTATTCTTCCTTCATCTTCCCAAAAGTAGCCACTCACTTGGACTTGAACTATGTTAACATCCTCAGTATGAAAGGAACTCGCCATAACTTAATAGCAAGAAAACTACATAATCCAATTTAAATGAGTAAAAGACCTGAATAGACACAATTCCAGAGAAGATATATAAAGGATCACCATCATTAATCTTTGGAGAAGGCAATTTAAAAAACTCAGTGATTTATCATTCACACCTGCTAGGGTAGCGATTATCTTAAAAGACAAGAAATAGAAGTGTCCACGAGGCTGTGAGAACGCTGTGGTTTGAATATAAAATATCCTCATATATTCATATGTTTGAACACTTGGTCCCCAACTGGAGGTGCTAGTTTGAAAGGTTATACGACCTTTAGGAAGTGGAGCCTCACTAGGGGAAGTGGGTTTCTGGGGGCTGGCCTTGAAGTTTATAGCCTTCCTCCACTTCCTGCCCATTCTACTTCCTGATTGTAGCTGCAATGTGACCTGTGCTTCTCTAATGTTGCCTTCTGGGTCCTGATGAACTGTATTCCTTGAAGTGTAAGCTGAAACATCCTTTCATATGTAAATTGCTCAGCAGGTATTTTTGTTATAGGAAGCAGAAACATTAACTAGTACTGGGACATTTTACACTGATGGTAAGAATCCATTATGGAAAACAGTATAGAGGGTCATCAGGAATGAGGAATAAAACTCCCATATGGTCCAGCAATCTCACTTCTGAGAATGAGAGAAAGAAAACAAAATCAGATCTCGAAGAGATAATTTCTTTTTCATGCTTATTATTCCCAACAACCAAGACAAGGAAACAAGTCTGTTAATGGGTGAATGGACAGGGGAAATGGAAGATTATAATGCTACGTTACTCCACTTTAAAAAAGGGAGCGGCGGGGCGTGGTGGCGCACATGCCTTTAATCCTAGCACTTGGGAGGCAGAGGCAGGCAGATCTTTGTGAGTTCAAGGCCAGCCTGGCCTACAGAGTAAGTTCCAGGACAGCTGGGGCTACAGGGAGACCCTGTCTCAAAAAGACCAAAAAAAAAAAAAGGAGAGCGATGTTGAGGGATATGGCTTAGTGATAAAGTGCTTTCTGTGCAAGTGCAAGGACCTGTTTTCCTGTCTCCAGCATCCATGTAAATGGAAGTTAGTGTCCTGCCTGGAATGCCTTGCTCACGCTGAATGTGGAGACTAACCCATACTGGCAAGCTCTGTGTCCAATTCAAGACCCTGTGAATAAAGTGAAGAGGATTGAGGAAGACTCATTGCGACATGTGAACATATACATACAAATGCAGCATGCATCTACACATGCATGCACACACCACACACACACATTTACAAAAGAATAAAATCTTGCCACTTGTAATAATGCTGATGGAACTACAACACAATATGTTAAATGATAACTAAACAGAGAGAGGCAGGTACTCATGATCTTACTAACATGTAGACTCTAAAACAGTTACAGAAACATGGTGTGCACACACAATGTTGAGAATGGAAATGAGGACATATTGGTTAAAGGGTACACAGTTCTAGTCATATGATGAATAATTTCTGGTGATCCAATTATTTCATTGTGACTGTAATTAATCAATACTACATTGTATGCTTGAAATTTGCTGAGAAATCTTATTCTCCTTACACATGAAATATATGTTAACTATGTGAGGTGTTGGTGGAGACTTTAACCAGTTTGACATGCAAACCATATCATAAATACATTTTTTATTTTAATTTTTATTTATTTCTGTATGTGTATGAATGTACTGTCTGCATGCAAGTTTGTGCACCCGTGTTGTGCAATGCCGCGGAGGTCAGAAGAGGGTGTCAGACTCCCCTGGAACTGGAGTTCTCCTGGAATTGGAGTTTCAGACAGTTCTCGGCCGCCATGTGGGTGCTGGGGATCGAACCCGGGTCCTCTGTAAGAGCGGTCGGCGCTCTTAACTGCTAGGCCATCTCTCCAGCCCCCATAAATACATCTTTAAAACATCACAACACATACCTTAAATACATATATATGTATTTATATATATGTATTTATGTTAGTTATAGATAAGAAAAAGTATAAAAATAAAGTTTAATTTTTGATCTTTTTGAGACAGGGTCTCCCTGTAGCCTTAGCTGGCTTGGAACTCACTATGTAGACCAGGCTGGCCTTGAACCCACAGAGATCCACCTGCCTCTGCCTCCTGAGTGCTGGTATTAAAGGCGTGCACCACCATACCCAGCTCAAAGTTTAATTTTTATCATATACCTTTTATCCTTCTGTAAAATTACTTCCTCCTGATTAATTTATTATTGCTCAGATTAAATGCATAGATAGAGAGATTCTCGGCTGTGAATGTGTATTCATGTATGTGCAGATACATTGATTCTGGGGTGTGTCCATGTTCACATGTGTGCATGTGCATGTATGTGTGGGTATGTGTGGAAGGCAGAGGACAACCTTGAATACCATTTGTCTTGGGTGTTTTTGAGACAGGGCATGTAATTTGCCAATTTGTCTAGACTGGCTGGCCAGGAAGCCCAAGGATCTGCCTTTCTCCCCCTCCCCAGTGCTGGGGTTACAAGTGCATGCTAGCACACCCAGCACCTTTTTTTACTTGTGTTCTGGAGGATCAAACTCAGGTCCTGATGCTTGTAAGGCAAGCACTTTACTGACTGAACCATCATCCCAGCCCAAGAGCAGATATTCTAATGTTAAGCTCTCCTAGTATAGGGTCTGCAGTCAAGGTTTGTTTTTGCATGCTGTTCATCATAGTTTGCTAATAGTTTGCAGAGGGACTTTGTGAGTGTTGGTATCTGAGAGGCTTATGGTCTGCATTCTCACGCTGTCCCGTCTGCTTTTAGTATCGCAACTGGTATCGCAACTTCATCTCTCTCACAAGATGAGGAGGGACATTTCCTCTTTTTCTGTGCTTTGACACAATTTGAATCAGACTGAAAATATCGGTTCCTCCATCGTTCGGTAGGATTTACCCCTGGAATCCTTTGAGGTTGGGTTTTTTTTTGGGGGGGGTTGGTATACTTAGGTATGTGTGCATTTGTGTGAAAATGTTTAAAAATTGGTTCAGTTTATTTAGTAATGATAGGCCCATCCAAATTTCATATGTCTTTTTGGAACAGTTTTGATAAATTATATTTTAAATTGAATATTCCCTCAACCTAAATGTTCCAAATATTATTTGTAGTATTTTTGAAAATCTACATTGCATTGGTTCTTTTTATATGTCTTCATTGGTAGTAGTGGTGGTGGTGGGGTGTATATAATTTTTAAATCTATCACTGTTTGCTTTTATAAAAAAGTTGGTCAATTTTATTGGTTTCAAATAATCACTTATAATTTCCTTTATTATTTAATTTTTAAATTTTAAATTAAATTTTGTTTTAAGGTCGGGAATGGTGGTGCATGCCTTTAATCCCAGCATTTGGGAGGCAGAGGCAGGAGGATCTCTGTGAGTTCAAGGCCAGCCTGGTCTACATAGTGAGTTCCAGCCCAGCTGGGGCTACAGGGAGAAAAAAGACCAAAATAAAATTTTTTTTGGTTTAAATATAAAGAAAGATATAAGCAAACTTTGTACATGAGTGGGACCATGTGACATTTTGATGTGTATGTTATATAATGTTTAGATCAAGTTAAACATGTATTTGTCCTTAAACATTTATTTTTGGTGAAAACATTAAAAAAATCTTTTGTTATATGTCCTCTTCTTCCTCTTCTTCTTCCTCCTCTCTCTCCTTTTCATCCTCCTCCTTCTCCTTTGTCACTGTGGGTCTAGGCCATTCTCACAGACACTAAGCAAGTTCTCTGCATTAAACTAAACCTGTGGTCTCTTGCTTCCAGGTTTTTGATATCAAATATTTGTCGAGAGGTTTACTTTGTTCCTCTTTCCCAACTTTTGCAATTGAAAGCATAGTTTACTAAATCTCAGTGTTTGTGACTTATAAAAGAACTTATAAATTTCTCTCTGAGTGTTATCTAAGCTGTATGGTTCACAGTTTGATGTATGCTATTTTAATTTTCTTTCTATGCATAATGTTTCCTAATATCCCCTGAAATCTTGTCTTTCCAGGACTATTTCCTAACACATGGGAGTTGGAAGGGTTACGTTTTTGTTATAGATTTTAATTTTTATTATGATTGGAGAGTACAGTTATGTGATATTTGTTGTATGGTATCTTTTGGAATGACATGATTCAGGATACTCTGAATGAACGCTTTCCTTCTTTAGTGCAGGAATTTATAGATTACTATTAGATCAACTTGCTAACCATGCTCATCAAATCAGGTTGCCAGTTATTTCCTTCCCTCCCTCCTCCATTCCTCCCCTCCTTCCTTCCACTCCTTCCCTCCCTTCTTCCCTCCCTCCTCTCCTTCCCTTTTTCCATCTCTCTCTCTCTTTTCATCTATTTCTTTTTTGGCAACAGGGTCTCATGTAGCTTAGAAACTTGGTGAATAGCCAAAGATGACCTTGAACTCTTGCCCCTCGTGCGTCTGCTTCTCCAGAGCGCTGGGATTGTAGACATGCACCCTCTGAGTCTGGCTTACACTGGGAATGGAATCCAGGATTTGGGGCATGTTAGGCAAGTCTCTAGCAATTGAACCACAGCCAGAAGTCTATCATGCTTTTCTAAGGGTTTCTCAGATTATAATCCTTTTACTGCATATTCTCCAGGGTGTAGTCTTAACTTTACATTGTGGGGCTCTACCTTTTGTCTATGGTGGCATTCTCCTTGTGGGTTACAGAAACTTTAATTCCTTTATTACTTTTCCTCTATTAATTTCTTAATTTCTCTATTAATTTCTCATGGCATTAATAGTTTTGCTTTATCCAAGAGTCTCACTCTGATCACCAATATTTTGCTAATTTGTTAATTCAGAAGTTTCTAGAAAATGGGGGTCTGGGGACTGGAGAGATGGCCTAGCGGTTAAGAGCGCCGACCGCTCTTGCAGAGGACCCGGGTTCGATCCCCAGCACCCACATGGCGGCCGAGAACCGTCTGAAACTCCAATTCCAGGAGAACTCCAGTTCCAGGGGAATCCGACGCCCTCTTCTGAGCTCCGCGGCATTGCACGACACGGGTGCACAGACCTGCATGCAGACATTACATTCATACACATACAGAAATAAATAAAATAAAATTAAAAAAGAGGCATTGCAGATAGAGCAGTCCATTCCAGAGTTTCAACCATTAGTACAGTGTTTTTTCTGTTAGATTTATGTGGAAAAAATTGCATGTGCACTTTTAAAAATGAAATCAAAGGCAAAGAAACAATTTGTACTTTGAATCATGAGTTCAATCTTCCTATATTAATTAAAAATATAACTTCAGACTATGCCAACATTTTACTTATGGTAATTTTATTAATCAATGAAAGCAAAATGCTTTTAAAGCCTATTTATTTTACTTGATGACACATAGAAAAAAATGCAAAATGTGCCTATAATTTTTGTTTTAGTATATATGCTGCACATTTTTAGGGGTTTGGTTTATACTTTACCTTTTAAATTTGGTATATATTTTGGGGGCATGGGTCATCTTTGTTTTTGGTTCTAGTAAATTTTATTTTGCACAGTTAAGTTATGCATCATGGTTTTATAAGACACACACTAATAATGCTGGCTAACATGGCATCAGCTCACCTGGTGATCACTTTCCTCCCCATGGCAAGGGCAGCTACCGCATAGTGAACATAGACAGTGCTATTAAGTAGTCTTCATGTTATATATACACTTTTTTTTTTTTTTTTTT